>CAWUFW010010518.1:122500-688054 GCA_963921515.1 Calotriton arnoldi
GATTTGACAGTTGACTTGATAATTTTAGTGTTAAATCCCTGAAAGGTCTGCCCAATAGGAGCGTTCGTCTGAAGCAGGGGACTGTAGCTATGAGGTGGGAGGCAGAGTGCAGTGAAGAAGAAGGTTGATACTGAGTGCTTCAGGCCTGAAAAGCAGGGGCACCTTTACTCACTGGGGCTGAACCGTTTTCAGAGAGGTGGTGCTTCCATCATTGTTATGTCAGTGAAGCCATAGGATTTGGAAAATCCAAGCGTCACACAAAAAACAGGTGTAGCAAACAAACCACACCCATTCAGCAGGAGAAGGAAAAAGGAATAGTAGGTATCCAGTGGTGTATTTTGGAACACACTGTCCCAAATGCATGATCAAAGCATGGTGTTGTGTGGTAGGAGACTATGATTTACAGACAGCACATTTTGCATTGAAATGGCTCTTACATTGAATGAGGCATGTCATTTTAATGCTAAACCTACAATGCATATTTATCACATCAGTAAAGTGTCTTGGCTTGATTTTATCCTATTAAAATCTTTGTTTCCATCACACTTCAGGATTCCAAAATTATCTGAAATGACATCACTGATGACATCATCCAGTGACTGTGTGTTTTTTCTTAAATGTACTGAGTGCTAAACATATATACTACGGTACGTGGCTGTGGAAGTGTCTGTATGGGTGAGTGAGTGGTGTATAGAAGAGTGTGTGCGTATGTGAGAGACTGTATACATGAGTGAGTGTATGAGTTTTGTATATGTGAGTGAGTGGGTGAGTCAGTGGGTGTATGAGTAAGTGAGTAGCTGTGTGTGTATTAGCTTGGGTGAGTAAGTGGGTATGTAAGTGGCTGTAATGGTGAGTGAGAGTGTAAATGAGTGGCTGTATGGGTGCATGACACCATTTGGCATTTGTTGCTCTTTAAAAGTCATTTTTTATTTATTCTTTCAATGGGTGAGGGAATGGCTGTATGGGTGAGTGAATGTGTGTGAGTGGCGTTATGGTTGAGTAAGTGAGTGTGAGAGTGGTTGTATGGGACAGTTTGTGCTTGTCTCAGCAACTGTATAGGTGAGTGAGTATAAGTGTTAGTATATGTATTATTAAGTGAGTGGGTGTGTGAGTAACTGTATGGGTGAGTGAGTGGTTGTGTGAGTGGCTCTATTGGTGTATGGATGGATGTGTAAGTGTTTGTATATCTGTTTGACTGTATTGGTCAGTAAGTAGTTGCATGAGTGGCTGTGTATGCAAGTTACTGGTTGCGTTAGTGGCTGTATGGGTGAGTTGATGTGTGTGTGGCTCTATGCATCAGTGAGTTGGTGTGTGAGTGTTTGTATGGGTCTGTGAAAAAGTATATCAGTAGTTGTGTGGGAGTGGGAGTGGGTGTATGAGATGTTGTATGGGATGTAAGTGGGTGTGTGAGTGGTTCTTTGGATGCTGTCCTCAGTGATGTCATCTGTGATGTCAATTGAGATGTCATCAGTGATGTAATTTAAGATGTCATCAGTGATGTCACTGACCATGTCATGAGTGACGTAATATGTAAGGCTATAAGCAGTGCATTGCGCGGGTGTAGGTTATAGTTGAATGAATGAATGAAAAAGATTTATAAAGTGCAACAAATGCCAAAAGGCGTCAAGGCGCTAATAGCAGATAGTCTTCGGCAGAAGAAAAGTAAAAGAAGCTAGCTGATGGCTGTTATAGGGTAAACAGCCAGGTCTTCAAAGCCTTATGGATTAAGGTGTGAGATTGAAGGCTGGCAATTGATGGGGGAAGAGAGTTCCACAATGTGGATGCCACCACAGACAAAGCTCTGCCTCCCCTTCTTGATCTATTGTACCTAGGAGTAACTAGAAGATATTTGCCTGAAGATCAGAGCTGTCTGGAGGGAATGAAGCATTGAAATAGATTCCTGAGTTGTTGAGGTCTCTGTTGTAAAAGGCATTGTGGACAAAGCAGAGAGCCTTAAAGTTAATTCGCTTGTTAACAGGGAGCCAATGAAGTTACCGAATCACTTCAGAAGCAGACTGGGATTTAGGAATATCAAGAATCAGTTTAGCCGCTGCATTTTGGACCAGCTGCAATTTTACTTGTTGATGTCCAGATAAAGGGCATTGCAATAGTCTAGTCTGGACATCACAAGTGCCAAAGCTACCTGTTTTCGTGCCTCAAGAGGAAAGAAGGAAAATACTTGTCTCAGGGATTTAATTATCCAAAAACAGGTAGAAACTGTATGGTTTACCTGTAGGTAAAATGATAATTTTGTGTCAACCAGTACTCCAAGATTTTTTGCAGAATCCATTGGGGTTGGTAAGGTTCCCTACCTGTCAGGTCACCACAGACTGGACCACACAGAGGGTTGCCCGCCGAAGATCAGGACCTCTGTCTTGTCCTCATTTAGTTGTAGGTAATTTCTCACCATCCAAGTGGCCACTGCCTGCATGCAGTTTTTAAAATTAGAGGCAGTCGTGCTAAGATCCTTTGAGATAGAGACAATGATTTGGGTGTCATCAGCATAGGACAGTGCTTGGAGCCCAAAGGATCTAATAAGTTTTGCTAATGGGGAGACATACAGATTGAGTAGGGTAGGGCTCAATTAAGAGCCCAGTGGCACCCCACAAGGCAACATTGTAGCATCCGAGCAGTGCTGCTCCACCATTACCATCTGAGATCTATCTCTTAGAAAAGATGCAAGGAGTTTGAGTGCCAAGTCTGAGAATCCCAGCTACTGGCCCCGCTCTACAAGCAGAGTCGGAGTGACGGTATCGAAAGCTGCATTTATGTCCAAAAGGACCAACACTGCAGCCTCCCCAGCATCCAGGATGGAACGGATGTTACTGACTGCAGATACTAATGCAGTCTCTGTCCCATGGTTACTCCTAAATCCAAATTGAGAAGCATCTAGGAGTTGGAATTGTTCAAGATAATTCATAATCTGAGAATTCAGGTGTTTCTCAAGGATTGTGGTAGGCACATGCAGCAAGGAGATAGGGCAGTATTTTTTCGGTTCTCCGGGATCCAAATTAGCTTTTTAAAGCAGCGGCTTGACTACCGCTTTCTTCCATATTAAGGGGACACATCCAGATACAATGACTTTGTTAATAGTTTCTGTGAGGCGGGGGACAATGCTGTTGGCTCCTAATTGCAAAATTTTAGGGGGACACGGTTCTAGTGGGGAGCCCAATTTGACATCAAGCATATAACATTCTGTCTACTGTTGAAATACTTGCTGAGGAATTAACTAGAATGGGCCGGTTGCATTGCAAGTCAAGTGCTGCCTGAGGCTCTGTAGATATTGGAGAAATTAGAGTTATGGAGCTCCAGAACTTTGTCTATATCCACTTTTTGGCCAATCGGTCACAGAATTCTTGGGAGTTTTCTGTACGCAGTGGGGCTGAAAGGACAGTTAAATGGCTAATTAACTTAAAACGATCTTTGGAGGATTTAGCTGAGGAAAGTTAATTAGTGTAGAAACACAATTTTTCCTCCGTGATGACCGATTTGTATTGGCCAACATAGCCTAATAGGCCAATTTTTCAGGATGAAGGTAAGATTTTCTCCATACTTCTTCCTGGTGACGACATGCCTGTCTAAGGAGCCATGGTGCTGTGGGCATCTTTCTTGTTGAGTGAATTACCTTAAGAGGGGCCAAGATATCACTAGATGCCATGAGCCACAAGAAGAGTTCTGTGGCCGCTATCTCGGTGTCCTCCTGAGCTGTCCATTTGCAACTATTCAAGGTATGGGATAGGGCTTCTGCATTGAGCACTTTCCAGTTACTTTTAGGAAGTGAGTTTTTATTGTCAACAGGACAACTGTTGGAGGGGATCCAGGAAAGAGAAAAAGGGTCAGCAAAATGGTAGGTCCATGCGAGGGAAAAAGGGCTAGCTGCTTTAAGCCGGGCATCGTTGGTAAAGATGCCATCCAAAGTGTGGCCGACTTTATGAGTCGCAGCCTTGACTATTTGGGACAGTCAACAACAGACCATCACTTCTTTAAAGGCCAGGGTGTCCTTGGAGATGTCACTTTTCCAGATGGAAATTAAAGTCTCCTAACACTGTAAAGTTAATTTTACCCAGATAGGGTTCTAGTAGGTGTGTAAACATGGAAATGAAGGTGGACCTGGATCCCGGTGACCTATAAACTAAAATAGTGGAAAAGGAATCATTAGGGCCAATTTTTTAAGAAAAAAATAGAGGTTCACAAAGATCGGAGTCATGGACCCCAGTAAGGTTGCAGGTATAGTCACTTTTATATATCACTGCTAACCCACCTTCTACTCTACCAACTCTATTGTGTTGTTCAATCAGGTATCCTGGGGGGACAGTATCCACCAGGTCAGGGCCAGAGCAGTTTTTTCCCAGGTTTTTGACCCAGTTGGGCTTATAGGTAGTAATAAACTCTGCAGCTTCTACTTTATTTTTGATGAGGGAGCGATCATTGATCAGGAATCCTTATAAGGTCACTGCAAAAAGAGTAGTCAAATCCTCAGAAGGGGATGGCAAAGCTTATTCCTGAGCCGAAATATGTGGATGTGTAAAGGAGTTATCCTGGAATAGACACGAGGGGCAGCAGTTCGTCTTGTTGTAACAGAGTGTTAAACTCCAGACGACAATTGCAAGATGAAACATTGCCCCGACTACCCAAAAATAAAAGCTGGTTCATGGGGTAAAACAGCCCGTGGCATCTTTTCTAGAAAGAATGCCAGGGGTTCTGGCACAAGCGCAATCCTGGTGCGGATGGGCGCGGAAGATGGGCACAGAAGACAGCTGCACACGTCCTTTGCGCGTCTGCTGTGGCATCCAGCTTAAATACCTTCAACCCCACGCGCCACTAGCCAGACCCGGCAATGAGCGCTCTGAGTCAGAAGTAAGAAAGCCAAGATGTCTTCCCTCCATTCAATCAGCAACAGCTGCGACGGACCAGGGAAGAGAGGTCAAGTCAAGTGACAGAACAAGAGCGATAAGTTCAATGCCCCACCATTAAAAGGGGAACAATATTAAAATACTTAAAAACAGAATCTTGCACACAAAAGTCGTGAACAAAAGGAGCAGCCTACCATGAGACTATACCCTGTGGCATCCAGCCTAAATGCCTTCACCCCAGTGCACCACTAGCCAGCTCACCTGGCAGTGTGCACTCTGAGCGGGAAGTAAGAAAGCCAAGACGTCTGCAATCGGCAACAGCTGCGGCAGACCGGAGGGAGAGAGGTCAAGTCAAGTGGCAGAACAAGTGCGGTAAGTTCAGTGCCTCACCATTAAAAGGGGAACAACATTAAAAGCATTTAAAAACAGAATCCTGCACACAAAAGGCATAAACAAAGGGAGCAGCCTACCATGAGACTATCCGCTGAACTCAGCTAACTATAACTGCTGAATTTCTATGGTTTTGTACGAGTGAAATATGAGCCTAACTATCACAACCTGTAACCTTTGTTTTTCAGTGAATGTCTAAGGTTTTTTTAATTCTATTTCCTAACTACAACGCCCCGTAATATTTGGTTTTGTTATTGAATTTCTAATGTTTTTTAACTTCTATTTTCTAACTATAACGTCCCTCTAACCTTTGGTTTATTTGGTGGAATTTCAACCTTTTTAAAAATTGATTTCCTAACTGTAACATGTTGAAGTTTAATTTCTGTGAAATGGGCATTGAGCCAGAATGAATACTGCCCTGCGTATTTATCCAGCAAGAGGCCACCGTTTTGTGCAGGACATCTACCCAACTGAAGTAGTTTCCACTGGCTAATTAGTAAGTGCTACCCAGTTGGTTAAATGTATAGTGTATCTCCTACACTACAGCTGTGTAGAGAACGCCAAGGAAATTTCTCCAGTGAGGTTGTGTGTCTGTAAGTTTGCCAATGTGATTGTTGCTCCAGCATCTTCAATAGATAACTTTACAAGGTGGAACTGCAGAGAAAACACACTTGGATGATTTCTACTTTACAGAAGTAAGTGCTTCTTTGTTGGGTGCACATGCAATCAAATTCCTAGACATCAAGAATCCCTCTCCAAAATCACCGGGAAACGCGCTGTGGGGGTCTTGTAGTAAGCTGTCTGTCATTATTTGTTTGAGTGTATTAATAACTGTTTTTTCTAATTTTGTTTTATTGTTGCAGTGTCTTTGTCTTGGGTCTGTGAGCGGGTGTGTCAGTGTTTGACTGGATCTCTGACTGGCTGCATGACTCTTTCAGGGGGTCTGTGAGTGGGTGCATGAGTCTGTGAGTGGGTCTGTGAGTGGGTGCCTCAGTGTCTGAGTGGATCAGTGAGTGGTTGTTCTGACTTTCTGAGTGTGTCTGTCTGTGGGTGCATCAGTGTTTGAGTGGATCTGTCAGTGGGTGTCTCAGTCTCTGAGTGAGCCTGTGAGTGGGTGTGTCAGTATGAGTGGGTGTGCCAATGGATATGTGAGTCCCTGAGTGAATCTGTGAGTGGATGCATGAGTGGTTAAGTGGGTCTGTGAGTGGGTGCATGAGTCTCTGACTGGGTCTGTGGGTCGCTGTCTTAGTCTTTCAAGTGGGTCTGTCAGTGGATGCATCAGCATCTGAGTGAGTCTGTGAATAGGTGTCTGAGTCTCTGAGTGGGTCTGTGAGTGGGTGCATCAGTGTCTGAGTGGGTCTGTGAGTGGGTGCATCAGTGTCTGAGTGGGTCTGACAGTGGGTGTGTCAGTGTCTCAGTGAGTCTCTGAGTGGGTGTGCTAGTGTCCGAGTGGAACTTTGAGTGGGTGCATAAGTCTCTGAGAGGGTGTCTAAGTCTTTCAGAGGGTATGTGAGTGGGTGCATCAATGTCTGAGTGAGCCTGTTAGTGGGTGCATAAATCTCTCAGTGCATTTGAAAGTGAATGCATTAGTGTTTGAATAAATCACAAATTTTTTGGGGAGCGCCGATATTCATGAATTTATTGTGAAGTTACATGGGGGCCGCGCAGACGGTCGTGGTGACTTGGCGAATATCGCATGTGGACAAAAACCCCAATTTTAGGTAAATAAATTGTTTAATTAACTCACCTATATCGGAAACATGAGTTCAGGGTACCTCTTCCATCACCCGTTACACCTCTTTCAGCTTTCAATTTCAGCCCTCGGGGACTTTATCCCATTACAGAAAATGGCAGCTGCAACTCTCTCCTCAGGTTGCTACCAGCCAATCACTGCATTCCTGTTGACGCGCGCATTTGCAATTTATTGCGAAATCGATGCGAATTAGCTGTGGCCACAGATATCACTAACTTTATTTTCTCAAATTTCCCAACAACTACTGAACAGATTTATACAAAATAACTGAAAGTGTCGTCTGTGTAACCAAATCTTTCTTTCTGCCAAATTTAGTGTAATTCCGACCAGTGCTTCGGGCTGCAGCTTCGACTAAAGGTCATACGGGAAATACCATGGGGAAAGCATCTTTTATTGGCCCCCCTTTTTCTCTGCCTCTGCTTTACTGATCACCCCAAAACTTTCCATGTGCAACTTAACCCAACTTTATACTTTTTGGGGAAAATTTGTGAAGATTCGTCAACCTCCAAAGTTATAAACATGTCAAAAAATGCTTTTCCCATAGATACATGGTCCTAACTGTAACTAGTAGGTAATATGCATGTGTGTGTGTATATATATATATATATATATATATATATATATATATATATATATATATATATATATATTATCTACTGGCGGTCGCCAGTAGATAGTTATAGTTAGGACCTATTATCCATAGGAAATCCGCGACATTCTATTTGAAATAACGTTGGCGCCGGTCGACGAATGTTCGCGAAAGTTTCCAACTTGTTGGGGCGCTCCGCTCCGCTCCTACCCTGAAAGTCTCGGGTTGATTCGTCAAGCGGGGGCCGAGAAAAAAGGGGGGTCCCAAAACGAGTTTTCCCCATTCATTTTTCCATAGGAACCTTTAGTCGCAGCTACAGCCCGAACTGCTGAACGGAATTACACCAAATTTGGCAAAGAGGTAGCCCTTGGTTCAGTGTCGTGCCTTTTGCTTAAATGGTGTAAATCCGTTCAGTAGTTCCTGAGAAAATCAAAAGTAAAGTCACATATATATCTATGGCCGAGTAGGGTCCGCGTACCCTCCCGACCACGAGCTGCATGCTAATTGGCTGTCAAGTGGCTGTCAACACTCCAAATCAGGAAGTGTTGGCAGCCATTTTGTCCCTCGGTAGAACCGAGGGACAGAAACAAGTGCGCAAAGCGCAAAGGGGCAGGGTAGAAACACCCTGACCTCTAGGTCTGCTCAGGGGTCCCACAAGGACCCCTGGGCAGAAAAAGCAAAAAAAAAAAAAAAGACCGGCATCGTGCCGAGGCCCCGCCCCTCACTGCAGCAGTCTGCAAACGCGCCCCCTGGCGCGTTTTAAGAAGGGGAAGTAATTCCCCTTGAGTATTGGGGGTCCCTGGGGGCCAACTAGCCCACCAGGAACCTCCGGTATGCGCCAGGGGGCTGCGTTGCAGAGAGGTGTACAGAGGCCACGCCCCTTTTACACCTCTCTGCAACGCAGCTCTGTGGCGCTTTTGGAGGTACATGGTGGGCTAGTTGGACTCCAGGGACCCTCAGTATTCAAGGGGACTTAATCCCCAACTTAAAACGCGCCACGGGGCACGTTTGCACGGTGGTGAAAGGGAGGGCGGAGCTCAGGTGACATGTGTGCAAACAGGCCCTGTGGAGCATTTTAAGATGGGGAATGAAATCCCCTTCAATCCTGAGGGTCCCTGGGGTGAACTAGCCCACCAGGTACGTCCAGAAAGCGCCACAGAGCTGCGTTGCAGAGAGGTGCAAAAGGGGCGTGGCCTCTGAACACCTCTCTGCAACGCAGCTCCCTGGCGCATACTGGAGGTACAGGGTGGGCTAGTTGGACCCCAGGGACCCTCATGATTCAAGGGGACTTAATCCCCCAACTTAAAACGCGCCACGGGCGCGCTTGCACAGATGTCACCTCAGGTCCCGCCCCCTCCCTTCACCATTGTGCAAATATTCCTCTAAAATCAGCCGAACTACGAATTCCGATTTACTCACCTGTTATCAGGAGAGACCTCAGTGCTGCATCTTTCAGCCCAGTACTGATCCTGAAAAGTAATTTTAACCGTACTTACCAGTAACTTGAATTTCCTTCCATAGGATATCATTGCCTGCTTTTGCTGAAAAAGTTTCTGTGTCGATTTTGAAACATACAAATATTCCTCTAAAATCAGCCAAAATACGAATTCCGATTTACTCACCTGTTATCAGGAGAGACCTCAGTGCTGCATCTTTCAGCCCAGTACTGATCCTGAAAAGTAATTTTAACCGTACTTACCAGTAACTTATATTTCCTTCCATAGGAATCCATTGTCTGGTTTTCAGCAGAAAAGTTTCAGTGTTGATTTTCACAAACTACAAATATTCCTTAAAAATCGCCTGTATGACTTAAACGCATTCTTTCAACTGTTTACAGGAGATGCACCAGTGCTGGATCTAGGATCCACCACTGAGTAAGAAACAGTAACGATAACACTACTTACCTGCTAAGTGAATTTCCTCCCATAGGATAACATTGGTGATTCTATGTGAAAAAGTTTGTGTGTCAACTTTTAAAATACAATAATATTCCTTAAAAATCACTACTGTAACCAAAACGCTTTTACTCAACTGTTTACAGGAGATGTACCAGGACTGAATCTAGGATCCAGTCCTGTGGTCAGAAAAGTAATCCATAAAGTAGCTAATTGCATTTAGCTAGAAATTCACATTGAGCTCAATGTTGCATTGTGTTTGAAATTGTGTTGCCCATTGCAACAACTGTAACTACTGTACTTAAAAGTCTATTGCCTATTTGCAAAGTATTTAAACTAAAGTAATTCATTCTGAGAAAGTATATTTTGTAATGTAATGTATAATGTAATTACAATGTAATTTAAAAAATAAAATATCTAAAAATAAATAGTTTAAAAAAATGTAGTAAATCAGTATAAAAATAAATAAATATAACAATTAATACATTTAAAAATTGTCATTTACAAAACCTTTGAAATTCACTGAAAAAAACCATAGGTTTCAGACATGTTATAGTTAGGAATTAGCATTTAAAAAACCTTTGAAATTCACTGAAAAAACCATAGGTTTCAGGCTTGTTATAGTTAGGAATTAGCATTTTAAAAACCTTTGAAATTCACTGAAAAAACCATAGGTTTTAGGGAAAGTTATAGTTAGTTGGACATTGCACTCGTACAAAACCCGTGAAATTCCCCGTTATAGTTAGTTCAGCTAACTATAACTCGCGCCCGCAATGCACTGCTGATGACGTCACATATTACATCACTCATGACATGGTCAGTGACATCACTGATGACATCACTGATGACATCTCAAATGACATCACTGATGACATCATCCATGTGAGAATTTAATGCATCTTTTCACACCCTAATATAACGTTTGATACACCCACTCTAAATTACAGACTGCCATTCTCAAAACCATACACACTCCAATACCAATAAGTACATACCCACTCACTGATTCTTAGGTCTACACACACACATCTACTCACTCACCCGTACAGTCACTCATACTTACAGTCACTCAGTACAGGACTATCATATGCACTCATACACCTATATAAACACTCACACAACGCAACTCATCCATAGAGGTACTCACACACCTAGTCAGTCATGCAAATAATTAATCACACTCCAATTTACTCACCTATACAGTTATACACACCAGCTCACTTATTCATAAAAATACTAGCACATTCTTACGCTCCTATGCAATCACTGATGCAAGCACACACTCATCCATATAGCCACTCTCACAATCACACACTCTCACTTATAGACATCTAAATACTCCAACACACATATATACTGCCTTTCACATATGTAGTTACTCACACATGTACCACTGAGATATACATTCAATCACTAACACACCCATACACACACTCACCCACCCATACAGTCCATCACAGATGCACTCTTGAAACCATGCACCCAGTGAATCACCCACTCACACATCTATGCACAGAGTCACACACACCCCACCCACACAAACACTGAGGCACCCATATAGATACTCAGAGAACCAATCCATAACCCATATAGACACTCATTTAGCTAGTCAGAAACCCATGCAGCTGCTTACACAACAACAGACAGACGGATACAGACATTCACACAGTTTAGTCACTCACCCATGCATCCAGTAAGATACGTTTAATCACTCACTTATAGACTCAGTCACGCACCTACTAAATCATCCATTCAGACGCTTATACACCCACTCATTCTTCAATACGCCTTTCCCTATATATATTAAACATATTTAAACTTTACAGAAACACACAGTCACTGGATGATGTCAGTGATGTCATCAGTGATGTCACTGACCATGTCATGAGTGATGTAATATGTGACGTCATCAGCAGTGCATTGCGGGGCGCGAGTTATAGTTAGCTGAACTAACTATAACGGGGAATTTCACGGGTTTTGTACGAGTGCAATGTCCAACTAACTATAACTTTCCCTAAAACCTATGGTTTTTCAGTGAATATATATATATATATACATATATATATATATATATATATATATATATATATATATATATATATATATATATATATATGTATATATATATATAATATTCACTGAAAAAACAAAGGTTACAGGGATGTTATAGTTAGGCTTAGATTTTACTCATATAAAGCCAGTGAAATTAAGCAGTTATAATTAGCTGAGCTTACTATAACTCGTGCTCCCTGCAATGCACTGCACATATTACATCACTCATGACATGGTCGTGACATTACTGATGGCATCTCAAATGACATCACTGATGACATCATCCAGTGACTGAATGTTTTCAAAAAAGTTTATGTGTGTTAAATATATATACCAAGGTGTATTGGTGAATCATTGGGTATATGAGTACCTATATGGATGATTCAGTGGGTGCATGACTGACTGTATAAGTGTGTGATTAGGTGACTCAGTGAATGTATGGGTGAGTGACTGGTTGTGTGAATGTTTGTATCAGTCTGTCAGGTGGTGTCTAAGTGGATGTACGGGTATCTGAGTGGATACGTGAGTGGCAGTATTGGTGATTAATTGGTTGTCTGGATACCTGTCTGAGTGTCTGTGTAGGTGGAGGGGGTGTTACTGCTTGTATGGGTGAGTGAGTGGGTGAGTCAGTGGCTATGTGGGTTTGTGAGTATGTGTGTGAGGGGCTGTATGGGTGAGTGAGTGTGTGTATGGCTGTGTGGGTGAGTGAGTGGATGTGTCCCTGGTATATGGGTGAGTAACCAGGGATATGAAAGGCAGTATAGGTAAGTGATGGGGTATATTAGTGACTGTATGAGTGAGTGAATATGATATTGGCTGTATGGGTGAGTGTGTGCTTGTGCCAGTGACAGTATAGGTGAGTGAGTATGTATTAGTATTTGTATGTAAGTGGGTGTGTGATTGAATGTATGGATGAGTGACTGGTTGTGTGAGTAGCTCTATGGGTAACTGAGTCAGTGTGTGAGTGGCTGTAAGGGTGTATGAGTGGATATGTCAATGGCTGTATTAGTGAGTGAGTAGATGTATGAGTGACTGCATAGGTGAGTGAGTAGATTTGGGTGTAGATCTAGGAATCAGTGAGTGGATGTGTAAGTACTGGCATGGTTCTGTGAATGGGTTTGTGATTGGTTGTGTGGGAGTGGGTCTATGAAAGGCTCGACAGGGGTGTGAGTGGGTGCGTTGGTGATTTTGTGGATGATTTCATCAGTGTTGTCATTTGAGATGTCATCAGTGATCTCACTGACCATGTGATGAGTGATGTAATATGTGAGGTCATAAGCAGTGCATTGCGGGCGAGCTCAGCTAACTGCTGAACTTCGCTGGTTTTGTACGAGTGAAACCTGAGCCCAACTATAACGTCAAACACAGATAAGGAAGAGAGGAGAGGTTACATTCCTACCCCGACCTCCCCAGTCATAATCTATATCACACAAATAAGAGGTAGGAATGTGTCTTACAGTGGTGGCATGTATTCGGTGAGTAAAAACTGCCCTCACTCACAAAATGGTGACATGCTTCATCATCGGGCTTGCTAACTGACACCCCTGCGCAGACCAATGCCTGGGATGGAGCAAAGGGGAGGGGGAGACAATACAAACATAAAGTAGTGGGATCACCAAAGAAAAGTGCAGCGTGTGAAAGTTAAATCTAGCTTGGATGTGTCCCTGATGCTATTTTTATTCCTGGACCACCCGGCCAGGGCAAAAACGTGAAAAATGTTGTTGAGTGGCGAAAGTTAGGATCACACCCCTTCTTACTGCAAAGGTGTCGACATGTTTCTGCCAAATAGACTGCGCCCACAGTGTTGGGTCACTCCGGCATTCATCAGGATCTTCAGGATCCCAAATGCAACACCCTCTAGTCCTAATTTAGGATTCACTGGGTTCTTCCCTTCAAGATAGGGTTTCAGTAACTCACACTCTCGTGAAACCGAGTTCATCAATCGATAGGCTTGAGCAAGCGAGGGAGTATACCGTCTCTGTAACCTTTGTTTTTTTAAGTGAATTGTTAAGGTTTTTTTTTTTTATTCCATTTCCTAACTATAATGTCCCTGTAACCTTTGTTTTTTTCAGTGAATCTCTAAGGTTTTTTTAATGCTAATTCCTAACTATAATGTCCCTGTAACATTTGTTTTTTTCAGTGAATTACAATGATTTTTTAAGTAGTAATGACGTTGGCAGAGTGGTGGAGAAAAAGGTCAGGGCCTCTGTGAGCTCGCAGGAATCTCACTGCGTAGGACTTATAGAAAGTACCAGCAGGGCTTCTTGGCCCCCAAGGTCCCTCACCATCCAAGGGGACTTCATTCCCCAACCATTAGTGCACCAGGAGATGCATTTGCAGAGTGGTGGAGAAAGGGGGCATGGCCTCCAAAGACCTCTTAGCAATACCGCTGTGTGGGAATTACTGGAGGTAACAGGAGGGGTACCACACAGCTGGATTGCTGTGAGGTCGTGAGAGGCCACACCCCCTTTCTCCACCACTCTGCGAATGTGCCTCCTGTGGGTACACATTAAAGTATACAAAAAAGCTAATGGATGGAACACTTGAGTTAATCTCAGCTAATGGTAATTACTTTGGGCCGCATCCCAGTCCAGTGTTATTTTACAGATCATGCCACCTCAGGACTTAGTCATTTGCTTATCAGTCTTTACCCTGATTCGATGGGAACAGTCCAGCCCAAACTGCCAAACCAGGTCCTCCCTGAACCAGAACACAAGCAACCCAGAACCATTTTTGCCCTAGTTAGGGTGTTGTATTCCGCTTTAGGTGTCCGTATATAGGTTTTCCTGAATCATGTCCTTATATAGGCACAATTCGCATTGCCCTTATATAGGCATAGAATCCCTGTCCTTATTTAGGCACTAACCGTGCACTCCAAATACAGGCATGGTCACCGACATCCATCCACCCTAACGTCACAACGAGTTCTTAGAAACCAGACCCTTAAGCTTCGGGAATTCCCCTAGCACAGGACTATTGATTTCTCCAAGAACTCATCTATTATGTATGAACCGTTATACCTTAAGGGTTCATTCCTGACGTCTTCCTCTGTCCGACTTCACGTCAATGCTAACATTCCGAGGCACCTATCAGGTATAAATATACCTTCCCTCGCCCAAGCAAGTTAGAGGAGACCTCGACTTCAGAGGAGCCCGTATCCCGACTGATGCACTGAGAAGACGCTGTCATTCCTGCACGCAGAAGAATCCAGCTTCCAGTGTTCTGACTCCCTTCGCGGGGTGTTAGAGTTCCAGATCCGGCAAGAGATTCCCACCTCTCTCATTCTCAAGGTATGGAGCGGACTAGAACCTAGAGGGACTCTTGGCATACTTGGCGTACTATACTTTAACATACTCTTAGTATACCAGACTAGGGAATACTCCACCTACTTCTACCTTTACCTATACCTAGACTAGGTTAGGTACATTGGGGTAGAACTAGCTTAGAGACGCATCGTATGAGTACTCGCATTTTTAGCTCATGTTATTTATGTACGTGAATATATGCTAAAAGATAATGCTAGTGCAGTATTATTTATTTCTACTGCTTACGCTGTACATTATTTATCTTGCATACTGTCTTGTGATCATAACAGCACATATCTCTTACACGAGAAACAAGACTGTTCAATAAATCCCTTTTTATTAAAACGCCCGTCTTTCCTTTCTGTGTAACTCTGTAGAAACTAAGCATGCACGATTGACTGAGTGAAACTGTTATCTATTGTTTCCACGATTCTGAGACGTGTTCCGATTCTAAAGGAAACAAAGTTGTCATGTTTTTCGGTTGCCAGAAACTACTCCCTTCTTGTTCTCAAGGAGTTTCTAGTGGCCTCTGAGCTAGCTGGCACAAGTAATTAAGTTTAATATACTCGATAGGGACATACTGACCTTAGTCCTATGTCAAGCCTATAGGTTATATTATTCCAATGCGCAGAGCCTATTAGGGAAATTGGAACTACACTACATGGCGCCCAAACGTTTGGTAAGGCAGTAATTTAATGCTAGATACTGAGTAACTCAGTCGTGCTTTTCTCAGAGACCCCTACTCACATACTCCATAAGACGTCTGGAGTGGGTAGGGTTAAATATCCGCCAAAGCTAATTAGGACAAAAACCCTATATATTAGCTATTTTGGTTTGTTCAACGTTGAAGGATACAGTGTTCCAAAATATTGTGCACCTTATCTTTTGTTTCCTTGAAACTTGTTCTACATTTTTCAAAAAACAAAATGTCCATAAACGGGGACAATAACACCGAAAACGGTGGAGCTGCGGCTCAACCAGTCGTAACAGCTTTTAACTTTACAGGTTTAATTGAAACCGAGGAGGGTGTTATAGACATCCATCCAAACTTAAGAAGAGCCATCACTCTAAAACTTATAAAACACGGCCTACCACCAAGAGGAGGTAGAGCAGTTTTCGTGATAAAGGCACACGAATCCTTTCAGACAGAGGTATTCTATTCATGGATAGTATTCCCAGAATCAAATCCAGTCACAAGACTGTTTCACTTTTACAAAGAAGATGAACCACCAGAGGAATATATTCCTTTCGAGGATATTGAAATTCCACTAACATACCAGGAGCATCAGCTCTGGTTTAAAGGCGCCCTAAAACATCACAGAAACATTACCAGGCTCGGTCCACTAGGTAGACCAGGAGCAACATGGCCAATTCTAGCCGGCTACACTCCTCATCCTGACCTCAAAATAATGTCAGACGAGGAATTACTTACTCAACTTACAGAGTTAATAAAAATTTACAGACAACTAGTCCAATATGTCATGCAGACTTTCACAGTCCAACCACCATTGACACTTCCAAATCAAACCCCTCAACAGGGGAATACACTAAAAATTACACCACAGACTCTATACGCAGTCATGGGTAAAATGCCCACAAAACGTGAGCAAATTCCATTCTGGATAGCTCAAAAAATTACTCAGATAGAAGCAGTATTTCCTAATACTAGCCCTAATGAGAAACACAGAATACTAACAATCTGTTTACCAATGTGGATCACACCACAACTGGAAGACTGCACCACTTGGGGCTCAGTCTTTGCTGCCATCTATACTAAAACACATGGTATTCCGTCAATTGAAGTAATACCTGATGTCCTGAAACAAATTCAAAACGAATACGGGGCAGAGCCTGCTCTGAATTTAGGTATGAAATTACTGAAAAATTTCGACCAGGTCTCAACAATAATATTATCTAATATTAAAGGAGAGGCAGCAGCAGTGGCGATCCGCCAACGATTAAGGGAATTCGATGTTACAGAACATCAAACAGAACTACCCAGAATAATAGAACAATCTTATGCAGAATTAGGCAGAGATAGTTTGGGTGGAAGACCATTGAAGCCAAAACTATCTGCAAGTCCTGAGAAGGACTCTATTAAACAAACTCCTACATCTTCTAAAAAGAAGTGGGAAACTAATAAACATAATTCAAACGAGAAACGTTCTCAATCCCGAGGTAGGTCTCCTCAAAAGGAGCCCTCTGAAAGGAGGTATAACCTCAGGAATAGGGATAATTTGAAAAAGCCTGACAGGTATCAAGATACTGATACACGTTCCTCTCGTACCTTTCAGATATCATCACAGACATCGGAAAGAAGAGGACGGTCAGAACATAGAGAAGAACGCATGAAATCAAAAGACGACAAACACGTTCCGAAAAATAAATCAAAACCTCAATTCTCAAAAAAGAAGGTAGCAGGTCTGAAGATCAGACATGCCGAGGATACTGAGAACACAACTCAAGAACGGAGAATGGGCTCAGACAATGCTGGACAGTGCAGCAGAAGTCACAATAGCTCGCCAGAACCTGAAGGAACTTCTGGAGACAGTGGACTTGAATGAGTACATCACAGTTGAGACTGTAGACACCAGGGTTAGTACTCCACAAAAGTTATATGAAATAACACTCCGGATGGACCTAGACAGGTGAAAGCACTCTTTTGGGAAAAACTTTCAAGGGGTTATGACATACTTCTAGCAGAAAAAGACTGGCCACCACAATTTGTCAGGGAGTGCCCACATGGCGAAGACATTATTATGCCTGCCTTCTCTAACCATATTCCAATTCACCTAAAATATACTTATGCCAGGAAATGTGCAGTTGCCCAGGCCCCAGCATTATATAAAAATCATGTAGGATGGGATGAGGACTCACCTCACCATAAAATACATCTAAAAAATGAACCTACTGCACAGAGGCAGTACCCAATAAAGCAAGAAGCTAAAAAACAGGTCAGGGAGATCTTAGATCAACTTGAATACCAAGGGGTGATTGAAACATGCACCTCTTCAATGAACAATCCTTTGTTTCCTGTCTACAAACCAGACAATACATATCGTCTAGTTTTGGATTACAGACACTTAAACACTTGTTCTAAAACATTTGCAGTGCAAAATGCACATAGTACAGCATTAATGAATAACATTGTGCGTAAAAAATATAAAACCACATTGGACATCTCAAATGGTTTCTTTTGTCAAAACATAGCACCTGGAAGCAGGTACGTAACAGCTTTCTCAATAATGGGGACCCAGCGTCAATTTTGTCGACTCCCACAAGGGTTCAAGAACAGCCCGGGGTTATTCTCAGCGAGGGTAAAGGAGTTACTACAAATTTATGATAATGAGGCATTGTCATATGTCGATGACATCTATCTGACAGACGATGACCTGGATAGGCACTTGAACAGGGTAAGCACCATTATATTGGGCTTCGCCTCTGAGGGCTATAAGTTCAACTTTAAAAAATCCAGAATTGCCCATCTCAATGTCCTTTTTCTAGGATATGAGCTTTCAAGTGAAGGCAAGAGCTTGGCAGCCAACTTTTTAGAAAGGTGTGCGCTGCTCCAACCTCCAAAGATGCTGAAAAATTTACAATCCATCCTGGGTTTCTTAAATTTTGGAAGAACTTACATTCTAAATTACGCAGAAAGGGTTAAACCTCTCTACGCATTAATCAAACCTGATTTTTCAATCAAAAATTGGACACAGGAACACACAGAAATCTTGCGTTCACTCCATGCTAACATATTAGCAACAAATCACTTACAAACACGCGTAAGTCAACGGAATTTAGTCATCCGAATAATTTCGGGTCAATGCGGATTCACCTACTTAACATTTAATGAGGGTGAAAAAGTACCAATAGCATACAAATCACATTTGTATACACAAGCAGAAATGCGCTTCACTTCAACTGAAAAAATACTGACAGCAGTTCAAACCGCTGTAGCAAAAGAAAGAGCTCTAGCCCAAGGGAAACGCATTATTGTCGTAACCCCAGTTCCGGCCTTAGAGGCGGTAACTAAAGCGAGCATTCCAAATGCTAAAGCATTACATCCTAGATGGATACAATGGGTTAATTCTCTTGCTGCAACAGATGTTGAATATGTTTTTGATCCTGATTTAAAAACACAAGCGTTCCTGCAATATGAACATGAATGTCCTCTGCCCACCGAGATTCTGCCTCTCGATCAGTACGAATTCATAATTTACACTGACGGATCCGCACAACCCGCTACAGGGAGTAAGCAAGCTTACAGTGCAGCATGCGCAATCGTTAACGGTCGCATGCGAGATGGCAACTTCAGACCTATGGTCACAAAAACCCAATCTCTAGGAGATTGTACAGCTCAGCGAGCTGAACTACAAGCATTCAAACTGGCACTTGAAAGTACAGATCGAGAATTCCCCACACTCATAGTGTGCGATTCTTTCTACTGTGTGCAGTCGTATAATGATTATATACAAACTTGGCTTGAAAATGGGTTCAAAGATGCAAAAGGTGGCACAATCTGGGAGAGGGTCTGTCACATCAAGGGATCTCTAAAACAATATTGACATTAAAAGAGATGTACTGGTGGCCTGGAATGAATACACAGATTCACATCTTCATCAATGACTGCATAGATTGTAAGGTACAGCAAGGTACAGCGAGATGCAGAACGCCACCAGACACCATGCTACGAAGTAGCCTGCCAGGGACAGACACCATTGTTAGACAGCATTAGACTATCTATGCACAGGCGTCCTTCTGGACAACTGCAATCCCACAAATACTAAGTCAAGGTTCCTATGGATATGGCCTCAGCGCTCGGCTGACGCTCGAACTGTTATAAAAGATTTGCGAGTCTTTATCGGCACATTCGCAATAGGCACGCTACATTCTGACCAGGGCCCTGCATTTAGCTCTTGAGCTTACAAAGAAGCCATGGCCAGTCTGGGCGTTGCATTGCGGTACTCCTCTCCGTTTCATCCTGAGGGAAATTCTGTTGTGGAAAGGAAAAACCGGGACATAAAGCAGTCTATAACAGCTAGGGTATTAGGTTCGGGTGATGGGTGGGTCAAACATCTTTATGGGGTCCAACGCTCATTAAATAATTTGCCAAGAAGTTCTCTAGGGGGGGTCACTTCATATGAGGTCCTATTTGGGACAAGAATGTGGGTGCCAGATCTAGAATGTAGAGGCACAGTGGTGGAAAATAAACCCTTTGATATCAAAGATCATTTGGCTGTTTTACAGGATCTAAATGAACTAAGATCGAAACAAAGCAACGTATTCCTGCAGCCAACCACCACTGGGGAAAACCGGCGGTCCCAGCAAGGCCTGTCTGGATTCCAAAAGTTGGGGATCTAGTCAGAGAGAAAATTGCGGACAAGAAGGAATTTGGACCTTCTTACAGACAACCAGTACCTGTCCTAGCCGTACACGGAACAAGAACAGTACTTCTGCCGCCCCTTGCTGGAAAAAAGGAGAAAAGATTTGTGTCCATCGACCTCATCAAACCACAGTATGTGGCCAATACTAAATAGTAGGCCTCGTGGACTCCGAACTAGTAGCAGACGCACTCCTCTCGCTACTATCCAAGAGGTTCAGACTGAAAGACTGATAACCATCGAGAATTCAGCAGTAAGAGATGAAGGACTGAGCAACAATGCTATGGAACTCATCCCTCTTGAAACTCAAGTAACAGTTCGTCCAAATACACCTGTCTACACCAATGTAACAGGTGATCAACTGGTTCCAGCGATTTCTACAAATCCTGATGCAATTCCAACAATTGACAGAACTGCTTCTGGCTATTTCATTAACTTTGATACGTTTTCTGAGGATCTGAGTGAGCCCGAGACGTTGCCAGCATCAAAAACTTTTAAACAACAAGTACAAGACTATTTTCGTTTTCTGAAAAAGACTTATCTAGTTTCACCATGGATTTAACTATGGGTCATTTCTGAAATATTTTTCTTTCTGCTTTGGCTAGCTTTGGTTATGACTATGAGCGTGCATATAAATGGCAGTTATATACATGTGAACACTGAAAGAAAAGAAGTGAACTTACTTTTGAAACCTCACAAATCATCCCATCGTGAAACAAGAGACTTGTCTGCAGTGAACATCACAGCGTTCCTATACAGGATGGTATAGTGTGGGACAAAACTGATTTCGATATTTTTGGCCCTACGGAACATTTGAACATTCCACATTTATTTAAGATTTCACTAAGTGATTTTGTTTCATCCAGTACCTATTCTGATGATTGGGACTTTGAAACTGTAAATGACATGATGTTTGACCTAGAAAAGTCTGCTGCATTTTCTAATAATGAATATTTAGAGGGTTCATCAGACTATGAACAGCTGTATTGCTATAACCACTATGGTCATAATTTTTTGCATAAATCTGCAACACCTAGAAATGTATTTATGTTTAACCAATGGGAGCATTGTCCTACACCACCAAAAGGTAGTTCAAAAACATTTGCTAAAACGTTTCCATATTTTTCAGGATACAATACATCTGATCCAGAAACATTTTACTATAAAAATGTAAACAAAACAGGACTGAAAATTATGTTAACTAATACAAAACAGATTTACTCTGCAGCATTTATTGCCCAACTGTCTAGACATGGTTTCGACTTATGGAAAGACGCAATAGACACAAAATCTGTCTGGGGTACTAAAGATTGGCAAGTGCAGGGGATAGAAGCTTTGCTTAGAGCCTGTATCGTTCCTCAGCAAATAATGTTTTTGAATGACACTGTGCAACAAACGTCTTGCCTTGGTTTAGCCAAGATTAAAGACATGAAAACACCTTCTGTACCAACACCTGCAAGTGATAACAATACACAGGCAGCGGTTACAGTTGACACAATACTACAACTCAACAGAACAAATCCTGATTGGAGAAAATGGTTGATCTGGCCCACAGACACAAACAACTGTCAAGAGAGATTCCTGAATAAAACACAGGGGTTTACTATTCACAGGCCAGACCCACGATACGTCCAAAGATAGCATCCGGGGGTAGTAACAATATACAGTGTAGGAAAATTATGCCTCGATTGGCTGCAAAAATCCACACTTAAGGATGTGAAACAACACTTATCTTTACTTAAAGAAGACGCAGACCTTAGGGAATTCTTGCTTGGACCAAGAAAACCGCGTCAAAAACGTTTCATATATGCCGGCATCTATGCTGCTTATAATGAAGCATGGAAGGTGTCACAGATGGAGGCCGCAGAACGAATACGTGAACTTGATCGTATTAATTTAGAGAAAACTCTCTCTGTGGTCGACAATGGGTTAACAACTTTGTCCTCCAGAATTTATTCATTGGACACTATTTTATCCTCTGCTATCGACATACTGGAACAAGATTTAGCCATGTTACAACAAGGCCAATCTCAGTTGCGATCTATTATGTTATTAAGCTGCACTCTGCAATCTTTGCGTGCGGGCTATGTGCCTTGGCGTTTTATCAACACGCCGGCTCTGTTTGCAGAATACAATCTAACTGATAAACAGATCGAACTGGCACAAAGGGGAGCAAAGTATACAGTACTGAGCATTGAAAAACTTGAAAAATTACCATTCACAGTGGCAGAAAAACCAGCTACAGAATGGCTTATTCATGGTAAAATTAGTCTACCTGTGACTACTTTTCAGTTTCAGTATTGCCTTAAACAGATGCAAGCAGGCAAATATGAAAGGTTGGGTAAAGAATACATTAAGACATCCTGGAACTTACCTTACACATATAGATGTTGGAGTGGGGATCGTGAAGTGTTTCTAAGCGGTACACACAGTGAAAGTGCACTAAGTGGTTCACTGATTTGTCAGGACATATCTTTACACGGGGCTTGTAATGGTTCTGTGGCAAATTTGTCCTGCCACCAGCAGGGTACACCAGCTGCTGTGATTAATCCAACGTTTGGCCAACTTTCTAATGGGAGTTACCTCATGTTGAATGATCAGAGTTGCTGTGGCATGTTGCCAGGCATCCCATATCTAGTAACGGTCAACTCCAGGGTCACTTGCTGTATGCAAGTATTGTTTGCCCCAATAGACACAGTCAGGGAGTCGCCTCTATGGCCTTCGTTGAATGTCTCTTTTATACGATTTGATACTTTAAGCAGAATGAAAGCCATGCTTATACAACAATCAGTGCCTTTCCCCTCGGCCAAAGAAACCTATGATCTACAAGTTGCAAGGACTACGGCAGACATACAGGCTTTAATTCGTACAAACTGCCCTATACATTTCGTAGAAATGATAGGACGTATCTTTAACATGTCTGATACGAGCGGAATTGTACATGTATTTAAGACCATCTGTTCCGGACTATTAGCACCTTTCCAGGCAGTCCTCGGAATCATCCCAAACTTCGCACATTCGGTGTTTGGTGGTGTGCCATTAATTCTAGCACTTGTTGCAGGAATTCTGTTTCTATTCCTCCTACTACGCTATGGCAAGCCTATTCACCAACATCACTCCGAGCGATGTGGAGAAAGCACTCCTTGAACGGAAATGCCGTGAGCGAATAGTACAGCTTTTGGGCATGCCTCATCTACGGGAACTTAATACAACGTGGTTCCGGTCATTCAGACCAATCTGGCAAGATTGCATCTTACCTGTTCTACGCTGCCTGTTTTGCGGTGAAGAATGCGTGCTAGACACCTGTCTAACACTCCCATCAGTCATGCCAACGGATGTCGATGCTCTGCTGGACCCGATAACGACCCATGCTGTGTGTTGTCCCCAGAGGCTTCCAATCCTGATGGCGGCATTCATTGAGATCTCACTTACCCTTCCAGCAGCTGCTGAGGTACGAGATGGATCAACAGGCACACAGGTAACAACGGACGCGAACATTGCATCTTCTGCTGAAGGCAATGTTTCTCATCTCTGTGCAATTAACCTTCTGAACGAGGTGTTCCAAATGTCACCAACGTCGGTGGATGATATTTTGGCTACGGAAATAGATGATCTAATGTTTACGCCAGACCCATACACTGACTTTGATTCGGCTCACAGTGTACCAGGGCAACAATGAAATTTGGCCTTCATATTTTCAAAACTTGGAACTTTTCCCAGAACTGAACTTTTTCTTTTTTAATTTTAAATTTCTGAAATGACATGGCAAATGAACAATCTGCTTACAGTAGAACTAGTCTTATAAAACGGACTTCTTTGAATACTTCCAGGGACACATTGTCACCTTACTTGTCTAACATTTCATTTAATTCCATGATATGCAATGGCTTTGATTTTTGAAAACTTATCGACCATTTCATCATATGTATATATTTCTGTTTCATTCACGTTGCATTATACTTCCATTATATGCTTAGAATGAAAGCGATGCTTTAAATGTACAGTACCTATTGCATTTCAACAGTTTTGAGCTTCTTTTAAAATGCTTTTAGAAATGTTTTTAGCAACATGTGGTACTCAATTTTATGTTTAGCATTTAAATGTTTAGCATTTAGTATTATCGTTCATTCGAAAGTGGAGTGGGTGTTGTATTCCGCTTTAGGTGTCCGTATATAGGTTTTCCTGAATCATGTCCTTATATAGGCACAATTCGCATTGCCCTTATATAGGCATAGAATCCCTGTCCTTATTTAGGCACTAACCGTGCACTCCAAATACAGGCATGGTCACCGACATCCGTCCACCCTAACGTCACAACGAATTCTTAGAAACCAGACCCTTAAGCTTCGGGAGTTCCCCTAGCACAGGACTATTGATTTCTCCAAGAACTCATCTATTATGTATGATCCGTTATACCTTAAGGGTTCATTCCTGACGTCTTCCTCTGTCCGACTTCACGTCAATGCTAACATTCCGAGGCACCTATCGGGTATAAATATACCTTCCCTCGCCCAAGCAAGTTAGAGGAGACCTCGACTTCAGAGGAGCCCGTATTCCAGCCTGATGCACTGAGAAGACGCTGTCATTCCTGCACGCAGAAGAATCCATCTTCCAGCGTTCTGACTCCCTTCGCGGGGTGTTAGAGTTCCAGATCCGGCAAGAGATTCCCACCTCTCTCATTCTCAAGGTATGGAGCGGACTAGAACCTAGAGGGACTCTTGGCATACTTGGTGTACTATACTTTAACATACTCTTAGTATACCAGACTAGAGAATACTCCACCTACTTCTACCTTTCCCTATACCTAGACTAGGTTAGGTACATTGGGGTAGAACTAGCTTAGAGACGCATCGTATGAGTACTCGCATTTTTAGCTCATGTTATTTATGTACATGAATATATGCTAAAAGATAATGCTAGCGCAGTATTATTTATTTCTACTGCTTACGCTGTACATTATTTATCTTGCATACTGTCTTGTGATCATAACAGCACATATCTCTTACACGAGAAACAAGACTGTTCAATAAAACCCTTTTATTGAAACGCCCGTCTTTCCTTTCTGTGTAACTCTGTAGAAACTAAGCATGCACGATTGACTGAGTGAAACTGTTATCTATTGTTTCCACGATTCTGAGACGTGTTCCGATTCTAAAGGGAAACAAAGTTGTCATGTTTTTCGGTTGCCAGAAACTACTCCCTTCTTGTTCTCAAGGAGTTTCTAGTGGCCTCTGAGCTAGCTGGCACAAGTAATTAAGTTTAATATACTCGATAGGGACGTACCGACCGTAGTCCTATGTCAAGCCTATAGGTTATATTATTCCAATGCGCAGAGCCTATTAGGGAAATAGGAACTACACTACAAGGGCTCATGTGCCAGGTATAGCTTGGTTCCAGTGACACAGTGTGCACAGTACCCACGTCTAGGCATACCCGTTCAACTTAAGATGACACACTAAAGTATACAATACAAATACAAAAAAGTGATGGATGGAGTGCTTTCAATTATCTCAGCCAATGGTAATTACTTGGGCCACATTCCAGTCGATTGTTATTTTGCACACCATGTCACTTCAGTATGGACCTGGCCATATGCAAATCAGCCTTGATCCTGCTCCACTGGGAACAGTCCAGCCCAAACTGCCAGGCCAGGTCCTACCTGAACTCAAGCAATCCAGGACCGGTTTTGCACTAGTTAGGGCTTATCAGCCAGCTTTAGCTTGGATTCAGTGGCACAGTGTGCGCAGGACCCATGTCTGGGCATACTCGTCCCACTTAAGGTGACACACAAAAGTATACAAAAAAGGGATGGATGGAATGCTTGAATTATTGTCAGCCACTGGTAATTACTGCTACCCAGTCCATCGTTATTTTGTACACCTGTGGGTAGAGCACCAAGGAGGTCCATGTAGAGCCTGAAAACCACAGGAGACATTATGGAATGCTGGCGCATTCCCCACGTGATAGGGATCTTTTGGTACATGGAAATTGAAATCAAAACTAGCACCTTAACTAGGTAGCTTCAAACTTCTCTGAAGAATGTAAAGCATGTACCCTAAAATTGCCAGCTAAGACTTTTACATTGGCAAAACATGGTAGAACAGAGATCCCCTCTCCCAGTTTCTATGTCTCTCTACTCTCTAACACTTCCTCCTGGCTCACTGCAGGGCTGAGGTGTGAAGTGTCAAGGCTCTCCAGGATGAACTGAGAGAATGGTGGAACAAAGACATGTGGGGAATTTTAATAGATGTAGTAGAAATTTCGTTCATCCAGTGTGGAATCCACACAGAATATCCAACACATTGCAAGTCCTCAAAGATTGGGATCAGATAAGGCCGAGAAATGTGGGGTGGAAAGAAAATAGGAACAAAGATATGTAATAGAGATGACAAACTGTGTAGAGAAAAGGGCACCAACACTGTGCTTCTCTGTGGATGGGGAGTTAACAGAGCTAAGGAACTCATGGATGGGAAAACATTGTTTGAGGTATTAGTTGTCCAAATAAACTTCAAGAGTGTGCTGGGCATATGAAATGGAATAATGAGACAATGACAGTAAATCAGGTTACTCAGCATATAGGGACTCTGTATTCAATTACTCTGAGATTACAGAGCATGCAATCTGTAACATATATAGTAACAACGCAGAAAAATAAATCTCTTCTATTGTTAATAGCTTAACGAAATCAGATGCCTCCGCAGGGCCAGTCTAGGCCTTGACTGACCACTGCAGTAAGTTAGCTGACTTTTATGTCGAAAAGATTAATGTCATATACTGCCATTTTCAGCCAGATGACACAGCCAAAGCAGAGGACTGCCCTTGCTGGTTAGGTGAGGCATGGCGTGGGCAGAACTAAATGCATAAGCTTCACTTGATTCGGATTTTTTAATAACCCTATGCAATCAAGTGAGATCTGGCTCTTTAGATGACCCCCTTGAACCTGACACAATTCTTAAACTTCATGAGTCTATCCTTCCATCCTTCTTAGAAGTTTTCCAACCTCCCTCAGACCTCAGCTACTATACCTCGGGCTTGGGAGCATGCAAAAGTAATTTCCCTTCTGAAGAAAGTGTGTCTTAATCCGACAAACCCTGAAAATTACCGTCCCATCTCACTGCTTCCCTTTTTAGCCAAATTTGTGGAAAAGCTTGTCAACAGTCTCCTGGCATCCTAGAGGCCAACCAAACTCTGGATATATCTCTAAATGACTTTAGGCCCTCCCATTGCACAGAGCCTGCTCTTTTGGTGGTGATGGAGGCGCTCCATAGAGCTGTGGGTGAAGGTGGTTCCTCTGCCAATATTCTTTTGGACCTGAGTGCTGCCTTCGATACTATATCGCATAAAGTGCACCTCCTGCGCCTTCATGATATAGGCATATGAGCATATGACCTTGACATGTTTTGCCTCTTTCCTTAGTGATCGCTCATTTCAGGTAACCTCACCCCCTTCTGATCCTCGCAGAGATCATTGGAGGATGGGGTCTTGCAGGGCTCCTTGTTGAGCGCCATTCTTTTCAGTATATATGTCAGGTCGCTGGCAGAGATTGTGGAGACTTTTGGGGTCTCTATAATTTCTTACACGGATGATACCCAACTTATTGTCACTTTCTGCAGATACGTACAAAGACACTGTTGATTTCCAAAAGTGTATGCTGGCAATGGCCAGTTGAATGGAAAAAAAACTGCTTAAACTTTAATTCCAATAAAACCAAGATCCTATTGTTTGGAAAGCACACACAGACACGGGGAGACCACTGGGGGCCAGAAGGCCTTGGGCCTCCTCCCAATCCTAAATCATTCATAAAAAAACCTAGGCTTTTGGGTGATATGATATAGTGATATTCCCCTTCCATTTTCCACTCTTGCAATTTTTTTACAGTTTCCTCACTAGCGATTGTACATTTTTTCGTTCTCCTGTCAACTTCGTTTGTTCTTGGTGATTGCTCTTTGCAATTCAATCAATCAATCAGGTTTCTTGTAAAGCGCGACTACTCACCCGTTAGGGCCTCGAGCTCTATGGGTGGGGATTGGGGATCCGCAGGTCAGTTGAAGAGCCAGGTCTGGAGGTCCTTCCGCAATTGAAGCAGTGATGGTGATTGCCTGAGATGTAGGGGCAGGGAGGTTCAGGTCTTAGCCACAAGGTAGGAGAAGGAGATTCCTCCAGCCGAGGTCTTGAGCAAGCCATGGGAGGGTGGCCAGGGCCAGTTGTATGGAGTGGAGATGGCTGGTGGGTGTGTAGAAGGAGAGGCAGTGGTTGAGGTATGCAGGTCCCGTGTTGTAGAGGGCTTTGTAGGAGTGCGTGAAGAGCTTGAAGGTCATTTTTTTGTTGAATGGGAGCCAGTGAAGGTCTCTCAGGTGACCAGTGATGTGGCTGCAGCGGGCGATGTTCAGGATGAGTCTTGCCAAAGCGTTCTGGATGTTCAGCAGATTCTGTAGGAGTTTTTGGGTGGTGCCGGCATAGAGTGCATTGCAGTAGTCGAGTCTGCTGCTGATGAGCGCATGGGTTATCGTTTTCCTTGACTCAGTGGGTATCCTCTTGAAAATCCTCCAAATCAGGCGTAGGGTGGGGGAGCAAGAGGACGAGAAGGCATTGATTTGGCAGTTCATTGAAAGCGAGGAGTTCAGGATGATGCAGAGGTTTAGTGTGTGGTCTGTGGGTGCGGGGGGATTCAGATTGCTGCAGGCCTTCAGGAGTTGTCCCAGGCTGATGGGTTAGAGGGGATGGAGCTCAGGATGAGAACTTCGGTCTTGTCTGATTTGAGCCTATGGCAGCTGTCCTTCATCCAGGTGGCGACTGCCTTCATCCCATTGTGGAAGTTGCTCTTGGTGGCTGTGGGTTCGTCTGTGAGGGAGAGAATCAGCTGGGTGTCATCGGCGTAGGAAACGATGTTGAGTCCGTGGCTTAGGGCTTTGTTGCGGATGCCGGCGCTGTAGAGTCTTGTGCAGAGGGTGTGAGGTGTGTTGGGAGACGGTGTCGAAGGTGGCTGAGAGGTCCAGGAGGATGAGGGCTGCAGTTGTGCCTCGGTCCAGGAGGGTACGGATGTCGTCTATAGGGGGGAGGAGCACGGTCTTGTGCTGTGGTTGCTTCTAAAGCCCGATCGAGAGAGGTCCAGGATGTGGTTCGTTTGAATGAACTCGGAGAGTTGAGCATTGATAGCCTTCTTGATGACTTTCAATCAATCAATCAATCAATCAGGGGATTTAAGGCGCGCTACTCACCCGTGAGGGTCTCAAGGCACGCGGGGGGTTGCAGCTCCGGTTCAGCCGAAGAGCCAGGTCTTGAGGCTCTTCCTGAAGGTGTGCAGAGTAGGGGAGTGTCTGATGTTGACTGGGAGCTTGCTCCAGGCTTTGGCCGCGATGTAGGAGAAGACTCATTCACCCGCTCTGGTTCTGTGGATAAGCGGGGTGTCTGACAGGGCGAGGTCGGCGGAGCAGAGGTTCCTTTTGGGTACGTGGAAGGAGAGTCTTTCGTTGAGGTATTTGGGTCCGATGTTGTGGAGGGATTTGTAGGCGTAGGTGAGTAGCTGGAAGGTTACTCTCTTCTCGACGGGGAGCCAATGGAGGACTTGCAGGTGCTGGGTGATGTGCTCATGTTGTGGGATGCCGAGGACCAGTCTGGCCGTGGTGTTTTGGATGGCCTGAAGGTTGTGTAGCAGGGTTTTGTTGATTCCAGCGTAGAGGGTGTTTCCGTAGTCCAGTCTGCTTGTTATGAGTGCGTGGGTGACGGTCATCTGGCTTTTGGAGGGGATCCATTTGAAGGTCTTGCGGATGATGCGGAGGGTGTTGAAGCAGGTGGAGGCGACGGCGTTGATCTTTCAGGTCATGGTGAGGGAGTAGTTGAGTATGATGCCGAGGTTCCGGGCATGGTCCGTGGGCGGGGAGGGGGGTGCCAAGGACGGCGGTCCACCAGGAGTTGTCCCACGCAGAGGGGGAGGGATTGAAGAGCAGCAAGATCTTGACAGACTACATCGCCTTCAAAATCACCATCACCGCACACCACAACCTCATCAGAAAAACAAAGAAAACAGCCATACAGGAATGCATCAATGCCTATGCACACAACAGCAAAGAACTCTTCACCGTGGTCAAATATTTTACCAAACCCAGCACGGAGACAGCAGACATTCCCTCCTCCCAAGACCACTGCAACAACTTCACCACCTTCTTCCACCGCAAGATCAAGGAGATCTACAATAGCTTCGCAATCAACGACTCACCCACCCCACCCTCAACCACTGCACCCTTCAAGATCTTGCTGCTCTTCAATCTTTGCTCGAGCTGTCCGCAGGTGTGCATGGACTCTTGGAGGGCAGGAGAGAACCAGCTAGCTTTCTTGGAGGGCTAATTGCCTGAGGGTTTCCTGATGGGAGCCAGTGTGTTGGCACACTTGGAGATCCAAAGGTGGAGAATGCAAGCTGAGGTGTTGCGTCCTTGGAAGTCGTTGGTGGGGTTTGCTGAGGGAGGTGGTGAGCTGGTCTTCGGTGACCTTGTTCCAGCTTTCTGTGAGGTTAGTGGTGGGTGTGGTGGTGATCGGTGGGTTCAGTGAAGGAGAAGTGGAAGCAGTGGTGGTCTGTCCAATGTAGCTCAGAGGAGTGGCTGATGGAGATGTTGTTGCTTGCGGAGAAAATGGGATTGAGCGTGTGTCTTGCTGAGTGGGTTTGAGAGGTTACCAGTTGTTCGAGTCTGATGGTGGCAAGGTTCTGAAGTAGGGATGAGGTGTTATGGTTGTCTAGGTTGTTCAGGTGGAAATTGAGGTCGCTGAGGAGGAGGATGTAGCCCATTGAGGGGAGATCGTAGTGAGTGATGAAGTCGGCTATGGCTTTACTGAAGGAGGGGTGGGGTCCGGGAGGTCTGTAGTCGAGGGTGCCGTGGAGGGTGGTGTTGGGGTTCGTCTGGATCTGGAAGTGAAGGTGTTCCATGTTGGGTGAGAAGTCATTGGAGCTGGTTGTGAGGTGGAGGGTGTTTTTGTTTACGATAGCGATGCCTCCTTCTGGCCAGTTGGTGTGGTCCTTGGGGATGATTTTGTAGATGTCTGGGATGGCTGTTGCGATGTTTCGGGGCTGAGGTCCGGTTCATCCATGTTCCTGTGAAGAAGGCGACGTCGGTGGAGATGGAGTCAAGCAGGTCCCAGATCTCCACAGCATGTCATTTGAGGCAGTGGATATTGAGCAGGATGCAGCTGATGTGGTTGGGTCCTGTTCTTGAAGGTCGATGGGTCTGGTGTGCGATGGCAGGAGAAGGCGCAGTTGTGGCAGGTGAACGGGCCTTGGGCGTTCTTCAGTGATGCGAGGTGGTGGAATGTCTGGGGTTGAGTGCATGGAGGGTGCTGACTTCGTAGCAATAGGGTCTGCAGGGACCATGGTCCATGGCACTGGGTGCTGTCCAGGCACGGATGGCTGCAAACGGGCTTGCCTTTGGTGCACCTATGGCATGCCTCCGGCACGCCCGCTGCACGTGCCTGCTGCACGCGCAAGTAGCGTTGGGATGGTGTGAGGGCTGGTCAGCTGGGAGGCGGGAAACAGCTCTGGAAGGGGCGGGCAATGGGGAACAAGCAGAGGCAGGGCGGGAGGGGGAAGGGAAAGGGAAAAAAGCAAACTAGAGTGAAAGTAAAGGACAGAACAGATCTAAAACTGGACAGGAAATAAAAGCTGAAAAAAAGACAGAAAAGGCAATAAAAGGAAACAACAGTAGGCAGAAACAAGATCTCACCGTTGGGCCACCAGGGATGAGGCACAGGCGGGAGCCTGCGGGTGGAGGAGAGCCTCAGATTCAGGATCTAGGGCACAGGAGGGCAGACCACTACTAGGTGGAGCTGCCCGGCGGTGGGAGCAACACACACTGACCATTGCTCTATCTTGTCAGGTATACTGGTTTCCCATATCAATCATGTCTTTGGCCCTTTTCCTTGCTTTCTCATTTCACTTGTCTTTGTTGTCTTCTTGATTGATCTTTGCTTCTACCAAAAAAATGGGAATGGGACTTGGCTGGAGCTGCAGGCAAAGTCTTGTGATTTTTTCCAATCAGTTTTACTGGCTGAAAAAATCTAGTCAGCCTCTTCCAACCCCGGAAGAAGTAGGTATGGAGAAACCTAACAAGCAATAATCAGGCAGAAGTAAATTTGCACTGAAGGTGTGCGTGTGTTAATTTAATTCCAACTGACTCGTAATGAGAACCTAAGAGTTAAGATTTTCACTAGCAATGTTTTGTTTCAAGAACTATCAATTAATGATGTTCAGCTTACATCAAATGGTCTTAGTATTGAAAAATACATTAATTCTTCATAATTATAAAGAAAATACAGATCAGAACAAAGGGCCAGGGGCCACATTTACAACCATTTCATTTTGCGAGTCTCTAATTGCGATTTTTTACTACTCGCAATTAGAGAATCACAAAATGAAATGAACTAATGTGTCTTAGACACATTAGCGATTCCCAATGGGGTCGCAATGGGCCTGCCTCATCAATATTCATGAGGCAGGTTGTAATTTGCGACCCATTTGGAATGGGCAATAACACAGGGATGGTGGCCTGCTGGGGACAGCAGACCACCAGGTCGGTTTTCTTTTAAATAAAGCAACTTTTAAAAACATTTTTATCCCATTTCCCTTAAAGGAAAACGAGATTCGTTTCACAAAGAAAAATGAAATGTTTCAGTTTCATTTATTAAGAGTAGACAGTGGTCCTTGAGACCACTGCCTGCTCTTAAAAAACGTTTTCGCTGCTAGCCACAAAGGGGAAGGGGTATGCTGGAGACCCCTTTCCATTTGTGATTGGCTTACCACCTACTGGGCGGTAAACTGCAATTGTTTTGTGACTGCATTCCGGTCACAAAACAATAGTACATGCCCTTGCAAATCGCTATTAGGAAGGGACGCCCTTGGCATTCCCCTTCCTAATAGCGACTCACTAACCCTATTTTGCGAGTCGGTAATAGGTTACTCCCTCACAAAATAGGGCTAGTACATTGCACAAGCCATTTTAGCAGTCACAAACGGCACGATTTACCATTTGCAGCCGCTAAAAACAGTTGAGCTTGTGTCCTCAGATGCGCTAACCTATTTTACGGTCGCAAACTCAATGATTTGCAAAATCAGAGTGCTTCCAACTGCAAAATTGTTATTTCCTATGAAGGATTCTGGAAACTATTAAAATGGGATTCTGAATGGTTACTGATGTAGGTGTGCTTTCTAAATTGTGAATCGTATCAATATGTATCAATGATTTGTGACCAGAATTCTGCAAGACATTGAAGAGTTACCACTCCCAAGATAGGTTGGTAACCTATTTGAAAAAGGGATGGTCTCCTTTGGAGCCCTCCTCTTTGTGAACAGGAGAAAACGTTTTGAGAGGATGTAGGCAGGGAACTACTGACAACTCTCAATAAAACCTTTAAAAGAAACAATTAAAAAACAATCAGCCTCATCTCAATTATCCGTCTACTTTAAAAATACTTCATTTAAGAACAATCACATATATGATTGTCTAATTGACCTTGCAGGCCATTATCCCTGTGTTTTAGACCGATTGGACTAAGTCACAATTCGAGTCATGATTTACCTAATGAATATTAAATATATAGGTCATATTGCAAATTCATATTTTGGTACAAACCTAATAATACATTCACAAATTACGTTTCTGGTGGTAATAATACTACTCAAAATTGTGAACTGAACTTTCCACATCTGGCCCTTACTATTTGGAATAATATCACCTTGGCCTCACCAAAAGAAGTAATAAAGAAACAAAAATAGAAGTTCAGAAACAAGACAAAATTAATGAAAGAATGTACATAAAAAGCAAATCAGATTTCATGGCAGTCATTTTAAATATTCTACTTGAGCCTTCGTTGTACTTCTGATAGAATCTCTGAACACCAGCCAGAGAAAGGATTAGTATTCAGGAATTTTGGGTAGATCCTGTGGGTAGCAATGTCATTAATTAAAAGTCCAACAGAAAAGGCTCCATCTGAGACATTTATGGAGAAGACAGCAAAGGTGGACCTCCTTACTTTGAAAAGCTTCAATTCAAGAGCAGATCTAAGACTCAGCATCAAAGTGTTCTCTTGTAAAACATAAAGACTCCTGCAAGCAAAGTACTATGCGATGCCCGGCACGAGAAAGCAATTTATAATGAGCCAGCAATGAAGAGGACATTGTGAAATCGGGAGACAGTGATCCTTTCCCTTGATTGAGAGGACTCAGAAGTGGAGGTCTCACCTTCATCCCCGCCTACATCTTCTCTGGTAGAAATAACCACCTTTAACTTGTTTGGGACACTGTATAGTACTGTGAAAGATTCTATACACCCTTTATGAGCTCCTCCTTCTTCAGAGCTCTGTCAAGTGCTGTCCACTGCCTTCAGACCAGATGCAAAGAACCACTGACAAAATTCTTTTAGCTCTATGCATATTGTAGTTACCCCTAGATAAAAGCTGGGTGAGACCCTGACCAGAGCTGTCCTACATTTGACAATAGCATTCTCTGTATTACAACTGGAGTGGTACTTAGGTCACCTTTTGGTGGCTCTCATTCCCAGATCCCAACACAACTAACCAGCTCAAATATCTATGCCACTGAAAATATGCACTTCATCAGCCTTGGTTTTGAAATTAATAAACTCCTCAACTGTATTATACCTTGTTGTTTCCTTTGGATAGTTTGGACATAGCAGGGTGTTTACAAGCACCATTCTGTGACATAACCTACAGCAGGGTCAAACTCAGGACAAGGACCAGACAGGGCAAGAGAAAGTCACAATGGCTGCCCCTTGTTTATTATAAAACTGTGTGTAATATTGACGATGTGCTGTGATGTGGGCATATGATGAAACATCGGTCTATATAAACACAATAGTAGCGTCAGGTCTATGCACTTCAGATATAAGCATGTAGGCCATAAGCGTGGCCCATCCGCTGCTCTGAAGAAGAAAGTGTTTTTCCAGTAAACCATCTAGAAAATGGCTTGCCATAATATAAATGTCAAAAATAGCATTTAAAAAATATTGTGGTGTAACACTACCATGGCAAAACTATTGTCAAGTCATAAATATCGAGGGACAGAGTATAGAAGATAAGGTTATTTTACATACTATTCTAAATATTAGTGTTGACTTTAATTTAGTTGAATTAAACATAATTTTTAGTTAATGTTATATACATTAGTTAATTATATTATTTTTAGACATTTGTATTCTATTTTGTTTGTATAGTTTGTAAGCTTTAATGTGTAATTGAAATGTTTTTACACTTAATTAGTAATATTCAATTTCGCAGAGGAATTGTTTTCTATTTACAAAAATGTATAATAATTAAATATTTAAATTTGTGAATTATTGAATTGGTTATTTATTTTAATTGATTGTATTTCCATGATTTAATTACTAATTTATAATTTAGTAGAGGGTTGTTGGGTTTGTAGGGGAATAGGGTGGGAAGTCATTTATGTTATACTTTAATTGTTTTCTTTTCATCAATTGTTGTGTTAATTACATTTTTAGTTTATAATTAATTATGAAAATACTTTGACATTCATTTTGATTTAATTATTTGTTATATTTTATATGATTGGCAATTCATATTTAATAATCACATTTAATAATAAATGTTTTTTAAATGACTGTTACATTTGTTATTTATTTGAATTGTATTGATTTATTGCGTTACCTCATTCATTTTATAATTTTTTCATAATTTATTTTATTTTTATTTTTGAAAGAGTAAACAGGAGAGGTGTTTATTTTAAATGTATGTATTTTGTTTTATTTTGTATTATTAAATGGTAGAAGACAATGTTAAAAGGTATTTAAATCTATTTCTAAAAATTATTAAGAATTGGAATGGCATATCTAAATTTTCCAAAGTCGAATACTTTCCCTGATTTTGCTTACTTTGGAGTGACTATAGTAAATCCAACCCTTAGAAGCACCAACACTTTCCTTACTTTTGCTTAGATTGGAATGGATATAGTTTCTCTAACCCTATAAAGGCCAACACTTTTCCTGATTTTGCTTATGTCAGTGTGGGAAAAGTAAATCTAGTCTAAAGCTTTCCCTACGCTTGCTTACATTGCACTGTGAATAGTAAATATAACCCCTCTATAGTCTTGCACTTTAAATACGTTTGCTTAGGTTGCATTTCTCTGATTTTGCTTATGTTAGAGTGGGAATAGTTAAACCAACCCCTCCAAAGTCCAACATGCTCCCTACTGTGGCTTAAATTGAAGAGAGAATAGTAAGTATAACCCCTACCAATTCCAACATTTTCCCTGATTATGCATAAATTGGGGTGGGAATAGCAATTCTAACTCCTCCAAAGTTTCACACTTTCCCTACTGTTGCTTAGATTGGGAATAGTAAATCTAACCCCTATGAAGTCCAACACTTTCCCTGATTTTGTTTACATTGCAGTGGGATAAATGTAGAACGGATTTTAAATGGAATTCACTGAATTTTTCTATACTTTGAATAATATCGAGTATGGATCAAACATCGCATGCACAATGAATCATGAAGAAATAAACCTCCTAAATATAACCATCTACATAAAAAATGAAAAGAATAGAAAAGCGATATCATTGAACAGTATTCTACATCAATCTCTTTTCATTCCAAAGCACTGTTAAAAGCTATACCATTCACAGAGTTCCTTAGAATGAAAAGAAAATGTTCTGATGTCAAGGATACGTAGCTCAAAATCTATGATGTTAAACAATGCTTCTCAAAAAGAGGATATTGAGAAAGAGACAATAATATTGGCCCACAAAGATCAGAGGAAAGGCAAGAATAGAAACAATGATACCTAAAAAGACATAAACAGCTACACCAACACATAATGATCAAGTCTAATAAAGCAATTCTGACTTACAGTAAAGAACGCAAAGCATTGCAACAAATGTTCCAAAAACATTGGAATCTAATTTGAAATGAATCGGATATTGGCCAAAAAAATAGGAAAAACACCAGTGATAATGCTTAGGAAGATAACATCACTGAAGGACAAACAAGCAAAACAAACAAAATTGGCTGGAAGAGACTCAAAAAAGATTCAGAAAATGTGAAACAGGCAAGGCATTCAAAATTGGGAGGAATATGAAAGAATTTGGTGACAAAGACAATCAAATGATAAAGATTAACAAGAAAATTAGATGCGGATCACAGTACGTAGTCTATGGGGCTCATTATGATGGCGGAAGGACCGTCACCGCCGGGCCGGCGGTGGCTGTCCTTCCGCCATCATGAAGAAAATTCCCACTGCCAAATTAGGATGGCAGTGGGAATCACAATGGTTCCGCGGTGGACGGAAAGTCCGTCCACCATGGTTCCGCAAGGCAATCCGTTTCCGGCCGCCTTGCGGAACCCGGAACCAAGGCAACATTGCGGCAGTGCAGCGCAGGCACCGCCGTAGGGATTACGGTATCCCTTTCCGCCTGTCTTTTTGTGGTGGATATCCCACCGCAAAAAGACAGGCGGAGACTGGCTTTGAGGGCCTGTTGCGGGCCCCCTCTGTGTGGGGGGGTGCACTGTGGGGGTACCCATGGTACCCCTCTGCAGTTCCATGCACCAAGTGGCAGGCACCGCGTGGTGCCTGCCACATGGTGCAGGGAAATGCGGTGCATGCACTATCATTGCGGACGGTGCTGCAGCCAGCAGCACCGCCCGCAATGATAAAGGCCAGGATGCGCCCGCCATAGTGGCGGGCACATCCTAATTCACTCAGCGGGACCGCCGCCTTACCGGCGGGCAGTCCCAGAACCGCAACGATGGCGGGCGGACTCATGTCCGCCCGCCATCATAATGAGCCCCAATGTTCTGGAATATAGATGGGTGCTTAAATATGAAGGAAGCACAACTTGCACACTGAAAAAGAGAATTCTTGAAGATATAAGGGCAGCACAAAAACAAGGATCCATCTTATTTCATGGCTGAACTGTATATGAATAATCATGAAGAAAGTTGGAAAACAATGAGATACTGTTGAATTAACATGGTTTACAAAAATTAAGAGAGGTGGTACCCAGACTCCTCAATTGTGACACTTAAAGGCAAACTATATCATACACATGGAAACTAGGCCTGGGTTGAGTTTGCGGAGTTCCACAACGCAAAACTCAGCGAAGTGACAAAAGAATTCCTCCAAGCTACGCGGAGTTCCACGAGGGACGGAGTGCGCTTTTAGCACTGGGTGCTTGTCGAACAAACGGCATCACGCCCAGCGCAAGAGGGCACAGCTTCTTTCTGCCACTCGAGTAGAAGTTCTACTGGAGCTGCAGCTTCTTCAACGCGAACAGAAGGTTTCTCAACGCGAGCGGTAGCAACCATCCCCCAACGTAGGGAAATCTCGCTGGGAAGCAGTCTGGCGCTGGTAAATGCGAGTGAGGATAAAACTCCACTATGCTACATGGAGCGGAGTTTTTGGGAACTCCACGAGCTCTGCAGAGCATGGAGTGCAACAAACTCCGAAAACTCCATGAACGGAGCGGAGTTCACCGCCAAGGCGTAATGAAAAAGAGATATACATATGGCCTGCATAACAATGATGAATTGTATATACACTTATAAGTCGTGATACGAAAAACAATACAACCTGTTATTTGAAGTTTTAAATTAAAAAAGAATTAAGATCACCTCGGTCGTAAATAACATATGAATATCTGGATTAAGCAACATGATGTGGACAGTAAATAATCAAATGGCATGCTACAATAACTATAATAAATTAATGTAATACAAGATTAAGAGCTTAATAATAGCATTCATTTTCTCATTAGCAATACTCATGCAAGTCATAATAAGGCCACCAACGCAAAAACAATAACATGATCTGTCAAATGTATACAGTAGAATACTGCATGAATGTATTTTAATTGAGAATTGAAATCTGTACTACTACAACAAGTACTATAATGCTTTATACACATGTAGCCATTACAAATATACAATGCTAAAATGTCAAAATTAATGATTATTAGAATGAACAGAGACGGTCACTCAGGCAATGAAATTATGAGATAAGACTAAATGAGATCGAAGGCTTAACACACTTGGCAGACATGTGTTTTTGCTAATACACTACAACTCTCAGAATGCCTCCTTGTTGGCAGGAATGAGAGTTCATAAAAGTAAACACAGATTATTACGCATCAATACAGTTGATGGCGAGTAAATGCTCATGGTAACGGAGAATTGAAAACCCTTTCTATTACTCCTAGATATTATTACCTCTGGGTAATGTGATTCCTTCTTATTAAAAGTGCTAGTATGTGAGCTAAAATAGTGTGAAAAATAAAAATATAAAAGTGTTGTGTGGGAAACAGTTAGAATTTAATCTATGTATGGTTCATCAAGACCCAATATGTGTGGCTAATTCCTCTCCACTGTTCATGCCATTGGGGATCCTAGTATTTAGGTCAATTATGTGTTGTTATTCCAGAGTGCGAAGTTGTTTCTCTATATCACCACCCCTGGTGTGTGCCATGATTCTATTGATACTAAAGAATTGTATCAGATTACAGTTGCTGCTGTGTTTGTCGTAAAAGTGTCTGGCCACAGGATAACTAAAATCCTGGGTGGTTATTGCTCGTAGATGTTGAAGCACCCTCGTTTTTAATTGTAGCTTGGTGCTACCTAGATATCTTAGGCCACAAGGACACTCCAATATGTATACAACAAAATCTTTGGTGCATGAAATGAATTTGCACATTTGTTTAATTTTTCCATTGTAAGTTACATAGCTATTATGACTTCTGTTGTTTTTACATGCCTTACAGGAGTTGCATTTGAAAGAACCCTTTTGTGCTCCTAGCCAGGAAGCAGGATCGGTTCCGTCATGAGACACGGTGTGCATGTGCTCATGATGGAACCGCTCTGTTATGGCACCCACCCTTGGGGGAAGCGCTGGTGCTCCCCCCATGGGCAGCCCATCTAGCCCCCACAAACAGGGATAGCAGCAGAAGGGTTTCTGCTGCCACCCCGACCCCCATGGGAATCCTATGACGTCATCGCACACAGCTGGAAGCCATTTGCTTCCAGGCGTCCGATGAAGAAGTTAGGTTTCCTTGCTCCTGGGGGGGTTTCCTCTGTGCATCGAGGTATCGGGGGAGAGGAAAGAGTTTTTCCTCTCCCCTGATGTCTCTTTGCGGGGCATTTCTGCTTCACGATCGTGCACAGCGCTGCGATCATGCAGCAGAAATGCCCCCACTAGGCACCGGGGATTTATTTTTTGAAATGGAAGCGACCCCTTGGGCAAGGGTCACTTCCAAAGGGGGCTCATATGTTTGGCATGTTACTCTGGAGAATAAGGGGAACGCTGGGTGGTAGGACATTTGTACCGGCACGGTGATTCCACAAAAGAATGTGTTGAAAAAGTGATTTTTGTCAGCTAAATTTGAAGTTTGCAAAGTGCCAGTGTGAGTTTTGGGGTAATAGGTCAAGCAGGGGGGGCTCAAAAAAATTGTGGGCTCAAAAAAAAGTGTGTTTCCCATGTTAATTCCCATTGAGTCATTAGACACGCCTGTAGCCCGAACAGCTGGACGGAATTACACTTAATTTAGCAGAGAGGTATATTCGGTTACGCATATCACGCTCAGTTATTTGATGCAAATTTGTTCAGTAGTTTGAGAGAAATTAGAAGAAATCCAAATTTGTTTATCTGCGATTGTGGCTAATTTGCTAATAATAATGAGCTTGTGCAGAGATCTGCAGAGATTTGATTGGCTGCATACATTTCAAGCAGGGGTCGGTATGACTAATTACTAGTACAGAAAGAATATTAATTTAACATATGCTGTAGCTTAGTATATATCTTTAAGTCTCAGAAATGTTTACAAAACACTTATAGTCACGGGATGATGTCATCAGTGATGTCATCAGTGGTGTCATTTGGGATATCATCAGTGATGTCACAGACCATGTCATGAGTGATGTAATATGTGAGGTCATAGGCAGTGCATTGCGGGGCATAAGAACTAGTTTTGTATGAGTATAATCTGAGCCTAACTATAACATCCTTGTAACCTTTGTTTTTTTTCTGTGAATTTCTAAAGTTTTTTAAATTCATTTCCTAACCATAACGTCCGGTAACCTTTGGTTTTTTTTCATTGAATATAGCTGTATATATACACCTCTGCCAAAAAAAGGAAATACTGGCATACTAGGATGATGGTCTCACAGGCGTAATTTATTCAGGCAAAACTGGACGCATTTCGAGAGTTTGCCTTTGTCAACAGATAAATAAAGTGACCCATCAACCAATATGCACCCAAAGTTCTTCATCCATTTTCAATCCTGCTGGTTGTTTGGTATTCAAATCACTGATATAAATCAACTCCAATATCCTTAGAGAGGTCTCTCGATCTCCACCTTGCTAATTGGTTGTGACTCTGTTAATACCAAAAAAAACATACTTCACTGTTACCATCATGTATTTCTGAATAATTTCACGCAACAGGGTAAGTTAGGTCTCCCTCTGCTGACTCTCATATGTTCAAATGTCCATTTCTTCACTGGGTAGATCATACTTCCTACATACTGTAAAACACATGGACATTCAATCAATCAATCATAGCATTTGTAAAGCGCACTACATACCCGTGAGGGTCTCAAGGCGCTAGGGGGGGGGAAGCTGCTACTGTTTGAAGAGCCAGGTCTTGAGAAGTCTTCTGAAGGTCAGAAGGTCTTCGGTCTGCCGTAGGCGGATGGGGAGGGTGTTCCATGTCTTGGCGGCGAGGTGGGAGAACATATACAGAGCAGTCAGAGTTGCAGGTAATAGGTTTGGAAATCCATTTTTTCATAATCATTGGTAATGTTATCGCTCTAATATTTTTACTTGTTTTGCATCTTTACATCTTGCACACCTAGTAATGCCATTTGGAGGATTCAACCAGTCACACATACTCTCTTCTATTGGATAAATATGCACTAGGATGTCCCCTAGCGATTTTGACTGCTGGATATAGTGATAGCCGTCTAACAATCGCTGATCTGCTTTCAATGTGTTTAGCCATGGCCTTCCTAATATTCTCGGACTCCTGACTGTAGGTGGTAGTAAAAGTAACTGAGTCTGGTCCCTACATTCTTAATTTCTCTTTCCTAAGTGTCACCAATAGATCCTCCCCATGTTTCAGTGTCACCTTCTCTTGTACTAACATAAGAGTTTACTTTGAATAGCCCCTAATTTTAAATCTTGCCAAAAAAGTGTCCTTCTCCTGTTCATAAAATAAGGGGTTACTGCAATTCCTCTTAGCTCTTAAGAGTTCTCCATCAGGGGTACTCCTTTTGAGTTTCGGGGGATAGGCGCTACTCAAGTGCTGTACACTGTTGCCCAATGTTTCTTTCTGAAAAGGTTTAATAGTCAACATACCTTCCATGACTCGTATATCCAGGAATTCTATGATGTCAGCACTCAGTGGGATGTGAATGTTAAATTGAATTCATTATTCTGAAGTGAACTTACAAAAGCATGGGCTTCAGCCTGAATCCCATCCCAATTGACGAATACATTATCTATGTAATGGGTCCATAAAGAGATATGGCTAGGTATGACCCCATGTCCCGGGGACCAGACCATTTGCTCCCCCCACTAGCCCATAAAGTTGTCAGTGTAGCTGGGGATAAAACAACTGCCCATCACAGTCCCAGACTTTTGTTAGCACCATTTGTCTTCAAATATGAATAGCAATCTTTTCCAATAATATGTCTGTACACTCAAAATGGTCCAGTGGTCTAGCCATTAAAAAAATGCCTGCATGCCTGGATCACCGCTTCATGCTGTATGCTAGTATACAAGGAGTTGACATCAATAGTTAGTAACAAGTATGCAGGTTCAAATAGAATTCTTGTAATTTTACATAAGAAATCAGTGGTATGACTAACATAAATGGTGGAATTTACCATCAGGCTTTCTAAGGATGATACAATAGGCCTGCCAGGAGGGTTGATAGAATCCTTATGTGTGTGTATATGTATATGTATATGTATATATATATATATTCACTGAAAAAACCATAGGTTTCAGGCACGTTATAGTTAGAAATTAGCATTTAAAAAACCTTAGAAATTCACTTAAAAAAACATAGGTTTCAGGGGCGTTATAGTTAGTTGGACATTTCACTCGTACAAAACCATAGAAATTCCCCCGTTATAGTTAGTTCAGCTAACTATAACTCGCGCGCCCGCAATGCACTGCTGATGACGTCACATATTACATCACTCATGACATGGTCAGTGACATCACTCATGACATCACTGATGACATCTCAAATGACACCACTGATGACATCCCTGATGACATCACTGATGACATCCCTGATGACATCATCCTTGTGATAGAGTGGCAGACCTCCTCTCACCCTAATATAACCTTTGATACACACACTCAAAAATACAAACTAACATTTTCAAAACAATGGACATACCAATACCAGTTACAACACACCTATTCAGTAATTCCAAGATATACACACACATCCACTCATTCACCAACAGTCCCTATACAGTCACTCATACATGTACTCACTCATCATATGTACTCATACACCTATACATCCTGTTACACACCGCCACTCATCCATAGAGTTACTCACACACATAGTCACACATGCAAACAAAGTATCAAACATCCATTTACTTGCATATACAGTTATACACACACTACCACACTTACTTCTACAGAAACTTACACATACTTACTCTCTTAAACAATCACTTATAGAAACACCTACTTATTTGTACAGGAACTCTTCCAATCTCTCACTCTCACATATACTCACTTATATACACCAATACTCACATATACTAGTTTAAAACATATGTAGTTACTCATAAAGACACTATTGAGACAGTCATTCACTCAATAACACACCCATACACATACTCATCCACCTATACAGTCCTGCACACATGCTGTCTTCAACACATACAAACAGTGAGTCACTCATTCATGCATCTATGCACTAAGTAATACCCCCACCGAACCATACAGACACTCAGACACTCATACTGATACTCAAAAAAACAACTAATAACCCATATAGACACTCATGTAGCTACTCACCAACCCATGCAGCCACTTATACACAAAGTGAGAGACTGATACAGATATTTTCATATTTAAACATTACTCACTAACCCATGTATTCACTAAGATACACTTAGTCAGTTATACAATCAATTTTACAAAACAAAATCATCCATTTAGACACTTATATACCCATTTATTCTTCCATCGACCTTGAGATATACATATATAAAACATATTTAATTTTCAGAAAAACACACATTCACTGGATGATGTCATCAGTGATGTCATCAGTGATGTCATTTGAGATGTCATCAGTGATGTCATGAGTGATGTCACTGACCATGTCATGAGTGATGTAATATGTGACGTCATCAGCAGTGCATTATGGAGCGCGCAAGTTATAGTTAGCTGAACTAACTATAACGGGGAATTTCTATGGTTTTGTACGAGTGAAATGTCCAACTAACTATAACGCCCCTGAAACCTATGGTTTTTTCAGTGAATTTCTAAGGTTTTTTAAATGCTAATTTCTAACTATAACGTACCTGAAACCTATGGTTTTTTCAGTGAATTTCTAATGTTTTTTAAATGCTAATTTCTAACTATAACGTGCCTGAAACCTATGGTTTTTTAAGTGAATATATATATATTTATTATACTATGTATACATGTGAAAATGTCTCGGTCCCCTGTTTGCCTCGGTGGCACGGAAAAAATGGGTGGAACTGACGTCAGCACGCCGAGGAGGTTCTCTTATGGCTCCGATGATGTCATACGGGGTCGCGAGCGGAGCCGTGCTATTATGACGTCCTTGTTGACGTGGGAGAGCTAGGAAAGAATTTCCGTGGAATGCTTGTGCAGGGGATATTCACCTAAGTGTTCAGGCTAGTCCTTTGGGAGCAACTGTTTATGTTGCCACTCCAGAAACCGAAACCAGTGATCCGAGGGCAGAGGCCCTGCAGATGGCACACGAGGTGGGGTGCCCAGTCGTGTGCACCGGCGAGGCAGCGAAGTGACAAGCACCACAACCCACAAAAAAGGTAACGAGGGCACTGAATAACACAGGATCTTCTCTTTGTATCTGGCAGGAACAACGAAGTTAAAATGCCCTAGTACCAAAATGTAGAATTAGTGCTACAACGGTCTTCAAGAGGACCTGCGATGCCGCTTCTGCCTCCCGTACCCTGGAGGTGGCACATGGGTCACGCGGTACGGTCATACTGCGGTGGGACGCACACTCGTTGACCTCTCATGGCACTGTTCCACACTTCAGGGAGGACGCTTTCCATTAGATATGTTTTCTGATGACATGTCGCGCCGGCCCTGTCCAACAACAGAACTCCTTTAGATCCAAACAGACTCTTCCACTCTCTCACCGGAAGTGAAACCAGGCCACGCGGACACTTTCACAATACAACAGCCGGGAATGCACTTTTCGGTAAAAAACCACATTCCTTCCTCCTAATTAATCAAATAAACGTCTCACTGAAGAACAGGGGCCAGCTTCGATCGGTAAACAGCCGTTACAACGACTTTTTACTTTGCGATACCATTACAACGTATGCATTACCACGCATGCGTTGTACATCACGAAGTCATTACTACGCATTTTTTAGAATGCATGGTCATTTACCACGCATGCCTTTACAACGAATTTTGTTGTAAAGGTATGTATGGTAAATGACCATGCGTTCTAAAAAACATGTAGACGATCCATGTTGCTGTAAGGAAACAGAGGCTGTTCCGTTTCCTCACAACGACGTGCACCGCCCCTCAGAGACGACGTGAAGCAGGAACCACGAGGAGAGAGGAACCACGAGGAGTGAGAGGTAAGGGGATTGGGCATGGGGTGGGGGTTTCTTTTCTAGGGTTTAGGGTAGTGCAGTGGTGTTTGGGTGGTGTAGGGGGTCATGCTGGGTGTAGTGTTTTAGGGTTTAGGGTAGTGCAGTGGTGTTTGGGTAGTGTAGGGGGTCATGCTGGGGGTAGTGTTTTAGGGTTTAGGGTAGTGCAGTAGTGTAGGGGGTCGTGCTGGGGGTAGTGTTTTAGGCTTTAGGGTAGTGCAGTGGTGTATGGGTAGTGTAGGGGGTCATGCTGGGTTAGTGTTTTAGGGTTTAGGGTAGTGCAGTGGTGTTTGAGTAGTGTAGGGGGTCATGCTGGTGGTAGTGTTTTAGGGTTTAGGGTAGTGCAGTGGTGTTTGTGTAGTGTAGGGGGTCATGCTGGGGGTAGTGTTTTATGGTTTAGGGTAGTGCAGTGGTGTTTGGGTAGTGTAGGGGGTCGTGCTGGGGGTAGATTTAGGGTTTAGGGTAGTGCAGTGGTGTTTGGGTAGTGTAGGGAGTCGTGCTGGGGGTAGATTTAGGGTTTAGGGTAGTGCAGTGGTGTTTGGGTAGTGTAGGGAGTCGTGCTGGGGGTAGTGTTTTAGGGTTTAGGGTAGTGCAGTGGTGTTTGTGTAGTGTAGGGGGTTGTGCTGGGGTAGTGTTTTAGGGTTTATGTTAGTGCAGTGGTGTTTGGGTAGTGTAGGGGTAGTGCTGGGGTAGTGTTTTAGGGTTTAGGGTAGTGCAGTGGTGTTTGTGTAGTGTAGGGGGTAGTGCTGGGGGTAGTGTTTTAAGGTTTAGGGTAGTGCAGTGGTGTTTGGGTAGTGTAGGGGTTCATGCTGGGGTAGTGTTTTAGGGTTTAGGGTATGGCAGTGGTGTTTGGGTAGTGTAGGGGGTCGTGCTGGGGGTCGATTTAGGGTTTAGTGTAGTGCAGTGGTGTTTGTGTTGTGAGGGGGTCGTGCTGGGGGTAGTGTTTTAGGGTTTAGAGTAATGCAGTGGTGTTTGTATAGTGTAGGGGGTTTAGGGTAGTGCAGTGGTGTTTGTGTAGTGTAGGGGGTCATGCTGGGGGTTGTGTTTTAGGGTTTAGGGTAGGGCAGTGGTGTTTGTGTAGTGTAGGGGGTAGTGTTTTAGGGTTTAGGGTAGTGCAGTGGTGTTTGTGTAGTGTAGGGGGTCATGCTGTGGGTAGTGTTTTAGGGTTTAGGGTAGGGCAGTGGTGTTTGTGTAGTGTACGGGGTCGTGTTTTAGGGTATAGGGTAGTGCAGTGGTGTTTGGGTAGTGTAGGGGTCATGCTGGGGTTAGTGTTTTAGGGTTTAGGGTAGTGCAGTGGTGTTTGGGTAGTGTAGGGGTCGTGCTGGGGGTAGTGTTTTAGGGTTTAGGGTAGTGCAGTGGTGTTTGTGTAGTGTGGGAGGTCATGCTGGGGGTAGATTTAGGGTTTAATGTAGTGCAGTGGTATTTAGGTAGTGTAGGGAGTCGTGCTGGGGGTAGTGTTTTAGGGTTTAGGGTAGTCCAGTGGTGTTTGTGTAGTGTAGGGAGTCGTGCTGGGGGTAGTGTTTTAGGGTTTAAGGTAGTGCAGTGGTGTTTGGGTAGTGTAGGGGGTCGTGCTGGGGTAGTGTTTTAGGGTTTAGGGTAGTGCAGTGGTGTTTGTGTAGTCTACGGGGTCATGCTGGGGGTAGTGTTTTAGGGTTTAGGGTAGTGCAATGGTGTTTGTGTAGTGTAGGGGTCATGCTGGGGGTAGTGTTTTAGAGTTTAGGGTAGTGCAATGGTGTTTGTGTAGTGTAGGGGTAGTGTTTTAGGGTTTAGGGTAGTGCAGTGGTGTTTGTGTACTATAGGGGTCGTGCTGGGTTCTAGTGTTTTAGGGTTTAGGGTAGTGCAGTGGTATTTGTGTAGTGTAGGGGGTAGATTTAGGGTTTAGGGTAGTGCAGTGGTGTTAGGGTAGTGTAGGGGGTCGTGCTGGGGGTAGTGTTTTTGAGTTTAGGGTTGTGCAGTGGTGTTTGGGTAGTGAAGGGGGTCGTGCTGGGGGTAGTGTTTTAGGGTTTAGGGTAGTGCAGTGGTGTTTGGGTAGTGTAGGGGTCAACCAACATGAATTTGTCCTTGTGTGATGTAACCAATGCTCATGTAAAGCACTCCAATACCTGACCAGTCTGCACTATATAAAACTGCAAAAAACAAAAAATAAAAAGTGTTTTGCACACTTCTGTCATTGGGCTATACGTGGGCTACCTCTGGGTGATATTTGTGCTACATTTGGGCTCTTTTTTCTCTGGTGGCCATCTTGGGAGACTTATTTGTTATGAAGTTTCCTAATTTCCTCATTTACTACAGTCTCCTCAGTAGGAAATGCTTTCAGTTTTTACTTTGATTCCATCAAGAAGGCATTCAGATGTGTCACACATTTGCCATAAATTCAGAATGTTAGCACTCTAGTTGTTCATTAGATCACTGTAGTAAAGCTACTGCTCACCAAGGAGTTAACTGGAAGTCTACTGCTGGTATTGAAAGTGATTGTTTCAGTCTGCATGTCAGAATTTTCTAATGAAATAGAAGAGGATTTGAGATCTCACTTAAAACATGCCCTAAATTTTCTTTTGCAGCACTAACCATAATTTCTATGGCAAAATGAACCCCTCATTTTGTTCCTTTTTAAATTAAATGTTTTAAGTGTTACCAGTTTATTCCAATCAAGATGGCTTCAGGTGTGCCATACTTTTGTCATAAGTAAGGCTGTTAGCACTCTAGTTGTTCTTTAGAACACTCTGGGAAGCTGCAGTAGAACACAAAGGCATCAACTGACAGGCTGCTCCTGTTGAAATATAACAGGAAGATATTTGAGATCTCACTTAAAACATGTCCTAATTTTTCTTTCTACAGCACTAACCATGATTTCTATGGCAAAATGAACCCCCTCATTTTGTTCCTTTTTAAATTAAATGTTTTAAGTGTTACCAGTTTATTCCAATCAAGATGGCTTCAGGTGTGCCATACTTTTGTCATAAGTAAGGCTGTTACCACTCTAGTTATTCTTTAGAACACTCTGGGAAGCTGCAGTAGAACACAAAGGAATCAACTGACAGTCTCTGCCATTGTTGGATGTACATGTTTTACTGAGAATGTCAGACTTCATTCTCACATGACTGAGAAAGATAATGTGAATTTACAGAAAATATGCTCTCATTTTAGCTTCTGGAGCACCTTCCAAAACTGTATGGGAGAAGCATGTGAAAATAGTTTTCTCTCAAACATGATTCATGATATCCCAGCAGAAGGTTTTTCAAGGGGTAAAATCACCTTAGAACACATCACAATTCCTGAAATTAGTATGGTACCATCAACAAATGAATTCTAATGTAACTAAAGTCTGTTATCACCCTTTATAGTTCTCCTTTTGGTAACCCTCAAAATCTTCGATTCACTACAATGCATTTCAATGGGGTACTATCATTTATATTGGTCCCAAGATGGCTGCCAGCAATTCCAGGATGAAGTGCTGACAGCCAATCAGATCTCACGATGACATGTGTGGTTAGGCTCCGCCCAGATATATATGTGTTTTTACTTTTGATTTTCTCAGCAACTACTGAACGGATTTATACCATTTAACAAAAAGGGTTCTTTCTGAACCAAGAACTACCTCTTTGCCAAATTTTGTGTAATTCCGTTCAGCAGTTCGGGCTGTAGCCGTGGCTAAAGTGTCCTATGGGAAAATGAATGGGGAAAACACGTTTTGGGACCCCCCTTTTTTCTCGGCCCCCGCTTGACGAATCACCCCGAAACTTTCAGGGTAGGAGCGGACCGGAGCGGGCCATAAAGTTTGAAAATTTTGCAAAGATTCGTCAACCGACGCAAGAGTTATTTCAAATAGAATGTTGCGGATTTCCTATGGAAAATAGGTCCTAACTATAACTATCTACTGGCGACCGCCAGTAGATAATATATATATATATATATATATATATATATATATATATATATATATATATCTATATGTTTATATTAATTTAAAATTGAAATCAATATAAACAAGTAGTTTTAATTAATGTGCACCTATTTATATAGTTGTTTGATTGGAGAGACAAGGCTTAGATAAACCTGTAGTTCCATGCATCTACCTCTTGCCAAAGGTACATAAGGCTCCCATATAACTATTGATGTCAACTCCTTGTATACTAGCATGTAGATGGGATCCAGGCATGCAGGCATATGACCTGTAGGTAGTTATAGTTAGGACCTTGTTTCCATAGAAAAAGCATTTTTGGACTTTCCTATAACTCTGTCATCATTTGACCAATCTGCATGATATTTTCCCAAAAATTGTCAAAGAAGTTTCTGTGTGTCATGGAAAGCTTGGGGGCGATCCGTGCAGTGGGAACTGAGAAATGAGGGTGTGAATTAATTGTGCGTTGGTAATGTTAATTCCAATAGGAACACATTGTCAAAGCTACACCCAAAACCGTTGGACGGAATTGCACCAAGTTTGGTAGAAAGCTAGATGTTGTTACGCATATTGTGCTTTTTGTTATTTTGTGCAGATACGTTCAGTAGTTCTTGAGAAATTAAATCCGAACTGTATAGTGATATCTCTGATTTGCGGATATTTTGAGCCGGTTTCACAGTGATTGCGGTTAAATTGTGAGGAGTTCACGGTAAACTGCGAAAGCGCGCACCAAAGGGGATGCTCTGATTGGCTGACACAACCTTAACAGAAAGTTGCACTGACCCCATGTTTGACAAATGGGGGTATTAGTGACACAAGGTATGTGTCCAAAATAGTTGTTTTTTAATCGTGTGTAATTTTCGCAATGTCACTGTGACCGCCAGTACAGCCCCCTGTGTACTATTGCGGTTATCGACGTATTTGGGACGCCCAGTGGTACAGCGAAAGCAGAAGATCAATTTTAAAGATGAATTTTATACCAACTACCTTGAAAAGTATGATTTTAAACAGTGCACTAACAAACCCCTAGTATCAAAAATGCTGTAAAATGTGTGCAATGTGTTTTACACTTTATAAAAAAAAGGTGCAATCATCGCGGTTAACGACGTCTTCACGATACTCAGAATACGCGAACATGGAAAATTGGCTTGAAAGATTTTTGTAAAAATTCCCCATACAAATATGACTTTCAACAGTGCAGTAATACACCTCTACTGTCTAAAATACTGTAAAATGTGTGCATAGATGTATTTTACACTTCCCAAAAAAGGCGCGATCGTTGTGGTTAGCGAAGTCATCGCTACTCTCTGCATAATCGTGAAAACAGGAAGTAGGGTTCAAACACAGTCTTTTAAAAATTACTACAAAAATATGTGTACAAACATTTTCTTTAAGTTAGTAATGTGTGTATTGTAATAGTTTGAATTAATTTTTTAGGTTAACATTTTTTAATGTGGTGGTGGATGTTGAATGACTGCTTTTGTTTTGCAATTTTCCAACATGATCGTGATCATCACGTCGTCATCGCAGATTAAAAAAATTCTTAATAAAAATATATTTTACAAAAAATGAACAAATGTTTGCGCTCTTGGGTGGCTCTGACAAGAGCCATTGTGTTGAGAGTGTGTATAAGACAGCTACAGATAAGACTGTACACAGAGTTTCAGGTTGCTCAGAAACACCCTGTACTCTTTGTCTGTAAATTGAACTTCATTACTTCTATACATTCCATGCATGTCAAAATGTAGATTGTTGTTGTAGATAGAGCCCATGTCATGGTCTCTAATGAAAGCAGACACAGTTGTATTAACATGTTTCCTGGCTCTGTCAATCTGTTGGCAAAATTGATTTGACCACTTCCATTTCTGTCTTTGGCATATATCACAGTACTCCAAGACAGTATGAGGGAAAAACGACATCAGTTTTGCTAAGGTATCCTCCAGTAGGATTTCCAGCCCTACCCCCAGTCAATGTGTGTCAATTGATGAAACTTTGCTCCTCTCTGGGCAAACCAAATAATCTCCACATTTGGCAAACCCAAGTCCCTGTCAATACCTCTTTTTTTTTCAGCCTCTTTAGTCCGGTAGACATAGCTATGGGCCACAATCCACACTCTAAGAATTTTGAAGTGAAGGGGCAATAGCAGTCAGGGAAAGAAAGGAGCTGAATGAGGTAGTTTTACAAATGAAAAGCAGTTAAAATGGAGGTGTTAAAAAAAAAGATATATTTCATTGGATGCTGTCAGCATGTAAGTAAAGGTAGTGTCTTGGATGCATTGACAAGAAGTCCTATTATTGGCTGATTTTCAAAAAGAAAATGTAATACAGACTATGCTTTTGAATCTGTGGGGTAAACCACATCTGTTGTATCTCTTTTTGAAGTAGCATGTTCTTTTTAGAATGTGCTGTGAACTTGTGACCTACTGGTTCCACTGGGTTGCTAGGTATACTGAGCTAAGAGTGCATCAGGGGGAAGGGTGTTAGAGAGTCAGATTTTTTTTTTAAGTTGAGGAGTCATGACACAATATAAGTAATGGTAAACTTTGATTTCTAATTCAGGACTGTGTAATAAACTGTTGTGCAGTATTTAAATTAAAAAAACTGAAGCTAAATATCGGTTTGGACTCCTGTTTTTTTTTCACAATTACTCTGCTATCATTACGAAAACATCACAAACATGCATAGACAGGAACCTGTTTTTGTAAGAGATGGAAAGGGTTAACAGATTAAAATAATTCACAAGTGGAGATACAGTAGTCTGAAATGAAAGACATGATTTTATTTGCTGCCTTTCTCATGATCATAGAGTGGAACATTGAAGAGGTTGCCATTTTATAGTTGAGTTGCTTTCTATGAGAGTGGTGTACTATTCTTGTGCTTGGTGTTTGCAAATTTTAACAAAACTATCCAGAAAGAGCTAAAACAGCAATATAATCTACAAACTCAATTCACTGGTATGTGTATAACTTTTAATTTTCTAATAAAAGGTACATTAGAAATTAAGATGTACATGGGAGTTTGATTAAAAAGAGTATCACAGTGATGTGAAAAAAAGATATCAGTTGAACTGTATCTGGCAGAGGGTATGTGTTTAGGATGTTAGTACGGTTGAAAATTACCATGAGCAATGACAATGTTTTAAATGCCTAAGCATCATGTGTAGAACAGACAGATCTATGTTATTTGCATTCTGTAGTACTTTTAGTCACATTATTGAATAGGAGTATCATATAGTCATGAATAAAACATAAGAAAATGGGATGTCCCTGTATATTTATTATAAAGTAGTAATACTTGTTAGGTATGCATTAGTAACTGTTTCTCAATGTAGGTTTTACCTTATATGACCAGTTTGCATATGTTTAGATGGTGAGATAGGGTTTTTCTGGTTTCAGGTAGTTATATGTACGATGAGAGTCTTAAGTTTACTTAAAGATGTAGAGAACTATATGTTTTTGAAAAGATGGCCTGAAGGTGTATATCTAGTATGACATCACATATATGTTTATATTGTGATACATGTTTTTTAAGGCTGTTGAAAATGTCATGTATATGGTGAGGGCGGTGCATTTCTTTAAACATACTCTGTTTAAAATTGAGGTGGTTAATAGTGCAGAATGTCTCTTGAGAGTTCTAGTGCTAGCTTCAATTGGTGTGCAACTTTTCCTTGACAAATGGTGAATATATTTTTTAAAGACACAAGAAATATTTGAGAAATAATGTAGGTATGCCATTAAGAAAATGTTTTGTGCTTTGAAAAAATGAGAAGGGTTGTTTTCAGTTTTAAAAACTTACCGATGCATGTGCACACTAAGTAACAGACCAATGCATGCTCCTTGAGAGCCCTTTATAAATTATATAGCAAGTGTGATATCTAGACTTCACTCACACATAGCTCAGTAGAAAAGAATATATACACTAAAACAGGTAGTTTCATACTGACAGGAGGGCTTAAACAATGAGTCATAGATATAGTCACAACTAGTATGTATGTTACAACAATGGAGGTAAGCCAGGCACTAATTAGGCACTCATCCAATCAGTCATTCACTACTAAGGCATTCATCGAATCACTTATGCACTGTCTATGCACTTATTCAATTACCCAGGCACTACATATGCACTCATTCAATCATGAAGGCACTAATTATGTAGTCATTGAACTATGCAGGCACCACCCATGCATTTATCCAATTACCCAGGCACTAGGCATTCACTTATACAATCATCAAGGCAGTACCTATGCAGTCATTCAATCACCCAAGCACAACCCATGCACTTGTCGAAACACCCACTTACAACCTAAGCATTCATTGAAGCACTGAGGAACAACCCATTCACTCATCCAATTACACAGGCAGTACCATTGCAGTGAACATATCACCCATCCAGTACCCATGCACTCATTCAATTACGGAGGCAATACTGTGGCACTAATACAATCACCCTAGTAGTAAACCTGCTTTCATGCAATCACTCAAACTTTCACAATGGACTCATGCAATCATTAAGACACTAGTCATGCACTCATCTAATCAGCCAGGCACTTGTAATGCACTAATTCAATTATCCAAACACTACTGATGTACTTATCTAAACACCCAGGCACTACATGTTCACTCAACCAAAAACACATCAGCAGCAGCCATGTACTCATCCAATCACTGAAACACTACTCATGCACTCATCCAATCTGCCATGTGCTATGTATGCACTAAAGCAATCACATATGCTCTAGCCATACACTCTATAAATCACCTATATAATATGCATGCACTCCTGCAATCATCCAGGCACTAGAGTTGCACTCATTTAATCATTCAAACACTATGTATGCATGTATTGAATTATTGAGGCATTAGTGATGCACTTTTCTAATTATTCAGGCACTACTCATGCACTCATCCAAACACATAGTAGTGATATACTCATGCAAACACGTAGGCAGTAACTATGCAGATATGGAAGGACCCATGGAGTTCTCAAATACTCAGGCAATCATCCAGGCATTACCTGTATCCTCAGGGAATCACCGAGGTACCACCTATGCACTCATTCAATCATCCCACGAAGTATTCATCTATTCAACCATAAACACATGTATTTGTAAATTTTTGTGAGGAATATGTAGTCTTTTAGAACCATCTGGTGAATTATATATGCAACCTGTCACACACTGTTTGCATGTACTCAGAAGAATTAGTGAGCTATATGTTCTGATAGAGACTAATGTGCAGGTTTTTATATGCACCGTTTAGCCAAATTTATACGCGATACATTTAAGTAGAGAAGTAAAGAGATACTAAATACACCAGTGGCACAGTGGTAGAGAGGCATACAAATAGGCCTTATGTTGTGTTTTCGGATTTATAGTGTTGAAACACTATGTTCATTTTAAAATTTACTACAGAAGGGATAAACTGGTCCTTCACCATATATAAGTGAGAACTGAGATATGGTGCAGCTGTAGGAAAGGGTGCTATAATGTTAAAAGTGAACTAATAAATAAAGTTTTGTGTTTTGCTTTGGGTTTGGTATATTGAAGTAAGTCAATGAAGTTACATAGCTAGGTTCATCTGTAGATTTAAAACTGCAACATACTACAGTATCTCTGCAGAACTGACACACAAAAGGGGAAAAATGCAGAAAAAGCTACTGGTCAGAGGACAAAGACATTTCTTAAAAATATATCTGGACACCTGCAAAGATTTGAAAATAATGTAGATAAAAACCAAACTATGAGAAACAATAAAAGTGGATAAATCTATATTACAAGAACAAGAAAAAATGCAATAAAGTTGGACACACCTTAACCAGGAGACAGTAGCAGTTTAAAGGAAATCAGAGCCAAGATGGTCTGAAGTAGAATGGTTGTAAATGTATTGAGAAATATGAAGAAGTACAGAAGAAGGATTGAGGCACTGAAACAGAAAGAACAAGTTGAGGGAGTAATAAGGCCTTTCATTTTAAATAGGAAGCTTTTCCTTTTGATTATAAATAGAATGAAGATTCTTGATAAAATAGTGTTGTGCATAAGGAGACAAAACCAGAAGAAAAGCTTAGTCAATAGAAGTAACTTTTGTACAGTTTTTAGTGAAGAATGGATACACACTTCTACAACAGAGCCTTTCTTTAATGAAGAAAGCTATCTCCAGGACAACACATTAGTTCATGCTATTGAAGAACGAGGACAATGTCATGAAATGAAGAATGGCACTCATATAGCAAAAGAGGTGATGGCATCTAGAAATGTAGAACAAGTTATTGCAGAAGAGGTACAGGGAAGGCGTAGTCAGGCCCTGTATACAAATGGTATTGTAGCAGTGTTTGTAGTATTTGACAGTAATCCATCGATATTCTAAGAAAAAGTTATACATATCTTTTGAAGGTGAATTTTAAAACACAAAATAAGGACTTTACAAGGATTGGATTCTTGCAAGGTTAGAAAGCATACAAATTTGGAAGGACACTCGGTACCTTTCATCATTTCAGGGTACAAGCTGAACACCTCTCAACAATGTGAATTTTAGTTAGGAAGTTGTACTTTGTGAAAATTCCTGCTTTATGTTTAAAAGAAATTAATAGAGCACTTGTCTATGGTATTGTGGCAGAGGTAGAAAAGGTTTGTGATGAATTACAGTTTAATTTCTTTTGTCCAGAACAGGACTCTACGGAAAATGAAGAGTTGATAACAGGAGGAGTTGCAGAACAGGACACAGGTATTATAGTTGATAGCTTTGAAAAAGAGATTACAATATTTAACACACTGTGCTCTGAAAAACCAGAGTATGTTTGTATATGTTGTTAACACACTCACTACAAGACTGAAACACAGACTGTTGACTTGTATATAAAAAGTTTAAAAAAATACTGATAACTGGCAAATGTTTGTTGTGTACTTATTTGTCGAGGAATGCTTTGTCTTAACCACACAGTAAGTTATATGTAAGTACTGTAACAATAAATTAGAGGATAATAAAATGCCAGCTACAGATGTGCATAACAAGTCAATACTGGATTCTTTTCCAGAATCACTTCAAGGTTTTAAATGTTTATGAGGCAATTCGTATCCAAAGTATACATACATTATAGGCTATAGTATTTGTGTAGCTAAAGACAGGCAGGTTAACACCAACAGAGCTACAGAAAGGTCTAAAAGGTAGAGTACTCTACTGGATTAGTATTGTTTTCTCAAAATCTTCAACAGGATGCTCAAGAACTTTTAGTGGTAATGATAGGACTAGTAGAGGAAGAGGATGTGAATAGCAATTAATTATTTGGTTACAGTTGTAAATGGAACAATAATTGTGAACATTGTAAATTCACCTGTAGCACTGAAATTAATTTGGAACGATTCCTCTATTTGACGTACCAGATTGTAAAGCTGTGGCTTTTGAAAATTTAACCAATAATGCCCATCAAGATATGACCTGTTGAAACTTCAGATTAGAACCTATGTGTACGTTGTTATTACAAACGTATGGGAAATATGTCATAGTCATGCTACAATTATGCAGAGTGGGTGGTAGTAAATTAGAAACTGAAATTACAGACTTTGTAGATGGACACATTTCCTTTTCAAAAAGAAATTGAAATTTCACAACTATAGCAAACATATTTCATGAAGCAGTTAATATAACCTCTACATACTGCACAATATATTAAAGATGCCAAACAGGATGGACAGAGTGCAATGACATAGAGATGTCATTCAAATCAAGACTATGTAAAAAGCTAACAAAGTTATATGTGCTATTTCTAGAACCGAACTTCTTAGGATGATTTACAACAACAAACCGTGTTATTGTGTTAAAATGTATATGAACTATGAGTTTCTGAGACATTATTCGGCCTATTAGGGGTATTGTCTACAGCATGTGGTTAGAAATGAAAGACTGTTTTTAACTGAAGGAAATTAATTTATAAAGCATTAAGGGACTAAATTCTGTTACTACAGATAAAAACAAATTGGAGGTACTATAATACTAGCAGCCTTAAGTTGCATCTAAGAAGTCTCTTTTCCAGTTCACCATTGTAACTGGTTTTGGTTGCCTAATGTTCAAGATGAAAGCCTAATACAATTTTCTTTGTTTACAGTTTTTCACAGTGCTTGAACTGCTGCAATAAAAGAAGAATAAAAATTAACAACTATGGTTTTTCACATTCTGGAAAACTAGATCCACATGCTGCTTCCCAGCTGTTACGACAGTGTTTATAGTTCATGCAGAAAGTAGCAAATGCGTTAGTTCTGGAGACATTTCACTTCATCTTCTCGCCACTTAAGCTGGAACTTTGTTGTCAGGACCTACGGCTGGAGGTCTGGAGGCTAATGATTCCTCTCCGTTTTTTTCTTTGTGGAATTTTAAGTTGCTTCTTTTGGTATGTTTTCAAGTGGTACAACATACTTGTTGCACTACATGAATATTTTTTTGTTGTGCCCCGAGATAATGTCTTGTCACATATGCTACACTTCACCAATTTAGCTGTAAAACTGTGTAAACCAATGACATTTCTTTGTTTGGTAGATATGTTCTATTCGCAAGTTTCGATGTTAAAAGTTATTTTTTAAACTGCTGTTTTTTACAAATGTGTAGTCCATTATGTTAATAAACAGCTAGACTCAAGCATTCTCTAAAATATGTCTATATCTCTGTTTTACACTTTGTCATTTGTATTCGGGACTACTGACATCATTGCGACCTCTGGTGTTGCTGTAAAGAAGGAAAATGCATTTTTGATGTAGTTATTTCAACAAATGAATTCAACGCGGAATGTTAAATTGGCATCTTACTAAATAGCTACACTGAAACGTTATGTAGAATATGTCTATATATGTGTTTTACACTTTGTCAAAAACTCCTGGTATTCGCAGTGTGTCCTTGGTATTTGCACTCATAGAATCACACAGGCACTGCCTATGCAGTCATACAATCACCCAGGCACTAGTCATGCAGTTAGGTAATTAGCCAGACATTACACACTCACTCATAGACCCATACAGCCAATCACACACCCAGTCAATGACCTATACAGCCACTCACACACCCACTCTCAAAGTTTACAGGTTACAGTTAGGAAAAAGAATTTTATAAACCTTAGAAATTCACTGAATAGTTCAAAGTGTTTCTCCTTCCAAATACTTAGGTCACTTGTATGAATCTACCTAACTACTCCTATCAGAGCCAGCACTCATGTAGATAATTAAAATGAGCACTAAGAGCGGGACGTGGCTTCGCCGAGCAGCAAGATGGCCTCTCACTTAGAGGGCTTTGCCGGCCGAGCATAAAATCCTACTGTTATCTGCTGCAAAACAGCACTGAAGCGAAAAGCAACATACCTGCCTTAGAACTTCAGGCACCAGCAGGCAACAGCGCCGAAGCCCAGGAGGAATCGTGGCTGCCACTTTGGTGCCGGGGCGGATTGGGCCTGCGACAGCCTGTTGCAGAAGGCGCGCGGGGTGTTATCGGGGCCATCAAGATTCTTTGACGTGGTCCTTCTGCGCCTAGGTGGCATGTAGGCGCTGTGGCGGACCTGTGAAGGGAGCTGTAGGCGCTGTGAGCATTCTTCTGTGAGTGGGGCAGGAGCCCATGCCATCTGGGGTCCGCTGCGGCATTAGGGAGTGCCATCATTGCAGGTTAGTGGCCGTGACCGCTGAGTCGGGTGGGACCACGGTGAGCCTCACAGCTCGCTCCCCATCACCCTGTGGGGGGTCCGGAGCTTACCCCCTGCCTCGTCTGAATCGTGACTTCTACAGAGAGGCATCCGCCATTTCTGTGGATTGGCCTGAACTGGCACAGCTGCCCGCGTGCATTGGAGGCACGGGGACGAGCCTACCAGCCCAGCGTAGGCCTTCGTCAAGTCTGGAGCGTATCCGGACGCCCATCAGTGCAGCTCTGTGGCGGCCTGGGCTGGAGTGCCAATATCTGGACACCTAGAAATGGCAGAGATACAGTAAATAAAAGCAAGTAAAATCTTTCTTTAAAATTCTTTTTTTTTTTAAATAACCAAAGAACTGTATCGCTGCACCTCTCTCTGCATGCCTGCTGAATCCCTGGGAAATGTGCATGTGATTACAAGCACAACAGAGATGAGTCTTGTATGTATATTGGAATACCCAACCCAAAGTCAGAAAACCTAAGAGGCAGAGAAACCAGCTAGACAATTTAAAACTCAAACACTTATTAAAACACAGTCCCACTTCTGGAACTGAGTCCCCTTTTGTATACTCACTGACAAGGATATGGGCATGCATGGCGCTGTAAGAATACACTGCCACTGTCAATAGCGTCAGACATTCATTTTCAGCGCTGCACCTAGGCATTACAGAGCGGCCAGAGGCAAACATCCAAAAAACTGGCAGCAACACTGGGGAGTGGGACATGTGGCACCGGGACACTATAAGTGCAACCTGCAGTTGTGTGTGCACCTCTGAGTGGTGGGCCTCAGCTCAAGCATACTCAAGTAAACTACAATAGATGTACAGATTTCAAGCGGGTGCCAGCAGCATACCCACCTGCCTCTAACATCACAAGGCTCCAAAATTATGCACAGTAAACAGCAAAGTGCCGACTGCTACGATTGCTCCCCTAAGACGACCCTTACACCTTTTCCATTGCACTTCAACGCAACTGCATCAATATCCGATCCAGAGGGTAGATTTGTTTTGCTGGGGGGGGAGCACTATGCGGTCGAAAGGTGACTATGGCAAACATTTACGGCCCTAACACTGACGATCTGGACATTTTTATTCAAACATGGGCAAAGATATAATCATTGGGAAACTCAATGATACTCTGGGGTGGGGACTTCAAAGTGACTATGGTGGATCATATGGACAGGGTGGGCACCATCTGCAGTCATCATCCACAAGCAACTGCCACACTTCTCACCTTAATGCATGACAACTCTCCAATTGATACCTGGAGACAATTAATCCCCACCACAAAGTAGGGTACCTGTGTGACACTACAGCATGGAGACTGGTCCAGACTGGATTTTGGCTGACATCCTGTAATGTCCATACCTGGGTCACAACAGCCAAACACTTACAGCGCACCCTATCGGATCACGCGCCGGTCCTGATCATGGTACAGATCCCGCAGACCCCCAGCATTCATTCACTTGGCGTCTCCCCGCCTGTGGTGCTGCTGGATGCTGCATTCTGTGCTGAAATTCGGAAAAAGATAATTGAATACTTTGAATTTAATTCAGCCCCTGTGGACTCGCCCTGTATGCTATGGGAGGCCTTCAAAGCTGTGATTCGCGAGGCATGCATTGCTGCACAATCTGGAGTGCTGGGAGCCATATTGACGCACTCTCAACAATTTAGAGAGAGATATTCGAGAACTAGAAAATCAGTTCTTCCAAACCCAAACCCTAGCCTGCTAGCTACTATTAGTGAGAAACTGTCTGACTTCCAAGACGAGGCTGATAGAGAGATAAAATTCCTACAAAGACATGCACAAGCTTGGCGATTCGGAGAGGGTGCTTGCCCTAGCAAAACATTAGCTAGTCTACTCAAACCCCCCAGAGTCTGCTCATACATTACTGAATTAAAAACGACAGACTCCACTTTAGTACAATCACCGATAGCACTATTAGGCACCATGACAGAATTCTACCCCCAACTATACACCACTTTGACGTTCCCTAAAGAATCTGAATTGCTGGAATATTTGGATACACTCCAGCTGATATGGCTGGACCGGGCATACCACGCCTATATAGATGAGCCCTTCACAGAGAGGAAATTATATAAGTGATACAAAGCCTACCTGGAGGTAAGGCCCCAGGATTAGATGGGCTTACCACAGCCTTCTATAAAGAATATGCCACGCTCCTAACTCCCCGCCTCCTGGCAGTATATTAGGAGGCAATTAAACAGGGGGAACTCCCACCATCAATGCTGGAAGCTGCTATTATAACTCTGCTAAAACCAGGCAAACGTCCCACACTATGTGATTTATACCACCCACTGTCATAAATAAACACCAATAACAACATTTTAGATAAACTATTGGCGAACAGATTACAACCACTACTCCCACTTTTTGTCCAACCAGACCAATCAGGATTTATACCCGGTCGCTCTACATCACATAATTTACGTACTATCTTTGCATTAATGCATCACCTTGCTACACATGTCCCAGCGCTAGCTGCTATGTTAGATGCTACAAAAGCATTTGACTCACTGAAATGGAATTTTCTCGTCACGCTTCTAGCCTGGCTGGGAGTGAGCTCTAACTTTATATGACACATAAAATTACTATATGCGGCCCCAACTGCTAGGGTGCGAGTAAATGAGCTAATATCGGACCCCATTCGCATATCCCAAGGCACCCGTCAAGGATGCCTGTTGTCCCCTCTCCTGTTTGCATCGCAATGGAGCCTCTAGCGGGCAATTGCATCAACATCATACTAACAGGGGAATAGGATTCACCACTAGGGGGCTGATAGTCTCCATGTATGCGAACGATGTCACATTTTCTCTCCGTGATCCTGAGGTGAATCTCGCACCTGTGACACGTGAGATGATACGCTTTGGGGGTCTGTCCGGGATCCAAATAAATCAGGCCAAATCCACTCTACTCCCGCTCACAGAGGGCACGCAAAAATTTTACTTTGAATATCTGATAGCATGGGCAAATGGTCAAATGCGCTATCTGGGCATTTGGATAAGCAGAAACACGCAGGAGATCTGGAGCGCCAACTATGATAGGGTAATGACTTGGATAGAGGAGAGACTGTGCATATGGAACAGATTGCCCCTGTCACTCACAGGACGCATCGCTATTACAAAAAAGATACTCCTCCCTAAGCTACTGTACCTCTTTGCAAATATCCCGATGCCACTCACCATACACTTCCTAAAATGCCTTAAATCCCTCATGGTCAAATTGATATGATTGGGAAAACAACTCAGAGTATCCTGGGAACTCCTCACCTTTCCACTGGCACAGGGCGGATTATGAGCCTCCGATCTCACACTGTTTGCATACTGCGCCTAAGCTCAGTTCTTACACTTCTGGCAGCACCCAACACCTTTCCAACCCCCCCGTTGCCATCAAGATAGACTGGGCTGCCCCCATCCCATTAACCATGGCCATTTACATGAACTACCAGAACCCTAGACAGGAAATTGGCACGGTGGAGGCCCTTAGATGGGCATGGGAGGGACTACAAAAATGGACAAACCTGAGCAGGTAATATGCACCGTCCATTCTACTAGCTAATAACCCCCAACTTCCCCCGCTAATGGATAGTGGCGCGGTGGAGCGGGCTCGCAAGCTACACTTAAGCACATTCTCAGATATATACCCAGAGGGTCAGTTTGCTACTCCACAACAGTTAGCTAAGTCCCCTGAAATGACACCACTGGGCACATTACTATACCTCCAACAGCGGGCTGCCTGCCGTGCAATCCACAATACTTTACCCTCTGCACCCCGCCACTACCAGCCCTCGAGCATATACTCACAGACTCATCCACTCGTAAGATAATAACTCGTATCTACACCATCACACAATGCACATCCCCGGTCACTGCCCCTAAATCTCAATACTCCTGGGCCGCTGAATTGAACTCCCCCCGTCACGGACTTACAATGGGCCTTCTGTTGCGGTCAGCTCAAACATCTTTCCCCAAACTACCACTTAAGACTAATACATTTTAAGTTCTTGCACTATGTATACCGCACTCCAGTGCAACTAAACTGAATGGGAATACGCCCGGACAATACTTGCTGGAGATGTCAATCACCTGGGGCCACTTTTTTACATGTAGCATGGGAATGTCCACGAGTTGCTGGATTCTGGAAGGAGGTGTTCATACACATTGCAGACATTACCATCAAAAACTTGTGGGATCCCCATTGATTTGCACTACTGGGATATGTCAGGGACGTCCCAGCCGCCAACTGACAGCTCCATGTTGCTCCTTCGAGTTAAGTATTGCGTGACTATACACTGGGGTTGAAACCCAGCCCCAAGCATCAAATACTGGCTGAAGGACGTCCAATATTGCAAAGAACAGCTAACCACATTCTAGGAACTCATGCCTACCAAGTCCCTGCCAAAAGATATATGGGCCCCTTTCACCTGTTGGCTTCGTTATAAAACCCCTGACCACCAGAGTAGACACATGAATAGTGCACAACCTAGCCATTCAAGCTCCCTCAAATATATACACTCAACAAGGCACCATTCACTAACAAGATACACTTGCCCCACCTAGCTAACAATGCACCTGGATTAACAAATTCTAGTTTCCCGACGTTTATATGTATAGAGGATAGTATTTTAAATACCTAATTGTATTGTTTTGGCAAGTACTCCAGGAGATGATGTAAACTGGCTGGAAAGTATGAAAGCATGTGAAATGCCATATTGTTACATTTCAATAGACGTGTATAGACGTAGAGTTGCTTAATATGCTCCTAGCGTCTGTATCTTAACTAGTATGTCAATGCTCAATGTATAAATGCGGCTTTTGTATGTTTCAAAAGCTAATAAATAAAATACTTTTTTTGTTTTGTTAATGAGCACTAAGAGCTAATATCCTCTTTATGAGAGTCTCCCCTGACTTCTAACCTCCAGCACTGGCACATGCATCTTACTGTAATTATGTACAATATTTATGAATCCCCTATCGGCACCGGTGCATCACTTTTTTGATGCTCCGCCGATGTAGTGTCCAGGCCCATATTTACAAGGCCACGCAAAGCCACCCTGCGTGGTTTTTCATGGCCTTGTAAATACAGGCCCTTTTCACGCATCACTTTGTGTGAAAGGGTCGTGCTATGGGTGATGCTGTGGGTGTCCCCACGCAACAACCATGGATTCTGTCCCATTCCCAGATTTACAACATTTCGTAAACCTGGGAATGCATCAAAATACTACACTTCCCCAGAGGAGACGTAAGGAGGCGCAACAAGGTGAAATACTTTTATTTCTCCTTGTTTTTTCCTCTTTCTATGTGTGCTGCAGCAGGCATAGAAAGAGGAAAACACCATCAATGTTTGTTTTTGTGCAGGAAGTTATGCCTTCCTGCACAAAAACTATAAATTCCGCAATGCAGGCACCCTTGCACCAAGGGTGCCTGCGTTGACGCTTGTCAGCCGACTGTGTGCCAGTGCAGGGGAAAGCTCAGGGATGCATCATATTGTTGTAAATACGATGCATTCCTGTGCTTTTAAAATGACACAGATCGGCGCATCAAAATGGCCCGCAGCACTGCGTCAGCTTGTTGTAAATAAGGATCATAGTATTTTGTCAATGATGCCTCTTCCTTGCATGTAAACAGTAGCATGAGGGTATGTGCTGTATTGTTCAATTGTCTCACCATTATAATCTTACCATTATCAACTCTCTTCATGTACCCGTCCCCCTGTAGTAGTCTCACGTTTCATTGGTGACTATTTGCGGCACGGCCGACTCGATAAATGGAAAATGACAAACCGAAGATGGCTAATGCTAATATTTATTTGTGCCCACTTCTGCCTGGATAACTTTCTGCCCAGTAAATTGGACAGCTCCAAACAGGTCAAGTTGGAGCATTCCCAAAGTTTCCACATGTCCAGGCACGTGGCATAAAAAGCTCTAATTGAATGCTTCAGTGGCAAATATTCCTGTCAGCCAGTTAACGGAGCAGGTGACATTCTGTCCTGGATTCCACTTTAGGGTTCCCAAGGTATCTTAGCAAACACTGCATGTTTTTTATTTATTTGATGTATTTGCACAGCATAGAGCTACCCTCCAGGGCATGGAGCGCATTGCAGAAGAGAATCACCATAAAACCATTGAATGAGAGTACAGGGTCAGGAGACAGGGGTGTAACAGAGGTCCCTGCAGACCCTGCGGAGCAGGAGGGCCGCCAGTCCCTCAGGGAGCCCTCAGTCCTTCAGGGGTGCCCCATTCCACGCAAAGTCGAATATCTATGAGATATGAGGCCCCCTCTTCGCCAGCATGTTGTTACACCACTGTCAGGGGGAAGGGGAGATTACGGAGCACAGTAATTACATGGTTCTTATACAGGGGGAAGGGATAAGTAGCCCACGATAATTCAAAACTTATACCAAATTTTGGACCCTACTGCCTCCAAAGAAGCTTCCCTATTTAGATCTCATTTACTATGGGGCAGAGTAGGTCGGTATAGGTAATTAAAATGCATGCTTCACATGTCTGTAGCAGGGGATTCGAGATTCCCAGATCCATGCTCGAATGGCTGCTCCAGTCCAGGATTTTTGCTTTGCATTCCTAGAATTCTATTCTGGTCATCCTATTGTAAAGAAGACCCAGAATGCAAAGCAGAAAACCTGGACTGGTTGAGCTGCTCATGCATGGGACACTCGAGAGCATCTTCTGTGCAGCTACTTTCGAACTTACTTATTTGACCCAGCCGCCCCCTCTTCTCTACTCCTTGCTCGTCCACAGGGAGTTGATTTACCAGCAGTCATATATTGATCCCGTTTTCAAAAGGGGTCAGCGCATTCGTTTTTCCCGTCTTCAGCGCACATATTACTCGACAAATCTCTGAATTAAAGAATGCATTGAAGGGGCTAGAGGCATGGGCTCGGAAACATACAGCAGTAACTGCCTCTGCAGCAGTGCTGGAACTGGAAAAACTTTACTCCAGGAACCCATAGTGCCGTCTTTAGCGCTGGTGGCGCCCGGTCGACCGTCCTTTTTTGAGCCCCACCAAATGACCTTCTACATGAATTCCCTCACCAGCACCCTACAATAGCCCCCATATCTCTCATAGCCCCTCTCTGACATGCATTTCATATTTATTTTTAGCGCTACGCAAAGTTCATTCACACACATTTCTGTATTGTGCATGTTACACGTTCTTTGCAGCAGGCACATTAACCCTCTGCACTGCTTTATGATGTATCAAAAAAAGACTGGACACCCAAGGAGTTATGCAGCACCTGCTTTTAACCCATTAGTTATTTGTAAATACAGCACCCCCGAGGTCAGCACAGGTGTGGCTGCCCTGGGTCAAGGTGTGGCAACAAAAGGGGGGTCGAGTCGAGAGGGGCAGGGAATAATGACAATGAAAAGATAACTCTGGTGATTAATGCACTTGCTGGAGAGATCTGTGGTTTTTCTAGTCACAGGTTTGAATAATAAAGTATCACAGAGGTTTAACGTTTCACCTGCATGCACATTGTGTAACACACAGATGGTAGATCTTAATTTTATGTAGATAGGTAAGTGGGTTGCTGCTTTAGACACCAAGATCCTTTTATTACTTGCAGTTCACATATTGTAATCCTAATATAGCACTTTGAGCTATGAATCACCAACAAAGACCTGCATGCAGACTGCAAGACTTGGATATAGAACCTTATTGTTTTTTCTCAATTTGATGTTATTATAAAAAGGCTAGAATGGAGGGACCTATTTTTGAGCCAGTTTGCGTCACTCTTGCACCATGCAAGCACAACACAAACCGTATATGTGATTTTTGAAGCCACACAAGGCCACTTTGGGTGGCCCTAAGTGGCTCCATAAATCTGGAGTGAGGCAATGCAGCGCAAATGCTGCGTTGCCTGGGAAGGCGTTCGATGGGCGTTGCATGTGTGTTCTCATGAAACTCCCATGCTTTTTGAGGCATTCACAGATTTAACGAAACTGGTAGACCTGGAATTGTGCTAAAAAGATACTCCTTCTCAGGGGAGGCGTAACAAGGAGAAATATCTTCATTTCTCCTCATTATTTCCTCTTTCTATGTGTGCTGCATTCTGCAGCACACGTTTAAAGAGGAATATGCCTCTCAGGATTGTTTTTGTGCAGGAAGGTGTCCCTTCATGCCCCAAAACAATCCTGCATGCAACGCAGGCACCTTTGCACCTTGGTGCAAGGGTGCCTGCGTTGGTGCTAGGCTGCCAAAAGTGTGCCAGCATAGGGGAAAAGCAGGAAAAATACTGCACATTCCTGCCCTTCCCCTGTCACTCAGTGCAGCACATCAAGGTGACTTGCTGCACTGCACTGCATGACATTCTCGTACATAAGCCCCTCAGTTCTTTGGGTTGTAATAAATTATTATTAGTAAAGACAACCTCAAGCACCGCATTACATTTAAATCCTTACTTTGTGTTTCTTACCGCCATGCACTTTTAACATATAATCCCTACTAGTAAAGATGATGTAGGTCTCCTACAACTTGAAATCCTCATTGTCTTATTTAAAACCTTACATGAATTATTTCCAATTCATAATGTATGTGTATGAAGTAAAGAGCTCTGATAGTCACCCTACATTTGGATGAGTTGTGCTAAAAAAGAATTAAATTAAAAAAATATTAAGTGTTATTTGAATTGCTATTTGTGGTAATACTTGTACAAACCACTTACAGTACAAGGACATCTCTTACAGAAAGTTAAAAACATAGTCTTGTGAAGTGATATGAAGCTGTGGGCCTTTGCTTCCCTTGCCTGCATCGGAGTCTAGGTGTGAGGCTCCTCATTGCTCCTGATTTCTCCCAGCCAGGATTATACTCCAACAAAAGGAGGGCTGATGACCCTTTCAATTCAGCCATAGTTGTGAGACCAGCTGGAAACTAACACAAGAAAGCCCCCTTGCTGCTCTGAACAGAGAGCAGAAAATGTGGGGCGCTGCTGAATTGTGCCCAAGTGTCAATAAACTACACCAGGACAAATTCAGCATAATTCACTGGGCTCAGACGGATCCTCGATCCCACTCAATAATAGAAGTCGGATCCGGGATTTGGCTTGATCCTCCTTCATCTGGCACTGCTCTGCGGTCAGCAAAACATGAATTAAGGGATGCTAAGGACATGAAAAAGAAATGCACAGACCACTTCTGAGAAGCACGGTGCAGGAAACAGGATCATCATATGGCCCCTGGCTTGAAGACCATTGTCTTCAGAGCAAACATTAACTCTGAGTTAGTGCATGGGGTACAGACATCAAAGCTCAGAAACACAGCAGAAGAGGGGCCTAGCTTCCATTGGTGCAGCAAGTGCAATGGTACCCGGACCCGGAGGCATATTGGGCCCACTGAACCCTGAGTATTGCTGTATTTCACATTTCAAACGGCAGCCAGGGGGAGGGCATTTCCTTCCTTGCATAAGGGCCCATGACACACTGACAATAACTGAGACAATTTGTGAGGTAATATATGCATAGACGATGAGAAAAAGAAATGCGCAGATCCATTCTGTCATGGCTCAGTGTAGTAAAGGGGATCATTATACAAGGTCAGTATCATTAAGTGATGTGCTGGTGCAGCACAAAAACTGGCCCTCAGCTCTGCACTCATCATGCGCAGTTCAATACCACCCCAGGAGTTTGTTTTTCCTTGAAATATATGGTGAAGTGAACTGTTCACAAACACACAGCTCCTTTCTTTGGATAGATAGATAGATAGACAGACAGATCATTTTTATTGCACAATTAATTAAAATCATTGCAATCAAGCTTGATTAGGTCCAAAATAAAGTGCATCATTTCCAATGTTAACGTCCTATTATTTAAAAAAAAATTAAATTTAGACTTCACATTGTCAACGATAAAAACAAAAGATTAAGACAATTGATGGTGGGTTGGACGTTATTATTCTATAAGTTTGTCAGAAGTCAGAATGACTTTTACAGCCATCAGAAATTTCATAAAGCATGCCGCCAGCTGTGCTGAGTCACCATTCAGACATTCTACCATGGGGTCCTGACATGTCCGAATATTTAAAATACGCCAAATGTGGCGGAGCCAATACATTCTCAAGGGGCGTAGTGTCTCACAGATACACAATATGTGAATTAACGATTCCTCTTCTCCCCCACAAGCTCAGCACTGTGTAACCACCATTTCTTTATAACCTTGGCCGAACTTGTATGCCAATAGTGGGATCAAGCCGAACCGTATCCTCATTAGTTGACACTTCATTATTGTCTTTAAGGGGGAGGACAGGTAATGTGGTAAGCCCCTGCTGGTATATACTTTTGATGACCAGCTTGCATGCTTTAGCTTTTTCAAGGTTGTTGTGTCATTCACATTATTTTTGCTTGTTTTGTTTAAGTTTTGCTGCCGCCGTTATGGGTATAGGGGCGGACCATATTGCACGAGCTTCCAGTATTTCAACAGAATGAGTAAAAAAGTTATGCGAAGATGACCCAGGTTTATTTCTCATTAGCCAGATGTGCTTCTTTAATGAGTTGTCCCGTGCCTTTTTGGCTTTTAGGCGGTATGCTATAAATCTAGCTTTGAGTATCCACTTTTGAGATGTCAAATTGAATTCCATGCGAATTTGCCTGTGGGAAGTGGAGGTTGGTAAGAAAGAAGCTTTGCGAAAGCAGGCAGACTGGGCTCTGTCCAGCCATAGTGACATCTTGTCTTTGAAGGCTATAGCGCCATGGGCCACTGACTCTAGACATTTAGCCCCCATGGCTTCAATTAGAGGTGTAAGATCGGGTGAACACATGGCTTTCCTTGCTCTGCAGAAGGCCCCCTCCAATGATTGTGCCAAGCCTTGCATCGCGGTAATATGGGTGGACTGCCTTCCTTTATGGTCGATCCATACTCCAAGGTACTTGTAAGCTGTAACTGTCTCCATGGGTTTGCCGTCAACTTGCCATAAGCCTCTTCTCTTTGTTTGTCTGGAGATTATCATTGCCTTTGCTTTTGTCGTGTTTATTTTCAGGTTATTTGCTTTGCAATATAAAGACAATGCAGTTAAGAGCCTCTGCAGACCGATCGGAGTTTGATTGAGTAATATGGTATTGTCTGCATATTGCAGTGATTGAATTTTAGTACCGGCAAGTTTGGGAGGGAAGGCTCAGGCATCGGCCAAAAAGTCAGGTAAATCCGCCAACTACAGGTTGAAAAGCATAGGGGCCTGTATGCATCCATGCTCTAATCCTTTGTTGGTTTTTATTTTTTTTGTCGTGGACCAGTCAGCAGACACTCTGATCTTGACCCAGGTTTCAGAGTATAGGGCTACCAGAGCATTTAATACTGAATTATCAATGCCCCAGTTTTTTAGTTTCTTCTACAATGTCGGACGGGCCACGCTATCAAAGGCTGTTTGGAAATCAATATACGCTAGATAGAGTGCCCTCCCTTTCCTATCAAGTGTTGTTTCTATCAGATGGGACAAACAGATCAAATTGTCTTCGATGTTAGATCCCTTTTGAAAGCTGCTTTGCGTATACAGGATCAGATTGCGCGCTTCTGCTCAAGTTGTCAGTTCTTTTAGTAGCAGGCTGGCGTAGCACTTCCCATCTACATCTAAGAGAGCAATCATACGGTAGTGTTCTGGGTTGGATCGTGTGCCTTTATTGTGTATTGGGACTAAAAGGGAGCCCCTCCATGACTCTGGGATATGTCTTCTCGACCTATACTCCCAAAATAGCGGTGCCATGATTGTGGCCTATTTACGAGCCGTCCCTTTATATACCATAGGCGGAATGCCATTTGGGCCGGGTGCCCCTCCAGGTCCAATTTTGTTAATGATGTGCATCAACATATCAGATGTTATTTCTTTTTGGTCGTGTATTCCGGATTGTAGCTCCATGCAGCATGGTACATTGTTGGAGGCCCTCAATCTGGGGTTATTTTCTAAAAGTCATTTTGAAAAGCAAAGTTTTCATAATTTATAAAGGTCTTTATCAACCTATAATAGTGTTTGTAAGAGACCAGGGACCATATCATGAACTGTGTACTGATCAGCGCAGAGCCTAGCGCTAGTTGTTTTACATTTGAAGGGGGAGATTTACTAAGATTTTATGCCGTTTTTTTGCTACAAAAGTGACGCAAATCGGCGCTAAATCTTTTTTTTCCGATTTACTTTCCAGTGCTAAACTTGTTTAGCGCTGGAAATAAAGGGAAAGTAATGCAAAGCACCAAGGGGCGTACCATGGGTGAAGCAAGGGTGTTCCCATTCAACCACCCAAGGTTTCTCACGCTAAACAAAATTTACTAAACAAAGTAAACAGGGTTTAGCATGAGAAAACTGTGCAAGGAAGGAGAAATGCTTTCATTTCTCCTTCCTTTTCCGATGTTGCATGTGTGCTGCACTGTACAGCACGCATACAAAGTGGGAAAATGGTTAAAGTTAGTCTAAGCATTGTATTTTGTACTGGAAGGGTTCCCTTCCAGTACAAAACCTATGCTAGACTCTCGGAGATACCCTTGCACCATGGTGCAAAGGTGTCTCAGTGGCGCACAGTGGCTGATTTGAGTGCCGGCGCAAGGGAGAGGGGAGGAGAGTGCCTTATTTTAGTAAATTGGGTGCTCTCCTCCTCTCTCCTTTTTCCAGCAGCACCACATTTGCGGTAACTGCAGTGCGTTACATGAAAACATGGTAAATCTCCCCCGAAGTGTCTAAAGTTCACACATATTCCTCGGAAGTTCTCAGAGTTAATGCATGAGCTTCAAACAGCACAAGTAAAACACACAGAGGCAATCACTGTTCACCATTTCAGACTTGTGATGTCTGAATTTCATTCAATAACAGAGAGATATGAAAATTAGATACCTCAAACACAAAAAAACAGATACTCGGCTCCGCAGTGAGCCTGCCTAGCATTTCATCATGTTGCCGCAATTGCACTGTAATATATATGACTTTAAACAAGTCACTAAGCTTAAGTCCTGTCTACTCAATGCCTCCTTTAAATACTTGGGCCCATGCCCAGGGTGCCCTGTGGTGGGTGACGACACTCCTTTATCTCAGTTAAAACTCACCAGGAGCAGACTGGGTCAATGCACCTTATTACAGTTAATGGTGTGCCCAACTGCAATCCTGAATTTGTGCCTGTATCTGTATGTTTTTGTATATATTTCACTCACGGTATCACCTTGTCACTTCATTTCACTTGACTCACGAAAATCACTTTGTTTATCTGTTGATGAAATTGTTTATGTGACAGCCATAGATAAAAAAAGAGTAAATACTACATTTAAACTATTGAATAGGAATTCTTGGTGTGTTTTCTACGGTAAATCAATTATTGAACGCTAAGCAATTGGTTTATCCGACAGAACCGACTGTAGATTATATTATCAATACCCAGGTTCTGAAGGACACAGGGTCACCCCATTATCACTAATTACTTTCTAAAAGTGGCATTTTCAAAAGTGTAATTTAAAATCCGACTTCAACATAAGTTAGGATGTTTCATTACAATTCCAAAGACACCAAACATGAATGAGTTACCAAGTCCTATTTGGAACCTACAGCGTATTTAATGTAATAAAGTAACCCCAATGTTATCCTATGCGAGAGGTTGGCCTTGCAGAAGGGAAAAACAAATTTAATAGATTTTCACTACCAGGACATGTAAAACTTACAAGCACATGTCTACCTTTTTAAATACACTGCACCCTGCACACCGGTCTGTCCAGGGCTTACTCTGGGGTGATGTATATGTAATAAAAAGAAAGGTTTGGATGTAGCAAAAATGTTCATTTTGCTAGGTTGAAATGGCAGTTCAAACTGCACACGCAAGCTGTGGTAGCTGGCCTGAGACATGGTTAAAAGGCTCCGTAAGTGGGTGTCATAATCAGTGCTGCAGTCCTACTATTAGCAATTTAATTTACAGGCCCTAGGAGCATGTAGTGCCACTTTACTAGGGACCTACAAGTAAATTAAATATGCTGGTTGGATATAAGCCAATTCTACCATTTTTTGTAGGAGAGAGTAAAAGCACTTTAGTTCTGGTTAGCAGTGGTAAAGTGCACAGAGTCCTAAGGTGAACAAAAACGGATTCAGCAAAGAAATGGAGGAGTAAAGGCAAAAATTCTGGGGGTGACCCTGCAGAAAGGGACAAGTCCAACAGGGTGGTATTGTTGATGAATTGCAGTATTGTCATTTACTGTGATGTCAAAACAAGAAGACAGCAAGATATTTCAAGATCTGAGTACTGAATGAGTTTGAAGATGGACAAGAAATGTTAGCATTTTAGAATATGATTACATCATCTGGGAATGTTGGCATGACAATGGATAGTTTGATTTAATTGAATGGGGAAGGAGGTATGAAGTATGTATGAGGAGCTAGGATAGATAAGAGCATATTAGATATATTTTAAAATTGGTGACCTTTGAAAAGAAGCAGGAGACAAACAGGCGGATTTATAGTTTGGCAATGGTGACATAGTAGCCTCTTTGTTAGACTAAAGGTTCACAAGCCTGATTTAGTATCAGCAAACCTTAAGTATGTCACTGACATACTCCTTGATTGCCCGATTGAGAAAAGGTCATTGGATGTGTGGCCTTTTGACTACCAGCCTGACTTAGAGTGGACAGTTAAATGGCCAGTTTTTACTCTTCCCTTACCACTGGTAAACACCTGGTGGGTCTGTCGAGGCGCCGGAGTGAAAGGTCTTCATGATTGTTGTGGTTTCCTCTGTGCTAATGACGTCCCATGCAGGGATTGTGTTGGCTTCACTGGGAGACTTCTGGAGAGGGCCAGGGGGTCCTGTTGCAGGATGAAGTTGCTGTATCTGGTTGCAATGTTGCTGCAAACGAGGTTTGAATGGTCGTTGCACAGGTCTTGTGATAGGTTGATGTCTCCAGTGACAGTTGTGGGTGTGGTGAAGTCTTTGGCAACTGCAAAGGTTTCGTTACTGTTGTTAGACCTGGTGTTTATTCATTCGACTAGGGCCTTCTGCTTTCTTGAATGAGCTGGTGGTACCTTCTCTGGGAAGCTTTTCAGACATCTTTTTCCACTTCTCCTTTGCTGGTTCTCCATTTCTGTTTCAGTTGTTTTCACTGTTTTCACTAATTAGGACACAGTGAGTGATTTGTTTTACTGATGTTTTAACTTCAATGCACTACTAATTCTGCCAGGAACGTTTGAAATTGTTTTTATTCTTAGCGCTTGCCTGTACAGATTTTTAGGCCAGCACTTGCACTTTGTTTTGAACTGGGAGGGTGGATCGTGAGAACTACATCAATACTGCTGTTGCCGAAAAACTTGACACACAGGGGGATATTCTCAAGAACGTGTGATAATTATCGCAAAATTAGCTTAACGCAACTTTGCACATCGCAGTCTATCGCAGGAAAATAACGCCGTGTTAACGTTGTATTCCCAACACGGCGGTACCATGCGATAGTCTCACGCTAACGCGTCAAATGACCGCGATAAAATTACCGTGACGGCAAAAAAACGCAAAACACGAACGCGAAAAAAGTTGCGATGTGGCCAACCGCGATAAAGAAATCTGCGATAACCAGCGACAGGCCTGCAATTCCCACGCGACATGCAGGAAAATGCACTATAAAAGCACCGAAAAACACAAACAAAATAATTCAAACTGCGTAGCACCATGGAGGAAGCCGGAGCAAATACAGAGGACGACCAGAACCCCACAAGCCCCCAGGAGGACCAGCCTGGGACCTCGGGGTCACGGAAGGGCAAGGAGAAGAAGACAAGGAAGACAAAGTTCAGTCCGCAGGAAAACAGGATCATCATCACGGCGGTGATAGAACACCACCAACAACTGTTCCTCACCTCCAACGTGTCATTGGCAAATAAAAATGCAATATGGCAGTCCATCCTGGACAAGGTGAATGCAGTCGGAGTGAGGAGGAGGACAATTGGAGAGGTCAAGAGGCGCTGGAATGATGCGAAGCGCAAAACCAAGAAGAAACTCGCTGACAACTATCAGGCAGCAATGCAGACTGGAGGTGGCAGTCCAGCAGAACACCTGGAGCTGGATGAGATGGAGGAAATGGTGGCCACAGTCATCAGTGGGGAGACGGTGGAGGGAGTTGGGGGTCCGGACACTGCTCGACATGACCTGACACAACAGCACCAGGGTGAGTACCGAACAGGGACTGGGGGGATGGGAGGAGATGGGCACAATGGTACACATGCACAATTAAGTACAGCACACTGCACACCCACAATGACTCTGGATCATGTCCCTGATCCCCTTGGCACACTGCAGCACACATACAAACAGCAAGTAGGCCCCCGTCCACTAAGGGCACTAAGGCGTCCCTCCCCACACGGCACCAATCTCACAACCAACCCATGCACACGTGTTAAAACCAGCAAAGCTGCGTGTCTGTGAGCCACACTGACAATGCAAGTGACACTGCATGACGAACAGCATGGCTGCAGTCCAATTATCATGACATGGTGCACGCCACAACACTGAGGTGGCTGAGTGTGGAACACATCCGGAAAGGAGCAGGTCACACTCTGACACATCCACGTGCACAAACAACCCCTGACATCAACAACACATCGGCGGACAAAGCATGCCCCAGAGTCCCAACTCCCACCAAGAGCCCAATTTACCCAAGTATGCAACATCTCAGCACTGTAGAAGCACAGAAGTCAAAGGCACACCGCCTCAAAGGGATAAGGGGTAGCAAAATCACAGCTGCAGGGGCGACTCTCCCACAATGCAGCACACACACATAGCAATAACAGCACATCATCATTGACGACAATGTGGTACAAAGTGCAACACTCTCACTACAGAATAGAGGACACAACTGGTTTCGCTTGTGCGTAGAAACTGGCCAATCACATCTGGCATAGCAGGAAACTGTGAGATAATGTACGTGTACAACCTCACATCCGTGATGTAGTTCAAATGTCCACTGTCCCGCATCAAATAGTCAGCTCCTCCCAAACAGTCACAATGTACATTGTCATGCAGTCTGTATGTAAACTTGAACAATGCGTCAACATACATGTCAACACAATGTTAAAATGCATCTCCCCTTCACATTGCAGAGGGACAATCAACACCTCCTGCAGAGCAGACCAGACAACTCATCAGTGATGATGAAGAGGACCTCCATACCTTCGACACTGACGCCCTACAACAGCTCATGGACAGCTACGGCAACCCACCTCCAGGAGCAGGGCAGCCCAGCTGCATCGAGGAGACCCCACCCCCTGCACAGACCACACAGCAGGAAGCACCCACCACCACAGCTGGCTCCCAGCACCTCACCGAAGCACACATCGCATTCCAAGGCCAGGTGTCAGACTGCCAGAAGGAGGTGGCTGAACAGGTGCGGGTGGGGTTCGACCTCATGGCAGCCAAACTAGATGACATACGTGGGTGTCTAAGTCCCATCAGGGACCACCTACACTCCCTAACGGACACTCACAGTTCGCTCAATGATGTCCAACAATCCATGCCCGACATCGCTGGAGTCATGACTCTCAGAGGAGAACAACTGTCTAGTCAGAGTGGCCTCAGCGATGTCAGCCGAGAGTTGGCACAGATGCTGAGGATAATGGAGAACATGGAGCGGATGCATGCGGAAAGAATGGCTGCCACGGATGCACACCAGCGAAAAGTTGTTGGGATCTTCCATGCCCTGCAGATCCTCATCATCGCATTGCTGCCACTAAGGAAGTCGCTGATGAATGCTGCTGGTACTTCTACACACACATCTCCGGTCCCTGATGTGTCAGTGGCACACAGTGCTGCAGACCAAACATCAGCACCCACATGTCAGACAGATGACAGAGGACGAAGATGCGGGTGATTCCACCTCTGTAGTAAGAAGGAGCCAGTAGCATTCTTCTCCGCCATATGCCCTGTTTCAGCTTGGTTCTGCCCTCTGCATCATGCCCTGTAACAACACCTCCCACTGTCCCCCGAAACACTCTGCGACACTCACCTTGGACCTCGACATGGACTGCCATATTTTGTTTGCTTACCAATGACACAGCAATCAGACTGCAGACTGTACTCTTCCTCTTCCGATGTACTTGTCAATCCCTAAATGTCTCTGGCTGGCCCTCCACTGGGCTACAATGTAATGTGGGGTTTGCATGGCCATGTACTGCTCCAGCTCCGACACTCCACCGAATGTGAATAAATCATTCAAATTCACACAGATGTGTCATGCCCATAATCGATCAAGTATGAAAGTATGGATGAATGTAAGGACATCGATTGCCCAAAAAGGTACACCCTGGGAAATGAAAGCAATGCACATGTTTGACCGTGACACACATAGGAAGTGAGATGACTGGGAATGTGTGCACTAGCTGTGGCCTCATTGCTCTGAAACAACAATCGCACAATTCCTCAACTTTGCCCCACGCAATGTGAGAAATAGGGCTGGGTATGAAATGTCAAAGTCGTTGGCAGGCCTAAAGTAGTGTCCCCATCACATTTGACAACAGAACATCTCTTCGCATACCTACTCACACTCAACTGGGTGGACACAGCCTGTAGTGATGGATCACATTGATCCACATGGCAAGAATTCGGACACCATACTCACATTGCTGAAGACACGTAAGAGCACAGGTCTATCAGCAACTATCCCAACCACTATGTCTGGCGTACAGAGATGGAGCTGGCAATAGGGACTCACCCCTAAGTGAAATGCGTCAGTCAGTCCCTCCCTGTGTACGGACAATGCTCATTGAGGCACACGATCTGTCATTCTAATCAACACTCATCACAGTTGAACAGTAGTGAAGTTGCGTGGACTTTATTGCCATGTGCGTGTCAGTACGGGCAAGAAAAGGGCCACAACATGCAGACCAATGCATCAGACACTAACCGGCAGCATTCGGTCATGGTACAGTTCCACGTGACAGGCGTTGTGCATGCTCCCGGGATGTTCTGCCATTGCGTTGGTGGCTCTCGTAGGACCGGCACTCTTCTGACCTGCGGCAGTTATGTGGATGATATGCCACAGCTCGGAGCAATGAGTCGTATGTGTGTGCAACGTTTGGACGTATGGGTTGTTGTGTACGTAAGTGTCAAGGGCATTCCATGCAAGAGTACCTCGAGCAAGAACTTCTGTGTGTGGGGTGTGGATACTTTGGTCCTTCATTAGCGCTGTGCGTAGTGTGGGAGTCGTCATCATCTGCTATGGTATCTCTCTCAGGGGGTGCCTGCCGCATGCAAGACCAAGGTTGGAGGTGCAGTTGTCCTTCCGCCTCATGTATCGAGACAAAGGAGCTATCATCCCTAATGTTAGTCTGACTACTGCTTGCATTCTGGAAATGTGATGTGGCTTTTGCGATGCAATTGGGGCTAGGCCTTAGGCTTATGGTGCACCAATAGCGTTACTCACACAACAGTTGGCATGCATGAGCCAAGAGCCCTAGCGGCCTTGCGCTCCTTGGACAATCCCTTCGTGCGTGGCCGGGTGCATGCAACATTGCAACATTGTCGAATGCGGGCCGTGTGGCGCAGACACTGCAACAGAGACACACGCATCAGTTGGTTTCCTGTTCCCAGAAATGAACCATGCCCAGAGCCCAGGGATAATTATTCACACCCCTACGCTGGCCTGGTGTACGCTGAGCCAACCCACTCGGCTTATGTATAAAGGGGGGACGACGACGCTACGTTTCCCAGTTCTTCCCCACTGCCGGAGGTGACATGGCTGCGTCCGCCTGGCGTATCACGAGACTCAATCAGAAAGGGTCCATGACTTACGTTGCACAGAGTTGGTGGCACCGGAAACACTGCGGCCGGCACGGGCCTACCGCCACGGGACGGTGACTTTCGGTGCACTGAGGTAGGGGCACCTTAGGTGCTGAGCGGGTGTGCAGCCTGCGATGATGCGCCGTCCTGGCGGTCCGGACTGGTAAGGATTTGTGTGAGCCCTGCTGGACCGCAGTGTAGGCCTGAGCCAGCGGGCAGCGCGGGCCTACCTCCACGTAGCGTTGCCTCACGGTTCACAGAGTTAGTGGCACCTATAGGGCTGAGCGGGTGTGCAGCCTGTGATGATGCCGTGTGCACTGATATGATCTCTACCATTGCGAAATCAAGACCCAGAATCACGTGTGTGACCTAGTGGCCTGCAGGGCTGCATGATGTGGAGGCTGCCAAGGTCACCGACCCCGGGCTTGGAGCTTGCACTGGCACGTGGTGGGCCCTCTTGGAGACACGCTGGTGGCGGAAGGTGAGCAGTGAGGCCTGGGTGCGCAGCGGCGGGCAAACACGCTGGGCGGCGGGAGGGGCTGGGGTGCAGCAGCCTGTGTGCGTAGGGGCGGCCAAGCGATGATGGCGTGTGCAATGATATGAACTCTGCCATTCATGAATCTGGACTCTGTTTCAGATAAGGGACCTGGTGGACTGCAGTGTATACCGGCACGTGGTTGGAGACACACCGGTGGCAGCAGGTGAGCAGTGAGGCCTGGGTCCGCAGTGTCGGCACTCTCTCTCCCTCTCCCTCTCTTCCTTTCACTGTCTCTCTCTCTTCCTCTGTTACTCTCTCTCCTTCTCCCTCTCTTCCTTTCACGGTCTCTCTCTCATCCTCTGTTACTCTCTCTCTCCTTCTCCCTCTCTTCCTTTCACTGTCTCTCTCTCATCCTCCGTTTCTCTCTCTCTCTCTCTCTCTCCTTCTCCCTCTCTCCCCCTGTCTCTCTCTCCCTCTCTTTCAATCTCTCTCTCTATCTTTCTTTCTCTCTCTCTTTCTCTCTCTCTCTCTCTGTCCTTTGATGAGCGCATGACACACCTTCTTATCTTGAATTTTGTCTTGCAGGCTGTGTCTTACAGATTGCCCAGAGAAGACCCGCCATGACTCTTCTGAATAGTTGTTTTGATTTAAATTTGAATAAAATAATTAGTTTGGAAATTCAAAGATGAATGAATGATTCTCCTTTTTCTGACCACACATGAATGTTGATTGTTGTACTTGTGCAACATCAGGCGAATTGTTTTGTTCATGATTTCATAAAGTTGATGTGAAATATCTTTGTCCGGGGTAGGGCCCCGGGTTGGGGGGGTGGCGGTGGGTGTTGTGGCCCTCTTGGGTGTCCGGCTGCATGATCAGTAGCTCCATGGCATCTGTTGTTCTTCTGGTGCGGCTGTGGGCTGGGCTCCCATTTCTGGTGCAGGTGATCGTCCGACTTAATACCAGGAAAGAGCAGGTGTTAATTCCCTGCTGCAAACGCACCTTATCGCATGTTTTGTGATCTTATCGCAGATCTGGCTGGTCGTTGAGAATGTTGCGAAGTGGTGTTGTCGTGGGTATTTGCACGGGAACACCTACTCTGCATTAAATTAGCGTTAGTTGCCGGTGTCATCCGTGGCGATGTTTTTTCGGCGGCTATCGCGGGAAAACTGGCGATATCGGCTGTTAGCACCAGCTTGTGAATAGGGTGATAAATCTATCGCCATTTTGGCTGCGATAAGGTGCCGCTAATTCGGCGATAAGTCCTTGAGAATATGCCCCACAAGGTACTAACTTGATATTTTAGTGGGCAGGGGCATTTTGGGAACTCTCCATCTCTGACCGTGTTCAGAGCCAGTTGCCTCACGTGCGCAGGTAAGCAGCATGTCATCTTGGTTGGCGGTCTAACTTTTTTTTTTCTTCTGCCCGGCCATTGTATTTAATGCAGCCCCGTCACTCTGCAGAGGCTCTGAATAAGCTTAATCAGAAGCCCAAAGTGAAGTGTAAACATTCTCTGAACCCTGTAAACATGCAGAGTAAGTGTTCGATGTGTGGCTATGCTTGGAACAATGCTGTAATTAAAAACAGCCATGAAAATTACGTAAAAGGTTTTATACAGGGACAGATAGTGTTAGTCCTGGCACCATTGGCGTGGGTCTCCCTTCCATTTTTTTGCCTTTGCCTCCTGTGCTTTGCTGTGTGTTGGACTCCATTTTTGCTGGTCTAGATGCTTTGGGCACTCTGCCACTGCTGTTCAGTGCCAAAGTGCAAGTGCTCCCTTTTGTAAATTGTGTTATGGATTAGTGTTTCCATGATTGGCTATTTGGTTTACTTGTCAGACCCTAGTATAATGCACTGTGTGTGCCCAGGGCCTGTAAATCAAATGCTGCTGGTGGGCTTGCAGCACTGGTTGTGCCACTCACCAAAGCAGCCTGTAAAATGTTACTCAGGCCTGCCATTGCAGAGCCTGTGTGCAGTCTGAGACTGCCATGTCGACTTGGCAAGTGCACACACTTGCCAGTCCCTAAACCTTCCCTTTTCTACATATCAGCAACCCCTAAGGTAGGCCCAAGGTACCCCTGTGGGCAGGGTGCATTGTATGTGAAAGGTAGGACATGCCCTGATGTGTGTGGCATGCCCTGATAGTGAAATACTGTCAATTTCGTTTTTCACTATTGCAAGGCTATCTGCTCCCATACGACAGAATGGGGAGTTTATTTATAACATCTTATAAACATAACTGACACTGGGAACAAGATAGAGAAGTAAAGTTTAGTATGCCTGAACTCAGAATGTTAAAGTGCATCGTTTAGTGAGGGTTATTTTTACATTCTGTGTTTGAAAATACCAGTTTTAGAAAGTAGGTATTTTCTTGCCTAACCATCCAGTGTGCCTCTGCTAGGTTTGTGTATTGCATGTCTGGCTTTTGGATGACAGGGGCTGGGGAGGGGCAGTGGCTCCAGAAGTCTGATGAGTCAGGGCTGGGCTGAATAGACCTGGGCTGCATTTAGAGTAGGGGGAGGAGATTTCCTTTCCCCTGCATGGGCCTGGTCTGCCTTCAACAATACTGTCTCCACCTCCTGCCAGGAAGCTCCACCAGTGAGGACATAACTGGTTTTGGCTGGGTCCAGATACTCTCTGCCTTCAGAGAACAAAGTATTTATGTGGATAAAAAGAGGGGCCAGACCCCAGATTTTTCGATCACTTCTGGGAAATCAAGAGGAGCCTTTGCCAAGGAGAAGTGCCGGATAAGCTGAGGAGGAATACTGCCCATGTGCTGTTTGCTGTCTGGGGTTGGCCTGCGGTGGCTGCTTCCTGCCAAGGGAAGGAGAAAAAGGACTTTGCCGTTTGCTTTGTCACCTGCTGGATGAAAAGAATTCCAAGGGCTTGAAACTGAACTTGCCTCCTGTTCTGAAGTCTCAGGGACACAAAGACTTCATCCCTTCTGTATCTCTGCATCTGGAACTGCTGTTTCAGCTGCCACAGAAGGAAATTGCAACACCGACGCAGGCGAGCGACGCCATAAACTGCACCGAAGCCGTGGGCACCATTCGTGCAGAGCAACAACGCACCGCCCCGTCTTGCACCGTAGGCCCGACGCCTGCCGACGCCGTGCCGCATCAACTCCGAAGCCGTCAACGAGGCTACTGCCTGCACTGGAGCCGAGGACACCGCTCGTGACGTCCATGACGCAACTTCCCGACTTGCAACGCAGCCCCGACTTCACCAACGCCAGTGCTTCATCAACACAGAGCCGATCCTCGACGTGGGTGACTCCCGAATTCATCGACAGCGCAACGCCGTAAGGAACCACCGCCTCGCTGCCATCCGTGACATCACCTCCCCGACACAGTAAGGAACCGACGTCTCACCTCCCCTGCGCTGCAGTAAGGAACAGAGGCATCACCTCCCCTGGGGTCGTAAGGAACCGATGCCGCCCAGCGCCAATGAAGCATCACCTCCCCGACGCCGTGCATCGTCTTTGCTTTCATCATTCCAAGGTACTTTTCTTTGTGGGCCCGACGCAGCGCACCTCGCGGTCAATGCCGAACTTTGGGATTTTCATCTGTCACAATGTCGTAACTCCAGGTGAAGTTATTTGTTGCTACAAGCTTGATTTAAGTGAATAACCTTTTTTAAGGATATTTTTGATGCTGTATTGTGGATTTTTGTCGTTTGGTCTTGTTTTGGTTTAGATAAAGATTACTTATTTTTCTAAACTGGTGTGGTGTCCATTTGTAGTGTTTTCACTGTATTGCTGTATGTGTTCACAAATGCTTTACACACTGCCTCTGAGATAAGCCTGTCTGCTCGTGCCAAGCTACCAAGGGGGTGAGCAGGGGTTATTTTAGGAGTGTATCCCCCCTTACCCTGACTAGAAGCAAGGGTCCCTATTTGGACAAAGGTACCTACCTCTGCCAACTAGAGACCCCCATTTCTACCAGATAGTATCTATTCAGCCTCACGCTTGTTGGAAAATGCTACAACTAAACTATTGATTCCTACCTAAGCATAAACTGGAGATATTTATTCTTTCAGCCTTTCAGTCCTCATCTTGATGGAAACTTGGTTATCAGATGACAGTTGGCCATATATAGCGATTGCACTCCCACCCAGGTACGTTATGGTGAGGAATGACCTGGTTGGGAAAAAGGTGGAGGAGTCGTCATTGTTTTTAAGGAGATTGCAGGAGTTGTAAACCTACTTTTCTCAATTAAATTTCGGACTTACTTACCTTCACCGACTTGCTCTTATATTGATAACGGGGTCAGCTGTAGATTTTGTTCATCCCATACCAGAGATGATAGTGACAAATAGCCTTCAGTCAGCAAATTTCCCAGTTCTTGGAGACTTGAACATTTACATAGATGACACCTCATGCACATAGGCAGTTAAATTTTGCCAAGACCTATTAGCAATACAGATTCTCAACTGGTCCTCTCTCCCATCCATGTTAAAGGTAATATATTGGATCCTATCTATTCAAAGATGCCGAACATGAAGGTGTAGACTCCCTTGCCAGTAATACAGCCAGATCATCTAATGGTGCAGTTCTACATTCCCTGGAAAAAAGTAACCAACTCTAAGTCTGTTCTGACAAACCCAACCAGACACTGGTCTAAGTTGGATGTTTAGATGTTAAGAGCTGGGAGATGGCTCTTGCCAAAATCACCCCAAGCCTGGAGGACGAGGTTTCTACCTCTTATTCTACCTTCAAGGAGTTGATAAATTCGATGCTAGACAAGTTTAATACCCATGAAAGTAGGTACGCGTCCCCAAGCCAGAACATGTGCCAAATGGTTCTCTTCAGAGCTAAAGGAACTCAAATAGGATTCTAAGAGACATGAGCGGACCTGTAGACGTCAATATGACGATGATAGCAAAAAGATGTACAGGAAAGATTTAAAGAAGTACCAGCATGTGATCCACAAAGCTAGGTTACAAGACTTTGCGGATCAAATCAATCACTCCTCCCAGCCCACTAGAGAACATTTTTCTATTGTAAATTCATTTTTAAAACCCAAGGCCACTGGAATGGGCTTTCCTCCTTCTCAAGTACAATGTAAAGAGCTGACCAGCTACTTCGTGAGAAAAGTTAGGCATATATATGAGTCCCTATTAGAGGCCTCTGAGTCCTCTGTCAACCCCACAACTGGAGCCATTATAGGGTTGGGCGGAGGGGAAATTTCCACCTTTTCTCTACTAAGCACATATACTATTTTGAAAACTGCTTTTCTGTAAAGTCCAACTCCTGCTGGACCCTGCCCCCATAGAAATTTTGATGAAAGGGGTAGATGTTATCATCTCAGCTTTAATGACTATTTATAATTAGTCAATAGAAAGGGGTCATGTTCCGGCTTCTTGGAAGCATGCTATCATCCATCCACTGCTGAAGAAACCTTCCCTAGATCCTGATTGGGGAGAAAACTATAGACCAACATCATTGCTCCCAGGTGTGAGTAAAATATTGGAAATGTTGATAAACAGGCATCTCACAACCTATCTGGAAATTAATAATTTACTGCACCAGACACAAACTGGGTATCGTCCTGGATGCAGTACAAAGACAGCCCCATTACTAGCCACAGAAGATCTCAAAAAGATATTGGATTAGGGAGGCGAGACTCTGTCTATTTTTTTAGATTTAAGCACAGCTTTTGATTAGGTGGCCCATCCAGTTCTATGCAGGAGGATGGAAGAGGTCGGTATCACTGGCAAGGCACTTAGCTGGCTGACCTAATTTCTAGAAAACAGGAGCTTTCAGATCAAACAAGGGCTTTTTTCATCTGAGACACATCAGTGTGGAGTGCCACAGGGATCTTCCTTCAGCCCGCATTTTTTAACATGTGTGTCCGCCCGTTAGCTGACATCATCTTCGCATCAGGTTTCACCATGGTGTCATATGCGGACGACACCTAGATCATGGACTCATTGTCGCCTGACATTGAATTAAGATCAGGAAAGCTTTCTAAGTGACAACAAAGCACCTGTGGCGGGAAATATGTGGGGACCACAATTAGGGCACTCAAAGATAGGATTGGTGAACACGCTAGGGCCCTGAAACAGCAAGACTCCAGATACCCCATGGCCACACACATATGGGAGTGTCCTTCTCAAGGTGTACACAAAAGGTTCCTTTTCTATGGGATTGACATCACCACACCTAGTCCAAGGGGAGGTAACAGGGAGTTACGACTGAGACGCTCTGAAGCCCTTTGGATTATGCGTCTCAAATCCTTTGAACAGGGTTTTAATAGTGATCGTGAAATTCACTATTTTTTGGGCGATTAGGAACTGTTGATTGCAATATAAATAATATGTTTGTATCTTGCTCAGCTATCCTTTGAATTTACTGTTAATTTTCTTTTGATTTTAGAATGTATAATGAATTGAGGAGTTTCTCTTTTAATCTATACAGTTTTTTTAACATGTCTCTCCCTGGATTGGGCTATGGGAAGCCCCTCGCAGAATCGGTGCCCATGGCACCATACGATACATTCTGGTCACATAAATGCACATGCCGTGTAATGATAGTTTGAACCGGTATGTGGACTATTTCTCAATAGATTGATGTCCTTTTCTGAATGTATTGCATTACGTAACGTGAAAACTCTGTCCCGATTCGTTTAATGCCTTTGTTTGTAAATATGTCTCATAATATGACTACTCTCCCCTAACAGAAGTGAACAAAACCCCCTGGGTTTTATGCATATGTGTCACGTATCTCATTTGTAAAAACTGACTAATGCCCCTTTTTTGTGTAATTGTACTCCGTAATGGGAATGACTCACCACTAGTACCAAAAATACCCCCTGGGGCCACCCCTGGCCCCCCTTCACTTCTTTCCTTTCTTTATTCTTTTGCTTTGTGGAACACTACTAACATGGTGAGGCTGCAATTCTATAAGTCACCATTTAGCCACTTTGAACGTTATTGCTCTCGCCATCACACCTTAGGCGCTTCTAACTTTATTGATTGAACTGCACTGACTGCATGTCTCCGGCTTTGACTACGTAATTGATCACGTGAGCGCGTTAGGAAACGAGGTTTGCGCTCTAGCTCTTTTGGAACGCGGTGAGTGATAAACACTTCCGGGTAAGAGTACGCTGTCTACTCCGGTTCACACGGTGCCGGAGAGAGGAGCCATGGGGCGTACTCGCCTTAGGTAAGCGCTATGCTTAGGAGCTAGGAAGATAGACACTTTCACATGGACGTTAACTAGCGTCTGGAAGGGAGTTGAAACGTTTGTTTGAACGTATCCATTATGGTTTTAATTTCAGCTGGTCTGCGGTGGATGGCGCCGCGTTTTCTTCTTGGCAATATTGGGACATAAATATAGACACCGTTGATATATCTTTGCCTTGGCATATCCAGCCTGATTTAATTAAGAAACGTTGACTTGGCCTGAGCTTATCGGTTACTACAGGTAAGAAACGTATGTTGGTTTAGCACTTAACTAAAAGACAATCAATGACTGCCTCAGTAATATAACCTTATTAATCTTGTGAATACTCAAGGATACCATACTGATGGGATTTATTATTATACAGATTCGTGACTAAGACGTGCTAACATAGAAGTGGCTTTTTAGGACCCGCTGGGTCGGAATTATCACCAGTTGAAAGGTGAGCCTCAAATTTGAGTTTTATCTGTGGTATTACAAGTTACACGTCATGCGGATATGGAGTTACTAGGACGTAATCTGATTTGATTACTCGTTTATGTGTTACAGGTCTGATATGTGACTACCATAGACGTAAGGTATGCACAATTTTATACTGTGTATAATAGAGGGATAGACTTGTTCATAACTCACAGGTACTAGGCACGAGTGCCAGGTGTAATTACAATAATGAACACACTGACCATGCAACATTTCCGTTCCTCCCCTTCCCACACCTTAAAATAGCAGCTATCATGGACACATTTCACCATCACTCACTTTTGACCCTTTACCAAGGTCTAAATTTGATAGACATACACATTGTACACCGAGCGGTCGGCATGCAACCATTCGAGTATATGCTTTGGACTCCACTCCATGCATAGTCCCTGATTTAGATGTCTATAACTATGACTGTTACATCCTTTTATCAATGGCGAACCCCCTTTTTGGCCACTATTCCCACCTGGACTGCAATTGGTTTTAACATGAATCACCACTTCTGATCTATGTGTCGTACTCTTATGAGATACATATCTTGTAATAATTTCTCTAATGTACTGTGACACAAGCCGATTTTTTACTCAATTCCAGCCCTGAAGAAGTCAAGGGTTATACACCCAGTGACGAAACACGTGTTGGCTGGCCTGTGAAGCAACACAACATTAAATCAACACTTGAAGAAAAGAATCTATTGTTGTCTTATGTTCAACAACGAATATTTTGCATGTTGTTAATACTTATTTGCGTGTGCACAGGACTTGTTGTCATTTGTGTAATACGGACTCTTGTTCATTATTGAGGGCTTAGGGGTTTTCCCTCAACCTGTTGCACTGCACTGATTACTTTCATCTGTGATACTCACGTTATTGGGTTAGCGCCACTGTATACCCTGTGCTTAACAACACCCCCGCTCTGTCTCTGTACTAATCTTGAGTCAGGGTAGGCAGCTCCCACGTGACACATACTACTAGAATGGATAGAGAAAAAATAGCTGAGGAACTTTTTGACAATCTGACTAAGGGTAACACTATTAATAAAAGTATGAGTAATGTTAACACCAACCGTAGAGAAGGTCTCAGGGAGAAATTCCTCAGACTGGAGAGACTTAAAAAGAGCGAAAACTCGAAATGGTGGGATGGAGCCACACTTAAACAGTACTTACGTCTCAATCGAATTCCAAGAGGTTTGAGGTCCCAAATCTTCCCTACCTACGATGATTTAGAAGAGGACTTACTAAAGCAATGGGAAGATGCACTAACTACCAACTCACAAACACTCATGGGTATTCTTATAGAGAACTCTGAAAGAAAAGTTGCCAAACTACAGGTAGAAATCGCAACACTTGAGAAAGAAATTAGAGATTTGGACCTCAAAGAAGGTACAGAAAAACTATGCCATATTGAACGAGATTCTAGCCAGACATCAGAACGACATTAAGGAGAGGAAGGCGAGAAAACTTAAAAGGGATGAATATGATTACAATGAGGGGAGGATTTTTACTTTTGCTAAAAAATATGATCAGTGGTTTCAGACAGGTAATGATATTGGGAACATTAACAGACAGGAGATAATTTCTGTCTCATCTAGTGCAACCTCTTTGAATGCTCCTCTGTCCAGTGACAGCGAAGCTGATAACACTAGTACATCTGCTGGCATTGGACAGACTCATTCCTCGTCTTTTTTATGCGAGGTTCAAAGAATACGAAAGGGAAACAGGGCGCAACCAAGACGAGTAAACACAGATACAAGACTCGCAGAGGAAAAAGAGCAGGTAAAGGTAGACTACAAAAAGAAACTGAGATCAGGGAACAGCAAGAACTGACGTGTATCACTAAGGAAGGGGTAGAAGTCATTAACTTATCATCTTTGACACTTGACCACGATATGGTCTCTCTTCTCAAAAAAGGATTAAGCTTCAATCCTAGAGATGAGGGGGATATTTGTAACACCAAGATTGACCTCTTTAAATTTGTACGGAATTTGAAATTAAAAAGTATTTCAGCACCACCTCAATACCGAATAAAACACTTTGAACATTCCAACTGGCTCACTATCTGATGTTTTAAGTATACAGGATGTGCACGATACTCATCTACTTTTATCACTGACTGAAACCGAAGATACACCACTACGTATGGACACCTTACTACAAGAACTTGATATTCACACAGACTATACGATTACCAGTGGTTTAAAAACTAAATCCAGATGGACACCAACACTGACCAGTGGCAACACTATAGACATATTTTACAATTTGGTTTTGGAAGATCTGGACAAATTTCATGACAAAAGAATCAGGGACAAGACGAGACACATGGATAATCTCTGTCCAGGCGAGAGGACAGCTCTTAAAAAATTATCTAGTGAGAGCGACATAATCATTAGAGAGGCTGACAAAGGGGGCAATGTGGCTGTGATGAACAAAGTAGATTACAATCATGAGATACTCACACAACTACACGACACAGAGTGTTATGAACTTCTCACATCTAATCCAATTGGCCCCTTATCTATAGAGATCAACAAGAATCTGAGTGAATGGCATAGCGCAGGGCTTATTGATGAAAATGAACATACATATATGAAAGTTCACCGACCTTCCTACCCGTGTATATACACACTTCCAAAAGTCCACAAACATTTACCTTTCCCCCCTGGAAGACCAATTGTCTCAGGAATAGGGGGTCCTACTGAACGTTTGGTGGAATATGTGGTTCTTTTTCTTGGACCATTGGTCCGGAATCTTCCATCTTATATAAGAGACACTAAGCATGTACTCAACATGTTGGCTGACTTTACATGGGAGGATAACATGACCTCGTGACCCTAGATGTGGTTTCGCTCTATACGAGTATCAAACCAGACCTGGGCATGCAAGCAGTATCACACTTTCTGAACAAAAGACCAGCTTCTCAATGGCAGCACACCAATATGCTATTAGCTATGATGAATCTGATTCTCTACAACAACTTCTTTTTATTTGAGAGGGATTGGTACAAGCAGAAGAGAGGTGTAGCCATGGGTTCTAAATTTTCAACCAGTTTTGCAAACCTTTTTATGGGTCGTTTGGAAGAGGATTGGATTTGGGGTCAGAAGGGCAGTTGCTTTAACGACTCAATTATCTTTTGGGGTCGATATATTGACGACTGCCTCCTTATATGGTCAGGATCTCAGGACAAACTAGACAACTTCTGTACTTATCTGAACACGAACACATATGATATGCGCTTTACACATCACAAGAGCAACCTTAGCATCACTTTTTTGGACATTGAAATTTTTATTAACCATAACAACCTACAGACCCGTCTCTTTCGCAAAGACACTGCATGCAATTCGATTCTTCATGCCCACAGCGCCCATCCCCCACACCAGATTCGTGCAATTCCCTATGGTGAATTCACCAGAGCCAGAAGGAACTGTAGCACAGACCAGGAATTCGAGAGCTGCCTCTTGAGCATGACAACCAGATTTAAACACAGATGTTACACACATGAGAACCTGATTAAAGCTGAAACCAGAATTAGACGTACACAACGAGAGGAGACGATACGTGACAAGAGTCGTAAAACGAACGCAAACACATTGAGATTGATCACCGAATTTAATGACTTTAGCGGGGCATTATCCAGGAGCTTGAACAAACACTGGAAACTGCTGACCAACGACACAGTTTTAGCGGAACACATTGGTAGAAATCCACAAATTACCTACAGAAGGGGTAGAACGTTAAGAACTAGACTGAGTCCAAGTTATCCAAGAACGACCCCTAAGGAATCGTGGATTACTGCACGTACTCTAGGCTTTCACAAGTGTAACTCATGTGGTATATGCAGGTGGGCCTCTGATCGGAAGACAAGCTTTAGCGGCCCAGACAGAACATATGAAATCCGACATAACATCAACTGTCACTCAAAATATGTGGTGTATGTACTCGAATGCACCTGTGGCGGGAAATATGTGGGGAGCACAATTAGGGCACTCAAAGATAGGATTGGTGAACACGCTAGGGCCCTGAAACAGCAAGACTCCAGATACCCCATGGCCACACACATATGGGAGTGTCCCTCTCAAGGTGTACACAAAAGGTTCCTTTTCTATGGGATTGACATCACCACACCTAGTCCAAGGGGAGGTAACAGGGAGTTACGACTGAGACGCTCTGAAGCCCTTTGGATTATGCGTCTCAAATCCTTTGAACAGGGTTTTAATAGTGATCGGGAAATGCACTATTTTTTGGGCGATTAGGAACTGTTGATTGCAATATAAATAATATGTTTGTATCTTGCTCAGCTATCCTTTGAATTTACTGTTAATTTTCTTTTCATTTTAGCGTGTATAATGAACTGAGGAGTTTCTCTTTTTTAATCTATACAGTTTTTTTTTTAACATGTCTCTCCTGATTGGGCTATGGGAAGCCCCTCGCGTAACCGGTGCCCATGGCACCATACGATACATTCTGGTCACATAAAGGCACATGCCATGTAATGATAGTTTGAACCGGTATGTGGACTATTTCTCAATAGATTGATGTCCTTTTCTTGAATGTATTGCATTACGTAACGTGAAAACTCTGTCCCGATTCGTTTAATGCCTTTGTTTGTAAATATGTCTCATAATATGAATACTCTCCCCTAACAGAAGTGAACAAAACCCCCTGGGTTTTATGCATATGTGTCACGTATCTCATTTGTAAAAACTGACTAATGCCCCTTTTTGTGTAATTGTACTCCGTAATGGGAATGACTCACCACTATTACCAAAAAATACCCCCCTGGGGCCACCCCTGGCCCCCCCTTCACTCTTTCCTTTCTTTATTCTTTTGCTTTGTGGAACACTACTAACATGGTGAGGCTGCAATTCTATAAGTCACCATTTAGCCACTTTGAACTTTATTGCTCTCGCCATCACACCTTAGGCGCTTCTAACTTTATTGATTGAACTGCACTGACTGCATGTCTCCGGCTTTGACTACGTAATTGATCACGTGAGCGCGTTAGGAAACGAGGTTTGCGCTCTAGCTCTTTTGGAACGCGGTGAGTGATAAACACTGCCGGGTAAGAGTACGCTGTCTACTCCGGTTCACACGGTGCCGGAGAGAGGAGCCACGGGGCGTACTCGCCTTAGGTAAGCGCTATGCTTAGGAGCTAGGAAGATAGACACTTTCACATGGACGTTAACTAGCGTCTGGAAGGGAGTTGAAACGTTTGTTTGAACGTATCCATTATGGTTTTAATTTCAGCTGGTCTGCGGTGGATGGCGCTGCATTTTCTTCTTGGCAATATTGGGACATAAATATAGACACCGTTGATATATCTTTGCCTTGGCATATCCAGCCTGATTTAATTAAGAAACGTTGACTTGGCCTGAGCTTATCGGTTACTACAGGTAAGAAACGTATGTTGGTTTAGCACTTAACTAAAAGACAATCAATGACTGCCTCAGTAATATAACCTTATTAATCTTGTGAATACTCAAGGATACCATACTGATGGGATTTATTATTATACAGATTCGTGACTAAGACGTGCTAACATAGAAGTGGCTTTTTAGGACCCGCTGGGTCGGAATTATAAGGTGAGCCTCAAATTTGAGTTTTATCTGTGGTATTACAAGTTACACGTCATGCGGATATGGAGTTACTAGGACGTAATCTGATTTGATTACTCGTTTATGTGTTATAGGTCTGATATGTGACTACCATAGACGTAAGGTATGCACAATTTTATACCGTGTACAATAGAGGGATAGACTTGTTCATAACTCACAGGTACTAGGCACGAGTGCCAGGTGTAATTACAATAATGAACACACTGACCATGCAACATTTCCGTTCCTCCCCTTCCCACACCTTAAAATAGCAGCTATCATGGACACATTTCACCATCACTCACTTTTGACCCTTTACCAAGGTCTAAATTTGATAGACATACACATTGTACACCGAGCGGTCGGCATGTAACCATTCGAGTATATGCTTTGGACTCCACTCCATGCATAGTCCCTGATTTAGATGTCTATAACTATGACTGTTACATCCTTTTATCAATGGCGAACCCCCCCTTTTTTGGCCACTATTCCCACCTGGACTGCAATTGGTTTTAACATGAATCACCACTTCTGATCTATGTGTCGTACTCTTATGAGACACATATCTTGTAATAATTTCTCTAATGTACTGTGACACAAGCCGATTTTTACTCAATTCCAGCCCTGAAGAAGTCAAGGGTTATACACCCAGTGACGAAACACGTGTTGGCTGGCCTGTGAAGCAACACAACATTAAATCAACACTTGAAGAAAAGAATCTATTGTTGTCTTATGTTCAACAACGAATATTTTGCATGTTGTTAATACTTATTTGCGTGTGCACAGGACTTGTTGTCATTTGTGTAATACGGACTCTTGTTCATTATTGAGGGCTTAGGGGTTTTCCCTCAACCTGTTGCACCGCACTGATTACTTTCATCTGTGATACTCACGTTATTGGATTAGCGCCACTGTATAACCTGTGCTTAACAACACCCCCGCTCTGTCTCTAAGCTTTCTAAGTGCTTGGAACAAGTTTCTAGCTGGATGGCTGCCAGTTGCCTCAAATTAAGTGGGGACAAGACATCCAGCTGCTCCCCGATAATGACTCCCCCTCCTCGGACATCGCCTACAGACTTGCCCCACCAATCTTTACCTTCTCAGAACATATTTCTTGAAAATTCTTCTAAGTCGAAAGGTAAGCATTCACCAGGCCCAATCAACTTCTTGTATCCAACCGGCACTCTATTGTGGTCGGCCATATTTTGTAAGTTTGGCCCGGTATTGCATGAATAGATGACCGCAGTTCGCGATTTGAACTTTTAGTCACTAATTTTCACTAAAAACATAAAATATTCATAACTCCAGTTCTACTGCTATTTTTCTAAATTGGTGTGTAATTTTTTCACTTAATTACTGTTTGTGTGCTGCATAAATATTTTACACAATACCACTAAGTTAAGCCTGAATGCTTTTTGTCCCCAGCTACCCAGGGTGAAGCACAGGTTAACTTAGTGACTTTTTGTGGTCCAACCTGCCAGATATTGTGGCTACTGCTTGACACCAGCTCACACACCAGTCAACCAACAACTCAATTTCTCACAGTAGTCTTGTCGAAAGATGTGAAGACGGGTCTAGGATGTGCACTGAAGCATAGGTGGACCCAGTGATGCATTGGGTTAGTCCCAGGTTCCTGAGTTTGTTAAGAAGGGCAGCTGAGTTGGGGTCGGTCCAGTTTTCAAGATGGGAATTGAGGTCTCCTAGGAGAATGAAAGTGCTGGTGTCGAGGGCTAGTGGGTCGATGAAGTTTGTGATGTTTTTTGCGAAGTTGGCTTGCGGGCCTGGGAGGCAGTAGACTAGGGTCCTACCCAGGGTGTAATTTGCTGTGATTTGTAATTTGAATCTTTATGTGCTCATGATGTTTGTTCTGGCGTCTCAGCAGAAGTGGTGCAGATTAAGGTGTCTTTGTAGGTGATGGCAACTTCTCCTCCATGCCTGTTTAGGTGGTCTTGCCTGGAGATATTGTATGCATCCATCTGAACAGGAAGTGACATCACTGGTTTTCCGCCAAAACTGTCTTTAAAAATTGAAGCTAAGCAAGAGGACTCATTTCCATCATCCATCTGCCCCAGTAGTTACCATGGAATTTCCTATGATCCATCTGCAGAGGAAGTGACATCACCCATCCCTTCTCCAAGGACCTACTCAATGGCAGTTGCAGCACATTCGTACAGTGGACATGTGCAGTGGGTGTGCCCCTGTCACGTCAAATACTTCAAAGGCAAGTCTGTACCATGCTCAGCACCAGGAATTGTGGTTCCCCCCACCACTACCCCACTACAACCCTCAGTGCCCTGAACCCCAGCACCCAAACTACACGCTGCTGCCTCACTGTACCACATAACACAGAGGGAGTGTTCTCCTGTGCTTCCAGCAATTTTTCATGCACCAACCAACATCCAACACTTACCACACCCTCACTGATAGCATCCAACACCCCAATCTCTCGCACTCACACAGCTCCACAACCATCAATTCAACACTATACACTCGCATGACTGCTCCTTAACACCCGCTTACTCACTAAACATGCAACAGAGTTCTGGGACCAGCTGCACAACAATGCCTTGGACCTACGTTTCCTCACGGAAAACTGGTTGAACCCTGCTTTGGCACCTGGCATACCCACAGCCAACGCCCCCACCCCTGCTACAAGATTGCCAGGCAAGACAGACTTCACAAGCCTATAGGCAGCATCACCATCGTGCACAAGAACACCATCAGCTGCACCACCTCCATGGACACGTCATCTTCCAACATGGAACACCTGTCGTTCAAGCTACATTTCACAACCAACTTTATCCTAAGTGGCACTCTCATTTACAGACTACGGACACTGTGCACAAATTTCACCGACACCATCATGGATTTCGTTGCACCACGCGCTGCAGATGCTAGCAATTACATCCGACATGGAGACCTGAACTTCCATCTGGAAGACCATGCTGACCCAAACTCAAAAGCACTCATTGAAAACTTTGAATTTCTGGGCTTCACTCAACAAGTAAAGGGACCTGCCCACATCACCAGACACCCCATCAACCCTATTATTACTACCCCCAACAAGATCAGAGTCGACAAGCCTTCACAAGTCTCCTGGACAGACCACATCCTCATCAGGTTCAACATCCCCGTCCTGGTCCAATGCACATTCACCGCCGCCAGACCAGCCCGCCAAAAACTAGAACAGCATCACTGACAAGGACGGGACCCAAAGCCATCAAGAATTTCAACAAATAAATCACCTTCTGCACTGACTCCCTACTCCCCCAAACACAGCAATACAACAAGATCTAGACATCAGGCAAGTTGGTACATGGAGAAACTCAGACTCATGAAATGTCACTGCACAAAAACTGGAGCACAAATGGAGAATGGGCCAGGACAATAGAGACAGGAGCACATTCAAATCCACCCTGAGAAGCTACTACCAAATGATTCAGACAACCAAACATGCCACTCTGCCAGACTGCATTGATGCCAGCACCAACAGAAGCAAAGAAATCTTGACCATTGTGAAGGATTTCACCTCACCTTGAATTTGATCACCCTCTCGCAGGATACTAATGTCCTGCAAGAGGACATCAGTGTCATAAACTGCCCTCATCACTGGCATGGATGACATCTGCATGACTTTTGGTATAGGAGACATGGTGGCCCTCATCCTCCTGGTTGTCTCCGCAGCATTTGACATGGTTTACCAACCCATCTTCATCCAACACCTACACGCCTTGGAGTCAAATGACATGCATTCCAATGGAGCTGCTCCTTCTTGACTGGAGAGCCAGTCAGCCTAGCACCATACATTTTTGATGTCGACAACCTCATTTGCGGAGTTCCGAAATGATCCTCCTTGAGCCCAACCCTCTACAACGCATACATGATCCCTCTAGCCATCATAATCCACTCACACAACATCAGTGTCCTCTCCTATGCTGTTGACACAAAACTTGTTTTCTTTCTCACAGACAAGAACCAGTACCTGGATCAAGTACAGTGTTTGCGTGACTGAATTTTCCCACTGGATAAAGACCAACTGTCTAAAACTATAAACCAACAGGACTGAGATTGTGTTCTTTGGGAAGAGCACTCCACCGTGCTTTTTCACCTAGGGCTGTATTATAGAAGCGCCCGGGGGCACAATGGGTGTTTGCGTCCACTTTGCGCGCCCCCGGGCACTTTGGTATCACAGAAGGGGATGCCGACACTTGTGCATCCCCTTCTGTAAGAATACTGAAACCTCTGGTGCACATACAGCGCCAGGGCTTCCCCAAGAGGGCGTTCCCTCATTTGCATGGGGGCGTGGCAACACATTAACCCTAATACAGCGCATTTTCCTTGATTGCACTAGGCGCACATTTTAAAAGGTGCGCCCAGCGCAATGATGGCAAGTGCACCACATGTATAATACGGCCCCTGGTGGCCAATAGAGCTAGGACCGACACCCACACCCAGCACCCACTCCAAGAATCACAGGAATGCCATTGACAGCAAACTCTACATATCCGTCCAAGTCAATGCTGTCACCCCTTCATGGTTTCATACCCTAAAGATACTGAGGAAGATTTTCAAATGGCTCCTAATCACCACCTGGAAAACTGTGATTCACACCCTCCTCACAAGTAAGCTGGGCTATGGAAACACCCTCTCTGCTGGGATCAACAAAAACTCAGTAGAAGACTGTAGACCATTCAGAATGTGGCAGCCAGAATCACTCTCAACCTCCCTGCACTCACATCACACCATACCTGAAGTAGCTCCCAATTTCTTGCCCACACCCTAAAGGCACTACATAAAACAATCCCAGCATACCTCAAAATTGAATCTGCCTGTGCAAACCTTCCATACAACTCCTGTCATCCGGAATCCTAGTTGCACACATCCCATGCATACAGAAGACCAGATCTGGTGGCAGAATCTTCTACTACATCACTTATAAAGCATGGAACAACCTGGCACAACATATGAGAGCCATCTCCTCACTTCTTGAATTGCACAAGAAGCTGAGGATCTGACTTTGAGTAGTCCCACTAGCCCCTAGGATTGGCTAGTTTCACACCTAGTCATCACCAGGATATACTTCTGGTTGATAGTGCACTCTAGAAATCTGCATAACATCAAATAACATAACTGTGTTTCCTTGTAAACTACAATCTTCCTCTTCTGTGGTCCCCTAGCTTACCTGTTTTTCACAGCCACGTCGAAAAGGAAAATCAAATGTTCTCTGGTAAACAGCTTTCTCTGCTGACTTTTCAAGCTTAGAACATCTATCTGTGGCAAGATTAACTTCATCTTGCTAAATGAAGAAGTTCAGCACTTTCATTTTCTTCATTATACTCTTGTTGTACACTCACAACCTTTCGTCACAGCTGTGGTTTATTCTCTCTTCGAAAATTCCCCAAGCAAGTCTTTACCAATTGTACTAATTCTGGAAAAAATAGTGTGTTATCAATTGAATCTGAACCCAAATGTTTTTTGGGCGAAGGTGTGTTTCAGAATTGTATCGCTAAACTTTTCCATACTTTCATCACTTATATAGTATACAGCTTGTAAGAAACTCTGGGTATTAGTTGGGGGGTGGGGGTAGGGGTAAGTACCCACCTCAAGTAACAATCAGAGTCCGTGCTAGGCTGACTCAATAAAGTCACTAAATAAACCTGTGCTTAACACTGGTATCGGTGGCACACAGCGACAACAAGCTTAACTTCGAAGCAATATGTGGAGTATTTATGCGGTACCAGACTGTAATAAAGTCAAAACACAACATAAGAAAAATCCTTAACCAATTTAGAAAAATAGATTACATTTTAAAAAATAAAAATCCAATCAGTAGAATCTGAGTTATGAATTTTTTTAATTTAAGGTTAAATACAGCACCAAAAAGTGCTAGGTGGCTACCGCCGTTATCTGTTTGCTCTTGATGGGACAAAGTCAAAAATGAAAGCCCACCACAATGGAGCACTGGTTGGATGCAGGTCCCAGTGAAAGGTTTTACCTTCGGACTTGAATAGAAGACAAATGGAAGTAAAAAATCGTCAGTGAGGCAAGGCAGCAAGTTGTGGCCGAAGAAGGCTCCACATCGTCAGACAGCTGATGAACGATATTTCAGTGAAGTGGTTTATTTTTTGGCAGGAATGCTCTGAGCGGAACAAATTTCAATATCACGCCCAGTGAAGGTCCCTCGTCATCAGAATAATTTTAACTCATTCGGCCAGTGAATATTTATACCCTTGACTTTTTTTGAGCTCTGATCCTTCCAGCGAGGCAAGACTCCAGGCTGTAGCTGAAGAGGCCACAAGGTCAAAAATCTTCTCTGTGAGGTCCCACTGGTTCGGATTTGTTGCTGCAGAGAAGAACGTACCAGGAGCAATTTGAATGAACCTTCATTGGCTTGGCAGGTTGGTCCTAGTACCCCACTGGTCCTCAGAGCAAAAAGTTGACAAAATGTTTCTAAGTCCCAGGTTTCAGGAAATTTCAGGAGGAGTACACTTTGACACTGGTTAATGATCTTGGGGACAGTACTTGGGGGTCGAGACACACTGCAGCAGAGGACGGCAGCAGAGTCCTGGGCAGGTCCAGTTGGAATTCAGGCCTCTTGGAGGTTGTTGTATCCCTGTAGCCCAAACAGGAGGTCAGCCTTGTGACCCCACCCCCCGGAGTCCACTTCCTTTCTCCAGGTACTGTAGGGATAGAAGATCCAGTCTTCAAGGCTCTTCTTGGGTCACAGACAGTAGATCCAGCCCTCTAATGTTCTTCCACTGGTACAAAAGTGGTCTGATGAGGTTACTGGTTCAATTATACCTAGTGCCCACCTCTGTGTGGGGTAAGCTCCTAGCTACTCCCAAACCAATGGGGGAAATTACCAGGGGTGACCCTACCCACTTTTGCAGCACATCTTCTGTGTTAAACTGCAAACTATCCCACAGTGCCCCTCTTTACCTAAATCCAACATGGCAAAAACCTTTTTTCCCCAGTGCAGAGCTCCCTGTGTCCAGCCAGAGGCATGGCAATGATACCGGGCAAATCCTCACTTGTGGCCAAACCAAACCTGTTCTGGGGCACCTCCCTTCTCCCACTGGGTTTGGAGCCAAACTGACTAGGAAGACAAAGTGAAGCAGGCCTTGGAATGAGCTACATCTGCCAGTGACAGGATAGGCAGCGTTTGAAGCTCAGGAAGGGGCTAGGCACAACCCCCAAGCTTTCCTACTCAAGGAAGAAAAACACCTTTCCAAAACCAAACCATTTGTCCACTGTCTGGGAACAATCAACATAACACCCCTGGAAAGCCATTAACAGTCAGGCGACACTGTATACTTGCAGAAAGGCATATTTTGCTTAGGCAGAGACATAACAACTTTCTAAAAGTGTAATTTCTAAAACAGAAATATTAATTCTAACTTTTACATTAAGTTGAATTTTAAATTACTATTAAAATGAGTACTTGAATCATGGTTCCAGCTTCTCCCAAACTGAAGCAGTATAAATCTTTATAATGTAAATTGGGGCATATTCACAGGGGGATTGCGTCACAGGAACATCACTTTTACTGACGTTCCTGTCGTGTAATGCCCTGCTCAATATTTACAAAGTGGCATTAAGCCACTTTTTGTGGCTTAACGCCGCTTTTTAAATATGGTACCCTTTCACGAAGTTTTCTGCGTGAAAGTGGCATGCAATGGGTGTTGCTGTGGGCGTTCCACTGCAACATCCATTGCTTTTTGATGCTTCTCCAGATGTACAAGGTGTGTAAATCTGAAGCAGTGCCAAAAATTAACGCCATGCAATAGTAGGTGTTAGATTGGCAAACGAGGAGAAATACTTGTATTTCTCCTCAGTTTTTGCTTTTTCTATGTGTGCTGCATTTTGCAGCACATATAGAAAGAGCAAAACACCATAATGATTGTTTATGTGTGTCCCTTCCTTCACATAAACAATCATTAAATAATGACGATTTTCTGCTTCTGTCTGTGCTGCAAAAGGCAGCAAACGTAGAAGTAACAAATTGCCATTATTGATTGTTTATATGCAGGAAAGGACACCTTCCTGCACATAGATAATCATTCCCTGCAATGCAGGCACCCTTGCACTATGGCGCAAGTGTGTCTGTGTTGGTGCTAGTTAGGTATTTCTAGTGCCAGTGCTAGGGAAAACACAGGGGTGCACCATATTGTTGTAAATACGGCGCATCCCTGCAGTTTGGAAATGGCAGAGCGCGGCGCTGTACATTTTGCTGCAGCTCTGCACGCCGCCACTTCTTTTTAAATATGTCCCTCAGTGTTTTCCAATGAGAGGGTTAGCCCTGCTACAGTGAAAAACGACTTTAAGTTTTACACTGCCAGGACATGTAAAACATATATACATATCCTACATTTTAATGACTGTGCACCGTGCCCTATAGACATATAGGACCTAGCTTAGGAGTGACTTGTAAGTATTAAAAAGGTGTATTTTGCCAGGTCGAAATGGATGTTTAAAACTGCACACACATGTTGCAGGATCAGGCCCGGAGACAGGTTTTAGAGTACTACTTTAGAGGGTGGCACAATGAGTGCTGCAGCACACTAGGAACATTTAATTTACAGGCCCTATGTACATGTAGTACCATATACTAGGGACTTATAAGTAAATTAAATGTGCCAATTAGGTGTATAACAATTTGACCTATGTCTAGAAGGGAGAGCACTAGCACTTTTCCTCTGGTGGGAGGAGTAAAGTGCACAGAGTCCTAGGGCCAGTAAAAAACGGGATCAGCATATTAGGCCATAACTTTGGGGGAATCCATAGCAAACGATGGCACTCTCCAACAATGGATAACTGTAACATTTGGTCCCAGGGTCATCTGGTATCCTGAGAAGCCTAACCACCACAGACATTTCTGAAAGCCTGACACCCACAGAGTCAGTATAGTGTGCCGTATAAGGTAACCCCCAATTTTTCTTACCCAGAATGCTGTGTAAATATCAAACTTTAGAGAAATCACACATTTTCTATGCTTTTCTTTTTTATAATTTTTTTTAATTGTTTTTAATTAACCATAACAAATACTGGCACGGCAATAATCATCACAGCATCAGTATGAATTTCAGGCATTTCAAACAGTGCTGACTATTCCTACTTGGCATGAAGCCATTTAGGTGTTCATGTGCAAATGTCCATATTATTATAGCTAACCTGTTTGTTAAAATCGTTAACAGAATTTTGACAAAATTGATTAATGAGATTAGTTGATATTATGCACATTATGTTGCTGGTTTATTTCGTTTCAGGATTACTGATATATCTAATACAATGAGTTCCATAGGCTTGAACGCTGCTTTCAGGTGAGGGACTATTAGTGAAGAGTATAGGTTTAAAAATTCTAATGTGAAGCTGTTTGGGCCAGAACTCATCCTGGAGAACATTTCAGGGATAGCCTGTTGGATTTCTTCAACAGGGAACAAGAGATCAATTCCCAATAATCTTCAAGTACCAGTGCGCACAGCGGGAGGTTGTTTATGATAAGGCAGTCTTTGTCTTCTGGGAGGGCTTGTTTTTGTATGTTTATAATATTCTCCAGTTTCTACAGGTGTCGTAGTCTGTTGCCATTTTGGTTTATTGTAGAAGGGTTTATTCCAGCTTCCTCCTCTTTGTTGGCCAGACAGTAAAGCAATTTTCTTGCCTTATCACTCATTTAATACATTTTATGTTTGGAACTCAAAAGAAATTGTAGCGCCCTCCCAACCTGGGAACGACGTCCTCTAAACGCACCACTGTTTGTCCCAGACAGGGATTTGTGCTTCAGTTAATCGACTGTTCGTTAGATTGATAGCTTATCAATGAACACTCTGAAGCTGTAATTACATTTTCTGAGATTTTAATTTCTCATGGTGAGGCATTAAATTCCATCGATAAATGCAATATGTTTAAAAATCCTATTTGGTTCAAGAACAAATGCATTGCATGTAATCGTCCCAATGCATTTCGGGCTGTGCCATTCTTCAGGGGATATTTCTCTAAGAAACACAAACGTAGAAAAGCGAAGTAAAGTACATTGAACATCAAGCACATGATCAAAGTCATTTGTATACAGAATAAACGACTATATGTACATCATTATAAGTAGCATGACAACCTCCCAAGTGCCCTGGTGTAGAAGTGTGGTTCTGTAAATCAAAGAACTCTGATCATGTGCTTGATGTTCCATGCACTTTTAATCTGCCACACCCACAGTCTCTCAAGGCCTCCTCTTGAGGCAGCAGATCAGCTCACAAGACTTCTTCAGGATCCCAAGGTCTCCTGTCGCGCAACCCCTGGTCTGCCCACTTCCCGTAGCCATGAAGGTCTCTTACTGATATGCTGCCACCTGCATCAGGGGTACAGGAGAAACCCCACTATACCCAGGCAGAGATACATGGTTACCAGCCAGTGAGGACCATTCAGGCTCCAGTCCATGGCTCACATGCCCAAATGGATCAAGTAGAAATCCAACTTCTTGTACCATGTGCGAATTGTGTGAGTCACACCATATAATTGAAGTGGCTGGCCAGTTTTAGCAGGTCCTTCCATATACTTGCTATAATCAAATATGCAGTTGGGCTTATGCCCTTCTGTCAACTAACCCCAAACCATGACTGAAGAAGAGTTCTCATCATGAATTGTAGTGAGCACATGCCCATCCCGTCTATTTGATAAATTAATAGCTAGCAGATATTTGCAATGCAAGGCACTGCACTAAACTGTTCGAAGCCTTTTTCTAACAGGCCCCTGATGGAATCCTTTGCAGTGACTTTACCTTGTCCAACACACAACTGTGCAAACAGTGTACAGCTCTATAGTGTAGAGCGGTATTCTTGTATAAAAAGTGTCAACATAAAGATCATAACTTTTATGAAAGAGTGATTGAGCAAGATCCCACGTTATCTTTTCACTAGTTCCTGATGAAGAAGCGCATCCAACAGGATTTATACTGGAATCATTTCCATTATACCCTCGCAGACTTAAGCATGTAAATCTTAATGCCATCCTGAGCTCTTTTACTTGGTATGAAGTGTATGGAAAGCAGTCACTCTTTGTAAAAGACCAAAGGCTTGCCTACTGTTATATTCTGCCCTGGAGCATAGATCTCAGGAAGTTTGATCGAAAATGGCCAATAAAGCCATGCAGTCCGACATGATCTGAATGGTGTGTGGCAATGCTGCAGAGTTATCATTGCAACGCAGCATACAAAGAAGAAATCACTGAATGTGGCACATGAGAAGCTGGGTGCTGGGTAACCCATGACAGAAGATCAGTAAGACTATACTGACGGTTTGTTCAATATTAAGTCCCCCAAAGCTTTTCAACCCTCCAACTGAGATGGGAGTCCACTGGTGTGCCCTAGAATGAATCACCAGAATGCTTCCTTGCCTGCTCACACACTATTCAACATGCACAATTTACTTGTGGAAATATGTAGAGACTGTGAATGTTATGAAATGTGAGTGGTGTGAGCATGAAGTGAGCATGTACGGTAGAGCAGGTGAGAGAGTAGTGCAAAAGCTTTGATAAGATTCAGTAAAGGGCTAAAATAGCTAGAAAATCCCTAGTAACAGGTAATGAAATAAAAATGGCAATCAAATCAGTCCATGAAAATGGGAATGTGCAGAACCTATAAGGAAAATTAAAAAAAAATACTAATAATTTCACATTAAAACACACACACACCCAAATGGGAAACTGAAATGAAATTAGAATAACATAACTAGGGGTAGCACAAGGCCATTGGGTACAAAACAACAACACCATAATACTGTGGCTTCCATTTTCCTTTACCTGAGGGGCATATAGGATAGGACCAATACTTCCACACTTGAGTAGTGAGTAGCGAGCCAAAGTCCTTGAAAAGGCCATCAACCACCAACTCACGGACCACCTGGAGAACAACAACCTTCTGGACACTGCTCAATTCGGATTCCGCACTATTAGAAATTGGGTCTCTAGTTGGCAGAGGTATGCACCCTGTCCAAATAGGGACCACAATCCTAGTCAGGGTAAGCTAGATACACACTAAAAGATAACCTGTGCTCACCCTCTGGTAACTTGGCACAGAGCAGCCAGGCTTATCTAAAGAGGAAATGTGTAAAGTATTTGTGGAATATGTAATGAACATAGAGCCTTAAAATCAGATCAATATTAATGTGTGGTTACAAATAGTGAAGACACATAAATGAAATTGCAACAATAGTGTACAAAAGACTCAGTACATTGTTGGTTAAGAATAACAAAACTGATGCATGTTACAAACAAATTACCCAGCCCAGCCCAATGCATTTCGGGATTATTTTCATCCCTTCTTCAGGGGCCACTACAAGAAAAACATACACGTGATCAATGTGTGAATATACAATATTTACAATGCACGACATTTTAACCAACACTTTTAGCGCCCACTTCAGGCAATGCAGAAAATAACACCTAGATATGGATTACGCAAGGCAATGCAAAGAAGTGAAGAATAGAATAGTGCTGTGCTAAACTGTGCACGAAGAAATTATGTGAAATAATTCTGTAAGACAAGAAACCACGTGATAAGAATGAAATAAAGTTATAGACCAACAGTGTTAACCGAACCTGGAAGTCAAGAGTAAAAAGCGAAACCCTAATATAACTGTGCTGCTAAATAATATATACCCATGCTATCGTCATGCTTGTGGTAAAGCTATCAGTATACTGACAAGAAACTTACTCTCAACTGTGGTAACAGAAAGCCAATGTCTGTAGAACTCTAAAGCGATGAGGACAGTATTGGAACTGTAAACAAGATTATCGAATACCCACTGTCACAACCTTGAAGACTATATTTATTCAGTTAGACTAATGGATAAAGTATAACAATTACCTTGTGAAAGTAAGGCGTAGGATCTACGTCTTCTGTAGTGGAATGAATGAAGGGACACTCTCGCTTACTCCCTGAAAAAATCGTTTAATACACTATGTAAATGCTTGCACTCTACCAAACATTAATCGCAAAAAATGACAGACCAATTGCGCCTGCTTACCCCAATGAGGGTCAATGTTGATCCTTGGAATGAAGTACACTAAGGATTTGAATCCGCCACACCACTAACTACCGAAAGTCTCCAAACTACAAAGAAAAGAAAGAGAACCATGAAGATCTCATGTGAATCGGAGATCCATGTACTCTAACTATGCTGTATGAAAATGAGCCGCTGCTCACCTGAACGTATCTTCGAAACGCCACCATAGAATTCGCTGGAACGCTGAATACCGCAATATCCGCCATGAAAAGTAACGCGGTTCCTGTGAGCTATTTAAAAGGCACCAGAATCCTACATCACGGTAGTTGACGCGCTCGCGTTTAATCAAAACAAAGAAAAGACTCTGACCCAATCCTTGATCGCCATCTTAGAATGGTCTTAACCAAACCGATTCTATGCGTGTATGTACCGAACCATAACCCTGAACTACGTGTAATGTATACTAAAACATGAAACTGGTGCTATACATTCTGTATTCCAAACCAAAACCATAAAACTGTATGTAATATCTTCTGAACGGTGCAATGTGTGCTGAAGGAATGAACATGTTATTGAGTCATAATTGCAATAGCTATGAAACCACGCCCCGTGGCGCCACTGAAAAAAGACTTACAAGTAAACCTGCGAGAGCTAAGAAGCTTTTGCAACAGCCCAAAAATAACATGAACTCTATAACTAAGTTGCCACGGCATGAAATATTCGAAGTGAATCAAACAAAGTAAAAAGCAAAATATAACAAAAAAACTTGAGATGTGTTTAATACAGCAGCCATAAAGAAAAGTAAACACACTCCACAAACTGTGAAAAAAAAGATGAAAAAAAGAGATAAACAAAATACTGAAGTGATGTGGTTGCCAAGCGTAAACCATACGTATACAATCAAAGAAAATGACCTGAAGGTCAGATGAGCAAAATACAATGTGAAACAACAAAACCTCTTCAGAGGAAACACAGCATTTCCAATTTATCATTGAGTCCACCTGGCATCATTATCTGAAGCATTTTAATCCACCACACTTCCCTCTGTGAAAGAAGTTTAGCATTGTCACAGCCTGTTTTACAAGACAGTATTTCGAGAATGGTGAATCTCAATTGTGCGAGTGTATGTTTTTGTTCTAACCAGTGTGATACGAAATAGGATTTAACACTCTGTGTGCGTATTGTGCTCTTGTGTTCTGATATGCGCACCTTTATTTTTCGTGTTGTTTTGCCAACATATAGAAGCCCACATGGACATTTGATGGTGTATACTACATAACCAGAATTGCAATCTCCATTATACCTCAATGCTATAGATTTCCCTGAATATGGATGATTGATGGTGTTTCCAGTGATTGCATTGTTGCAATTAACGCAATTGTAACACCTACGCATCCCGGTATATTCATCATGGACATACTCCATGGTTTGAGACAGTGTTTCTTTGATATTCCTGCTGCGTGTGTAGGCAAACAATGGTTCTTGGGCAAATAATCCATTGAAGTCAGGTTCGGATTTCAGTAATTCCCATCTGGATTTGATGATTCTCTTTATACTCGGTGATTTGGTAGAGAATTTAGACACAAAAACATGTCTATTTTGAGTATTCTTAGGTTTAGTCACAAGTAAGTCTTCTCGTTTCAATTGCTGTGTCTTGGCCAATGCTTTAGACAGTGTGGTTTGAGGATAACCTCGCTGTTTGAACTTGTTGCATTGTGCTTCTAGACTGGATCCCAGCTCTTCCTCGTTAGACACTATTCTCTTTGTTCGAAGCATTTGTGAAAATGGCAAATTTTGTAGTAGTGAAGGAGGATGAAAGCTGGAAAACAACAGAAGGTTGTTTCTGTCCGTCGATTTTGAATACACAGACGTGTGTAGTTTATTGTTCACCTTTGTGATTGATACATCCAAGAATGATAGGTTTGTGACACTGATGTTGTGAGTGAATTTGATACGCGCATTCTTTGTGTTCAATTCCCTGATTTTGAATCTTAATTGTTCTTCCGAGTTGTTCCATTTTAGAAAAATATCATCAATGAATTTATTGTAGAAAACCACATTAGAACTCCATAAATCATCTGAGAATATGTGGTCAGATTCGAATTTAGACATGAAGGTGTTTGCATACGAAGGAGCCCCAGAAAAACCCATGGAGGTTCCACTTATCTGGAGGTAATGCATTGGGCTGGGCTGGGTAATTTGTTTGTAACATGCATCAGTCTTAACCAACAATGTACTGAGTCTTTTGTACACTATTGTTGCAATTTCATTTATGTGTCTTCACTATTTGTAACCACACATTAATATTGATCTGATTTTAAGGCTCTATGTTCATTACATATTCCTTGTATAAAACAATTGAATAATTGGTTTTTCTTTCGTTCAATAATATTGCTAAGGGTTGATTCTATAATTCATGCTGTGCATCTAGTATACTGGTGAACATTCACCAGCAGGGTTACTTGTATCACGAGGCTGGCAGCCTCTCACTGGATAGCACGCAACTTTTGTTTCAAATTCAGAAAGAGTTTTTCTTTCTTTTTCGAAAAAGGAGTGCGCTGACTACATATTCAATCACTAGTTTACTTGCCTCTTTTGTCAGCAGCACCCAATACAGTTACTTTCACAATGTCATTTGAAAGCATATCTAATCTTACTGATAACAGAGCGGACACACGCACATACTTATCATCACAAGTCAATGATATATATGCTTTGATCCAAGACACAACATCTTTTAACGTCCAGGGAGGCTCAATACCGCAACAAATCCGTCAACTGGAATTCATTACACGCAGGGCATTGAGCCAGCGTCTTCACGCGTCAACATTAATACAATATCATAGTGCAGCGTATCCCGCGGCGATTGCGTTTACCCATCAAACCTTTACTATACAAATTTCAGTTCAACAAAGCATTTATGGAAAAGTGGCAGGCTGTCCTTAATAAATGCTCATTGGACTTAATTTTATTGCTAATAGAGGAGCTGTCCCGAACTATCAGAGAGTTGGAGGAAGAAGTAGAAGTTATTAAATCTGATCTATCTACACGGTGTGACGCGGATTACTGGAAAATTACATTGGAAGACCTCAATAATAAGTTGGATGTTTATGGGAAGGAAATGCAAGAGAGAAAATTAAGAAAATTCCGCCGTGACACAATCGACTACAAGCTAAATGAGGTGTACACCTGGGCAGAGGTGTACGCCTGTAGGCGGCCTTTCCAAAAACCGAATACTTCCTCACAGGAATCTATAGTTTCAGACCAAGAATTGGAACCAACAAGAGCACCAGCAGATGTACAACAAGAATCAACTGGGTCCAACATGCGGCAAAGTGGAGCAGAAGCACCATTGAAGTTGACGTCTTTTTTAGCCAGCGGCCAGAGCGGTGGACGACCACCAGATCCAAAAAAAACAGGAGGAGTAAGAGAAAAAGAGGTAGATGCTCGCAGCTTAAGGAGAAAAACGAAGACCTCATCATAAATATCTCTACAGTCGAGTTGTCGCTGGCGCAACAACAAGTGCTTAATAAAGGGACTTCCTTTGTTCCTGTGTACCACACTAACGCTTTGGAACTAGAAGTATCTACATTCAAGTTCATGAGAAATTTGCGCTTGAAGCATTTCTTCACTAACATAGTACCCACATTGGCACCAACAGATTCTCCTAACAGTGAACAAGATTTGGAATTGAGAACTTTTAAGCCCAAGAGCACTTATATGGCGCTTGTGTCTCATAAACTGCTTGATTCTTTCGAGACACTTATTCGTAATGATTTTGCCAAGCTGAATCTTCAGCCAGCCGTGAAAACTAATTTCAAGAAACGTGAGATGGACGTCATCAAACAACTAGCTATGGATTCTAGGCTTACATTCCAAATGGCTGACAAGGGGGGTGCTTTGGTCATTATGGACACTTTATTTTACGAACATAGTGTTTTCCAACACCTTCAGGATTCCGAAACTTACATTAGGTTAGACCATGATCCCACACTCATGATTATGGACACACTCAACAAAATTCTAGATCACGCGGAGAATATGCAATGGATTTCCGACAATACACGGAAGTTTTTAAGTGTAACTCATCCAAGGAGACCAAAGCTCTACATGCTCCCTAAGGTGCAAAAAAATCTTCAGAATCCTCCATTTCGACCGATAGTTTCGGGTTGCGATTCTATCTTTGCACCTGCAGGTCAATTCGTGGATCATTATCTGCAGAAATTTGTACAGTCATGGAGAAGTTATATTAAGGATACTACACACTTTTTACAACTGCTTCATGTAGTTGGTGACCAGTGTTCTCCTACATGGATTCTATGTTCAATCGACGTGACAGCATTGTACACTTCGATACCTCTTAAAGAGGGCATAGAAGCTTGTGAGTGGGCGTTGTTGCAATTACCAGATTTAGGAGTCAATAACATTTTCATTTTGGAATTATTGATGTTCTGCCTGCAACATAGTTACTTTCAATGGAAGGATGCTTTTTACCTCCAGATAAGTGGAACCTCCATGGGTTTTTCTGGGGCTCTTTCGTATGCAAACACCTTCATGTCTAAATTCGAATTTGACCACATATTCTCAGATGATTCATGGAGTTCTAATGTGGTTTTCTACACTAGATTCATTGATGATATTTTTCTTATATGGAACAACTCGGAAGAACAATTAAGATTCAAAATCAGGGAATTGAACACAAAGAATGCGAGTATCAAATTCACTCACAACATCAGTGTCACAAACCTATCATTCTTGGATGTATCAATCACAAAGGTGAACAATAAACTACACACGTCTGTGTATTCAAAATCGACGGACAGAAACAACCTTCTGTTGTTTTCCAGCTTTCATTCTCCTTCACTACTACAAAATTTGCCATTTTCACAAATGCTTCGAACAAAGAGAATAGTGTCTAATGAGGAAGAGCTGGGATCCAGTCTAGAAGCACAATGCAACAAGTTCAAACAGCGAGGTTATCCTCAAACCACACTGTCAAAATCATTGGCCAAGACACAGCAATTCAAACGAGAAGACTTACTTGTGACTAAACCTAAGAATACTAAAAATAGACATGTTTTTGTGTCTAAATTCTCTACCAAATCACCGAGTATAAAGAGAATCATCAAATCCAGATGGGAATTACTGATATACGAACCTGACTTCAATGGATTATTTGCCCAAGAACCGTTGTTTGCCTACACACGCAGCAGGAATATCAAAGAAACACTTTCTGAAACCATGGAGCATGTCCATGATGAATATACCAGGATGCGTAGGTGTTACAATTGCGTTAATTGCAACAATGCAATCACTGGAAACACCATCAATCATCCATATTCAGGGAAATCTATAGCATTGAGGTATAATGGAGATTGCAATTCTGGTTATGTAGTATACACCATCAAATGTCCATGTGGGCTTCTATATGTTGGCAAAACCACACGAAAAATAAAGGTGCGCATATCAGAACACAAGAGCACAATACGCACACAGAGTGTTAAATCCTATTTCGTATCACACTGGTTAGAACAAAAACATACACTCGCACAATTGAGATTCACCATTCTCGAAATACTGTCTTGTAAAACAGGCTGTGACAATGCTAAACTTCTTTCACAGAGGGAAGTGTGGTGGATTAAAATGCTTCAGATAATGATGCCAGGTGGACTCAATGATAAATTGGAAATGCTGTGTTTCCTCTGAAGAAGTTTTGTTGTTTCACATTGTATTTTGCTCATCTGACCTTCAGGTCATTTTCTTAGATTGTATACGTATGGTTTACGCTTGGCAACCACATCACTTCAGTATTTTGTTTATCTCTTTTTTTCATCTTTTTTTTCACAGTTTGTGGAGTGTGTTTACTTTTCTTTATGGCTGCTGTATTAAACACATCTCAAGTTTTTTTGTTATATTTTGCTTTTTACTTTGTTTGATTCACTTCGAATCTTTCATGCCGTGGCAACTTAGTTATAGAGTTCATGTTATTTTTGGGCTGTTGCAAAAGCTTCTTAGCTCTCGCAGGTTTACTTGTAAGTCTTTTTTCAGTGGCGCCACGGGCGTGGTTTCATAGCTATTGCAATTATGACTCAATAACATGTTCGTTCCTTCAGCACACATTGCACCGTTCAGAAGATATTACATACAGTTTTATGGTTTTGGTTTGGAATACAGAATGTATAGCACCAGTTTCATGTTTTAGTATACATTGCACGTAGTTCAGGGTTATGGTTCGGTACATACACGCATAGAATCGGTTTGGTTAAGACCATTCTAAGATGGCGATCAAGGATTGGGTCAGAGTCTTTTCTTTGTTTTGATTAAATGCGAGCACGTCAACTACCGTCATGTAGGATTCTGGTGCCTTTTAAATAGCTCACAGGAACCGCGTTACTTTTCATGGCGGATATTGCGGTATTCAGCGTTCCAGCGAATTCTATGGTGGTGTTTCGAAGATACGTTCAGGTGAGCAGCGGCTCATTTTCATACAGCATAGTTAGAGTACATGGATCTCCGATTCACATGAGATCTTCATGGTTCTCTTTCTTTTCTTTGTAGTTTGGAGACTTTCGGTAGTTAGTGGTGTGGCGGATTCAAATCCTTAGTGTACTTCATTCCAAGGATCAACATTGACCCTCATTGGGGTAAGCAGGCGCAATTGGTCTGTCATTTTTTGCGATTAATGTTTGGTAGAGTGCAAGCATTTACATAGTGTATTAAACGATTTTTTTCAGGGAGTAAGCGAGAGTGTCCCTTCATTCATTCCACTACAGAAGACGTAGATCCTACGTCTTACTTTCACAAGGTAATTGTTATACTTTATCCATTAATCTAACTGAATAAATATAGTCTTCAAGGTTGTGACAGTGGGTATTCGATAATCTTGTTTACAGTTCCAATACCGTCCTCATCGCTTTAGAGTTCTACAGACATTGGCTTTCTGTTATCACAGTTGAGAGTAAGTTTCTTGTCAGTATACCGATAGCTTTACCACAAGCATGACGATAGCATGAGTATATATTATTTAGCAGCACAGTTATAGTAGGGTTTCGCTTTTTACTCTTGACTTACAGGTTCGATTAACACTGTGGGTCTATAACTTTATTTCATTCTTATCATGTGGTTTCTTGTCTTACAGAATTATTTCACATAATTTCTTCGTGCACAGTTTAGCACAGCACTATTCTATTCTTCACTTCTTTGCATTGCCTTGCGTAATCCATATCTAGGTGTTATTTTCTGCATTGCCTGAACTGGGCGCTAAAAGTGTTGGTTAAAATGTCGTGCATTGTAAATATTGTATATTCACACATTGATCACGTGTATGTTTTTCTTGTAGTGGCCCCTGAAGAAGGGATGAACATAAACCCGAAATGCATTGGGCTGGGCTGGGTAATTTGCTTGTAACATGCATCAGTTTTGTTATTCTTAACCAACAATGTAGTGAGTCTTTTGTACAGTATTGTTGCAATTTCATTTATGTGTCTTCACTATTTGTAACCACACATTAATATTGATCTGATTTTAAGGCTCTATGTTCATTACATATTCCTTGTATAAAACAATCGAATGATTGGTTTTTCTTTCGTTCAATAATATTGCTAAGGGTTGATTCTATAATTCATGCTGTGCATCTAGTATACTGGTGAACATTCACCAGCAGGGTTACTTGTATCACGAGGCTGGCAGCCTCTCACTGGATAGCACGCAACTTTTGTTTCAAATTCAGAAAGAGTTTTTCTTTCTTTTCGAAAAAGGAGTGCGCTGACTACATATTCAATCTAAAGTATTTGTGGAACACACACAGTAACACAATGAAAACACCACAAAAATAATCCTCACATGTTTAGAAAAATAGATATATTTCTAGGAGTAAAACAAGACCAAAATGTCAAAAATCCAACATATAGAACCGGAGCTCTGAATTTGTAAAGATTAAATCAAATTCTAGTGCTTAGAGTCAAATAGCATTTAGGGGTTACTTGAGGTCCTGCTGGACCAGTGTGAATCCAAATTTCAGGCTGAACGCAATGAAGGGCAGGCAGGCTACAGGACTAATGCAGATCCCTTTGAAAAGGTACCTTGGACGGAGCAAGCGTCGGCGTCAAGACTCAATGCGTTGGTTCTGATTCAGGCAGTCGGGTAGATGCGTTGTCATCGAGCCTTGCAGTTGGGTCCGGCATCGTTTTCAAACCCCTTGCGAAGCAGGCGCTGCATCGCCGTGGAACCTCGCAGTCGGGTCCCACGTTGTGTTCGAACCCTTTACGATCCAGGCGCTGTGTTATCATCAAACCTCGCAGTTGGGTCCCGCGCCGTCATCGAGCCACGCAGGTATGTCCTCAAATCAGCACTACATCGGCATCGAAGGGCACTGTGTCGGTTTTGATTGGTGCAAAGTCGTCACAGTGTCGATTTTGATGGCTCTGGACAGCAAAAATCACCTTTCAAGGGCCCAGGACTGGATTGAAACCACTGGGCAGGACTCACAGATGGCAGAATACAGGTGCTGGTGCAGATTTGTAGGAAGTCTTTGATGGCCCTGAGACTTCAGAACAGGGGGCAAGTCAGCAAACCCTTGAAGTCACTCTGGGTTCAAGTGAGATGGGTCCTGTCCTTGCCCTCAGCAGGGCAGAGATCAGCAGGCAGCAGGTCAGCACAGCAAAGCAAAAAGCAGTTCTTCCAGAGCAGCAGTCAAGCAGTGTGGCAATCCTTGTAGCACAGCAATCTTTACTCTTGGTAGAGTTCTTCACAGGTCGAGTAGAGTACTCTCTTGGTAGAGTCATAGTACTTATAACCAAATGTGCCTTTGAAGTGGGAGTGACTTCAAAGCAGCCCATTGCCAAAAGCCTTCATCTTGAAGGACTCAGCACTGTTCTGGAAGGTAGTTAATCGGCCTTTCTTTCCAGGGTATGAGAAACCTTCCACAAATACTGCCATTCCAGTGGAGGCCTGGGTTGCCCACTACAATAGTATATTTAATCTTGCTAGAGCCCCTACTCAAGAGGGTGAAGAGATAACACTCGGGGTAGAGAGTCAATCCAGCTCTTCCAGAGAAGTGAGTGCTTCAAATGAATTCCTCACCTCTACATTGTAGATTGAATTCAGGGCCCCCTGGTGATGTTCGTTTACTTTCCTGTGCCATGCAGAAAGAACCTCCGGCCTGTAGAAGTAACCTAAAGGTAATTCCTGGAAATGGTTTGGGGATTGAGACTGCTTGCTAAAATACCTCAAAATTAATTTGGCAGTGTGGGGTGACCTAAAATTAAATATTACTCAATTCTCAGCCACTTCCTTTGCACCCGGACCCCCTAGGGAGACCTTCTGACCATTATAACCTCACCTTAAAGATCACACAACCCCCCCATACCTGACCCAAGCCAATGGGTTGCTTTGTTTTTCAGTGCCAAGTGATCTTCTCTTTGGATGAATTTTAGGGTCATCCATTCTTCAGAACTATCACATAGGGGGTACACTCCGATGGAAGCTGGGTAAAGGGGTGGCCTGTGTGGGTGGGGTTGTGGGCAGGGCTTGGGGGTTACTCACTTCTCCTGCAAACCCGTCAGGACCTCTGCTCCCCACATTTACCTTTGAAATTAGCTCCCTTACTTCTGAGGCCCCTACTCCCTGGGCAGTATGGTACCTGTTCCTAGTTGGAATTAATGATCTCTGGGGGGTTGGAGGCTAAGAATGATGAGGCAAGAAGTGATCACTACAGGCCGTGCAGCGAGGATAGAAGGAGCCCCTGTTAGCAAGGCCTCTGGCAGCTGGGCAGACAAACACGAACCCCACTTGGTTAATTCTCTTTCAATACTCCCTAGACGAGCCAGAATGGAATCAAGTTTGTTATTCAGGAGCTCCAGTACTTTGCTACAAAGGATATCCTACATCTCCTTAGTTATGATCTTTTCTTCCATACTCTCCTCCAGAGAGATGAGTGAAGATAACAAACCTGACCTCTTAGAAAATGGCCTGCCATAATTTCTCTTTCTTGAGCCTGCTTCGCCTCTGGGTATGGCTTTGTGGCGAAGTACATGTGATGACCCCTCTAGTATTACATTTGATGAGGCTTGAGTCGACGCCCTAGATGAGCAAACCATTGGCCCTGCCCCCCCAATTTGTTTGTCTGTTTGTTGAACCAGATTGGAAGCTAAGCCTATGTTGGTGGTCCCTGAATCGCATGGCAAAGAAGAGGGCGGGGGAGAGTGTGATAAGCGCCGTTCTGCCAGCTCAATTTCCATGCTGACAACATCAATCAATCAATCAATCAGGGGGATTGTAAGCGCGCTACTCACCCGTGAGGGTCTCAAGGCGCTGAGAGGAGGGGGGGCGGGTCCGCAGATCTGTTAGCCGAAGAGCCCGGTCTTAAGGGTCTTCCTGAAGGTGTTCAGGGAGGGGGCGCGTCTGATGTCTGCTGGTAGCTCGTTCCAGGTCTTGGCTGCGATGTGCGAGAAAGATCTTCCGCCTGCTCTGGCTCTGTGGATGTGCGGGGTTTTGGCCAGTGCGAGGTTGGAAGATCGGAGGTTTCTTTTGGGTACGTGGAAGTTGATTCTGTCGTTGAGGTATTTGGGTCCGTTGTTTTGTAGGCATTTGTAGGCGTGGGTGAGGATTTTGAAAGTGACTCTTTTCTCCACGGGGAGCCAGTGGAGTTTTCATAGGTGTTGGCTGATGTGTGCGTGTCGGGGGATGCCGAGGACAAGTCTGGCGGCTGTGTTCTGTATTGTCTGTAGTTTGCGGAGTAGGGACTTGTTGATGCCGGCGTAGAGTGCGTTTCCATAGTCCAGTCTGCTGGTGATGAGTGCGTGGGTGACTGTCTTCCTTGACTCAGGGGGGATCCATTTGAAGGTGTTGCGGAGGATGCGGAGGGTGTTGAAACAGCTGGAGGTGACAGCGTTGACCTGTCGGGTCATGGTGAGTGATGAGTCGAGTATGATGCCGAGGTTTTTGGCGTGGTCTGAGGGGGTAGGTGGGCTTCTGAGGGCGGCCGTCCACCAGGTGTTGTCCCATGCTGAAGGGGTGGTTCCAAGGACCAGGACTTCCGTCTTCTCGTCGTTGAGCTTAAGGCAGCTGTTGGTCATCCAGACTGCGACGTCTTGCATTCCTTTCTGGAAGTTGAGTTTGGCGGTGGTGGGGTCTTTGGTGAGGGAGAGGATGAGCTGGGTGTCGGCGTAGGATACGATGTTGAGTCTGTGTTGTCGGACGATGGCTGCGAGGGGGGCCATGTAGATGTTGAAGAGGGTCAGGCTCAGTGATGACCCCTGTGGGACTCCGCAGGTGATTTTCGTGGGATCGGAGAGGAAGGGTGGTAGTCTGATCCTTTGGCTTCTTCCGGTGAGGAATGATCGGATCCAGTCCAGGGCTGTTCCTTGTATGCCGGCGGCGTGTCTGGCGATTAGTGTGCGGTGGGAGACGGTGTCGAAGGCCGCACAACATTAACTGCTATATGCAAGAAACCGTCCAGTGTTATTCTGAGAGTTATCGGAGGGGGGTCTGCAGGTTTGGTAGGGACCTCCAGTGCCTTGCGCTTCCCCATTGAAAGACACATATACGATAGGGAGGGGAGGTACAACTCAACCTCCTACAATCAATAGCACAGCAGAACCGGGCAAAATGCTTTATAATACTGCACTGCCCAGATTGTGACCAGTAAGCACAATGGCAGGGAAGAAAGGGAGGGAGACAGAACTGACTGAGACTGCCTCTTGAGTCCCACAGGCTCCTGGGACACTGAAGCTCCAGACAATAATTCTAAACAAGCTGACTGATTAAAGTCTACTAATGCCATAATAAGTAAGCTGCTGCAAAGTACCTTGTTTGAGTCGGTGAGGGAGATCTGATGCGTGGAGCAGAGGAGGCAATACTTTGTCATCTATCATTAGGCTGTGGACGATGAGTCAGTTTCAAGCCGCACAAAGTTGGAGATGCGTTGAAAAAGTAGGTGATGTGCTGCACCGACGATGAACCGATGTACTAGATCCTCGCAGCTGCTGCGATGCGTTATCGTCGAAGGAGATGCACCTGTTCCGGTCCGTGCAACGAGGGTTTTGCATGGATTTTGGCAGTTGCAGTACTTTATACCACTTCCAAGAGTCCAGGACTGTATTAGAACCACTTGGCTGGGCAAGACTCACAGATGGCAGAGTCCAGGTGCTGTAGGTGGGTTCTTTGAAGAATTTGATGTCACTGAGACTTCAGAACAGGAGGCAAGCAGACAAGTCCTTGGAGTCACTCTGGGTTCACGTGGTGTAGGTCCAGTCCTTCTCACCCAGGCAAGGAGGGTAGCAGGCAGGTCAACACAACAGAAAAGCAGAGCAGCAGTCTAGCAGAGTGGCAGTCCTTCAGTAGCACAGCAGTCCTTCTTCCTGGCTGAGTATCTACAGGTCCACAAGTGTACTGAAGTGGTAGGGTCTGAAGTCCAGTTCTTATACCCAGTGGTGCCTTTGATGTGGGGGAGTCTTCAAAGAGGGGCTTTGAAGTGCACAGATGTCCTCCCTTCCTGCCCTGGCTCCAGACTCACGACAGGGGGTGGAGCAGTCCCTTGTGCGGTGACAGAACACAGCCTATGTAGGTATCATTGTGAGGCTTTGGCCAGCTCCTCCATCCCATTCTGCCCAGAATGGCTCATCAGGATGTGGATGGCCCATCAGTCACACCTAAGCTCCCTTTGTGTGCAGCTGTCTAGAGGAAATGCACAAAGTCCAGCTGTCACCCACCACAGACGTGTATTGGAGACAGGCAGAAGGCACACAGGGCTAAGAGCAGAAAAATGCCATCTTTTAAAAATTGGCATTTTTAAAATTGAAATGATAAATTTGACTTTCCATTAAAGACGTTTTATCATTACAATTCCAGTGATACTAAACATAACAGATTTACCACATTCCAATTGGGAATTACAGCTTATTAAATGTAACAAGGAAACCCCAATGTTAACCTATGGAAGTGGTAGGCACAGTAGTGAAAAATTAATTTGGGAGTTTTTCACCATCAGGAAATGTAAAACTTAAAATTACATGTCCTGTCTTTTAATTGCGCAGCACCCTGCCTTATGGGCGTCCTAGGGCTACCTTAGAGGTGACTTTTTTGTAATAAAAGGAGAGTTTAAGGTTTGGCAAGGGGCTTTAAATGACAAGTCGATGTGGCAGTGTAAACTGCACACACAGGCCCCATAGTGGCCCTATAGTGGCAGCCCTGAGACATGTTTAAAGGGCTACTTAAGTGGGTGGCACAATCAGTGCGGCAGACCCACTAGTAGCATTTAATTTTCAGCCCAGGGGCACATGTTGTGCGATTTACTAGAGACTTAAAGGAAAATTAAATATGCCAATTGTGGATAAGAATTCAATCAAACCATGTTTAGGGAGAGAACACATGCACTTTAGCACTGGTTGGCAGTGGTAAAGTGCACAGAGTCCTAAAGCCAACAAAAACAAATTCAGCAAAAAGGGGAGGATGAAGGCAAAAGGTTTGGGGGTGACCCTGCAGAAAGAGCATTTCCAACAAATTTCAAATGAGATAGCCCAAAAACACAGGCCATGGGAGTGACTAGAGGTTCACACCTGGAGGTCAGCCACAGTAATATGTGTATGACAAGGTTACCCCTAAGCCTTGACCCTAATGTTTATGGTTCTCCTATCAGCCTCATCTCATTCCTGAGATGTGCCTAGGTCCCTTTACGGGGACCTCTGCCTGAATCAAAGAGCGCCCTTTGAAGTGTACTGAAAAGCCTGGCTCTCCTTTCTCCAGTTTGTGCCCCACTCAGCTCACAGGATTGCAGCAATCCGCATATCTGTCTGGGGGAATTGCTCTACCTCCAGTCAGCCCTGGGTCTCCCAAAATGGAATCCAGTATCTTCCATGTATTATAGCAGGCATACATACACCTAGCACATGCTTTCAACACACATGTACTGCTCAGCACTACATATTAACCTGATGTAGGCCAAGGTTGAGTTAAGCATACAGCAGTGGAACTTTACATGAGTGAGTCAGTAGGCCTCACTCCATTGACATAAGTAAAAAGGCCTGTTCACTTCTACTGATCACTACACAGTATGCTCCCACCACTGTACTCATGCTGCTTAACTCCTGTAAAAAGCAGTAGCCTTTCACCACCATGAGGGTAGTGATTTGGGTGCCCCTCTTGGTCCAGAAAGACTGAAATCTGTGAGACAGGCAATCCTATGTTGCATGACAAAATGACAACCAAACTCAGCACTAGGGATCCAGACATCAGTGCAGTTGGGGGTCACAGGGTAGGGGTGAACATCCAGCAGCATGCGAGGGACTTTTCAGTCCCAGCAGTACGTTTATACATTGCCCAGACCCTGAGAGTGCTCCTAAAAAGCAACTTACCCAACACTGAGCACTGTGTGCAGTGCCTGCTTGTAGAGTCCTTGTTCTGTAAGAACCAGAACTGCACAGGCTCCTTTGCTGGGAAACTTTCCTTGCAGACAGTGCTTAATTGAATTACCATAAAGGTAATTATATTCCTAGCCCCTGAGTGTGTCAAATGGTACAAGAATTCCTAGTTCCATACAGTCCTCACAGCACAGAATTAGGAAACAGCCACCAGTTGAGAGAATCCACAATGGGCAAGGAGCACAAACTACAGCTCTCTTTACTTTTTGTTCATGGCACTTGCTTCTTGCCCCCTGAGAGGAGGACAATGCCAAAAATAGCAAACGGGTACCAATTGTTGTTCCTTGTTGTCCCATTCTGGCAACCAGGTTTCATTGCGTTTGATTTTTTGGGCACAGAAAGCTTATTTGCCGGGACTGTAGAATTCATTATGGATTCTTTTTTGGGTCTACCCTGGAACAGCATGCGTGCACTGTTGCTTGATAGACATTTTGGGGTTGATTTACATGCCCCTTGCGACACTTTCACCCCACCGTTGCATCACTTTTGTGACTCAGCGACAGCGTAAAAAAAGTGGCCAATTTACAACGTGATGCATCTAGGGAGATGTGTCACGTTGTAAAGCCCTGTGTCACATTATACCTGTGTCGGGTATAATGTATGCAGGGTGGGCGTTCCCACGCAAAAAGACATGTAGAACTGACGCAGTGAAATCTACAAGATTCCATTGCATCACTCTACGCCTTCACTGTGTCAAAATCCCTATGCCTGCTCAGACCAGGCGTAAGGAATGACGCAGGGCTTTTTGAATGGGACTCACCCATCTGTTGTGGTGCATTGCTGCAGTTGCGTCGCTTTCATGAGCAACTCCAGCAATGCGACACTTTTGCGCCAACAGATGCGTCAGAATTTTTGACGCATCTGTTAATTCTTGCGCCACGGAGCACTGTATTGTAAATACAGCGCATCCATAGTGGCGCAAGGACATTCGGCGCTGAGACAAGGAAACAGACGCATCTCTGCAGATGCGTCAGTTCCTAGTAAATCTGCCCCTCAGTTTAATAAAATGGGCTTGGAGCATGCGTCTTTCTTACCATTTGTTGGCTCCATTCTCACTCTCATTTGCTGCCTTATTGGCCAGTACATGCCGATGTCCCTTCCACTTCTTCCGTTTCTGCCTTCCATGGAGCATGGACCAAGTCCTGCTTCCTTCATTTTGTTTACTGTCCTCGGATTGAGAATTTATTTTTTATTATTGCTTCCCACTCCCTGCCAAGCCTATGCTCTTGGTGTTGTGCAAGGCACCTTCTCAAGTTCGAGTTAGCATTTTATGTGTCCTTGGACGTGCAACGTGTTGTATTTTTTAAGGAAACAGGGGTGCGCTCTGATGTACTTGAATGAATGAATGAAGGAACATTTCTAGAGTGCGTGGTTACCCGAAGGCATCCCAGCGCTATGACATCAGTTATGCTATGAGACGATCAAAGAAAAAGAGAAGTTTTCAATAATTTTCTGAACTTAAGATAGTTAGGTTCGGACCGTATGTGGAGGGGAAGATTATTCCAAAACCTGGCTGCGTTATATGTGAACCGTCGGCCTCCACTCCGAGAACGTTTAATCTTGGGAACTACAATAAGGCCTTTGTTCTCCGATCTAAGAGGTCTGTTGGGACAGTAAGGTTGAATCCATGAACGAATCAGGAGGGAGCCGTTCTCAGAAAATGCTTTGTGTACAATGCACATAGCTTTGAATTGAATTCTCCGGCAGACAGGGAGCCAGTGCAGAGTAGTAAGAGCAGATTTAGCCAAAGTGCGTCTAGGGATATTTAACAGCATGCGAGCCGCACAATTCTGCACTGTTTGAAGTCTTTTAGTAGTGGACTGAGGGGCTCCCAGGTAAACAGCATTAGCATAGTCCAGCCATGATAGAATAAGAGCTTGGACTAGCAATCGTCTGGCAGCGAAAGGTAGTAAAGGGAGTATCCTCCGAACCATTCTTAAAAGCAACAGGCCGCTACTTTACGTGCTTGTTCATTGAAGTCTAAGTTGGAATCAAGCCAGACCCCTAGGCTTTTAATTTGCCGCTTTGGAACAGGGGGTGGGCCTAGGCAGCTGGGCCAAAAGAGATCAATGTTTAGAGGGGCAGACTTCCCCAGAAGCATAAGTTCAGTCTTTGCTCCATTAAGTTTTAAAAATGAATTATTCATCCAATTAAAGACCTTCTCAAGGCAGGCAGCTAGATTATAGCCTTGTTGGGATTGTTGGGTCAGAGAAACAATCAATTGGGTATCGTCAGCATATGTGACGATCTGTATGCCAAAAGGGTGTACTGTTTCTGACCGCAGGTATATATTGAACATGGTGGGGCTAAGGGAGGATCCCTGAGGAACCCACATGTCAAAGGTATTTGTTTTGAGGATGATTCTTCTTCAAAGACTGTAAAGACCCTATTTTGCAGGAAGGATTGTAGCCATTTTAGTGCTAATCCGGCCACTCCAAATTCCCCAAGTCTTTGGATCATCAGATGATGATTTACCGTGTCGAAGGCTGCGCTAAGATCTAATAAAATCAAAGCTGCGCAGCCTCCGACATCAAGAATCTTCCTAGTTTCTTCAACTATGGTAATGAGGGCAGTTTCAGTGCCCTGTTGAGGTCTAAAACCAGTCTGAGTGGGATGGAGGCAATTATTATTTTCTAAGAAGGTTGATAAGACCGAATTAGTGTGCTTCTCTGCAAGTTTACTTAATCCTGGTAATAAAGAAATGGGTCGGTAGTTAGCCCAGTCTTCAGGGTCAAGATTGGGTTTCTTCAAAAGTGCTTTGACCCTGGCATGTTTCCATAGGGATGGCACTATACCTGTCTTGAGAGAAGTATTAATCACGTCAAGTATGACTGGTGACACGACCTCGCAAATCTGGTGAAGGATGGTGGGAGGGACAGGATCTAAGGGAGAGCCTAACTTTAAGTCTATCAGAAGCCCTTGCAGGGTGGAAAGATCTAACGGCGGGAAATCCTCCAACAAGGTTTGGGCTTCCGAGGTGGCTACGTTTCCTGATAAAGAGGGATGTTGCTCTGCGATTAAAGGGAACGATTTATATATGGCTTGTATTTTTTCAAAGAAAAAATCTGCTATTCGATTACATCGCAGTTGGGCTTTGTCCGAAGCGATAGGAGGAGCGGGAGGTGTGAGGAGAGAATTAGCAATTTTAAATATTTCCCGTGGGGAATTTGCCGCTCTTATAATTTTTTCTTGAAAATAGAGGGCTTGGGTGTTTTTTATTTCTGTTTTATAAGTTCTAATAGCTTCTCTATATATGGCTTTCCTGGATGTGGAAAAGTCCTTCCTCCAACTTCTTTCATATTTCTTACACTCCTGTTTCAGTTCCCTTAATTTCTGTGAGTACCAGGGATTTTTTTTTCCTCCAGCCTTTTCTGGGATCGCTACCTTGGGGAGAATTCGGTTGAGTGATGACTCAAGCCAGTTGTTAAAATTCTCATTAGCAACTTTGCATTTTATCTGTATAATTGCTACAGTACAGCAGATGGCCTCTATATGTGCAGTGCTGTGGTGTGTCTCATGCCATGTAACATGGACCAGGGCAAGTGATTAATGAGTGGCATTTCTAGCATGTGCCCACATACTTATGCTGCACAGTGGCACGCTCATCTCATAGAGCACCAGGTCTGCGCTCGGTGCTGCCCTTTTCTATTACATACCACCAAATTTAATCTGGTAGCAGAGTTACTGCCTAGATCCATTATCAATAAATACATGCACATATGGATCCTAAATATGGGGTGAGTGAACAGCCACCAGTACAGCGCAACATGAGATCAATATGTGCAATAGGGATGTGAACATGGGCTTTACAATCAGGGAGACCAAACTGCTTAAAGGGTAAGTGAAAAGAAGTTTACACAGTATGCAAAAAACTGTCATACTCTCTTCCAGTGCACATTTCGGGCCTCATTTATGAGGACTTGGCATAGGACAGCTCCACAAGTCTTCTTGCTGCACTGCCCTACACCAATGTGAAAGGACCGGAATGCACCGTATTTATGCACCCCGTGCTGCCTAGCACCAACACAGGCACCCTTGCATCATGGTGCAAGGGTGCCTCCATTACAAGTAGGATTTTTTTTGTGCAGGAAGGGGCACCTTCCTGCAAGAAAACAATCCCAAGAGGCGTTTTCCTTTTTCTATGTATACTGCAGAACGCAGCACACATGGAAAGAGGAAAAACGAGGCGGAATAAAAATATTTCTCCTCGTTACACCTGCTCTGGGGAGGCGTATGGTTGTTTCGCTGCCCCAGGTTTACATGATTAAGTAAATCTGAGGCAGAGTCAAAATCCATGGGTGTGGCATTAGAAAACCCACAGCAATGCCTATGGAACGCCTCCTTGGCGTAGAGTAAGGCAAGGCAGCAACTTGCACTGCTTTGTCTCACTCCATATCTATAAGGCCACGCAAAGCCACGTAGAGTGGCTTTGCGTGTCCTCATAGATATGATTGGGAGGCTTGCGCCGCCAGAGCGTCAAAAACGTGACACAAGCCTCTCATAAATAAGCCCCTCTATGAGCTATGGACCTGGGGTGAGAGCGCATATGAATAAAAGCCACTGTGGTTAATTCTGTCGACTGACACAAAGTAGGTATCGTTTTAAAAGTGTCATGTGCACTGAGTGGTGTACAATGAAAGATATAAAATGTTTGCAAACAAAAGTTGTAAAAATAATAAATTCAATAGATACGTTCACATCACAAAATAGAGGCTGACTTGCACATTCATTTTTATTTCCCAGTTGAATGTGATGCTCACATTAACAATTGTTAGGCGCTTTATGTGTATTCAACGCTGTCTGTGGTATCCAAATTGCATCTCTTGGTGTGATAGTATGTTCACTTGCTCTTGCTTTGGTGGCTGCACTATGAGCCCCCACCGGCAGTACCTCTCTAGTGGGAAAACCGAACTCGACACAGCAGCCCTAATAAATCAGTCATTGGTGTTAATCTGATAAAGCCATTCCAGGGCACCTTCCCTCAGCCCACAAAAACCCTGTAATTAGGAACAGCTCGCGCAGCCACGGACTGTAAATGCATATTTCATTCCCTGCAGCTTGGGGGCAGGGTGACTGCATAAAATTAGGAAATAATCACATTTGTATAATCCGGAAAAAAGTTAATTTCTTTGCATGTTTTCCACATTCAGTTACTGAACACGCTATGATGTGGTCAGTGCTGGCCGCGTCATGGTGCTTTTTCCTCCCTACCTTTTAGCCATGCTGCAGCTGCTGTGCAACATGGCTAAAGACATTTACAAAGCCAAAAGCACTTATAGATGAGAGTTACTGCCTTTGCCAATCCTTGTTTAGCCCTCTTGTACAGCAGCACAACTGCAGTGCAGCATGGTAGAAAGAAAGAAAAGCCCTATTACGCGGCCAACGTTCACCGCGTCATAGCCCTTTTTAGGTCTCGTCTGCCGACAGCACATGTGCTGTCACTGCGAGGGGCATTGTTTACAATAAAGGGCTTGCAGCCCACCCATTGCTTACCATTTATTGGCTTTATTGTCACTCTTCTATGTTGCCGCCTAATTTGGCCAGCGACTGCCGGGCATCACTTCATTTTCTTTCTGTGAAGCATGGACCAAGCACGGATTGCTTCCTCTTGGTTAGTGTCTGTGCGCTGCTCGTGCTGGTATTGAAGTACTATTTCTTCTTCCCCTCTCACTCTCCTCTCACTCTCCCTTGTACATGATGCTTCTTTCCCCTCACATTCAACCTTTTTCAGTGTTGATTCTTCCCCCTCCCACCCACTTCTTGTCCATGTTGCTGCCCTATGTCTCCCCACTCCTTCCCATTATTGTTGCTTGCCCATACCCCCATCCCCTTCTCCCATTCTTGCTTGACCGTCCTGCCCCAAAAAAGTGCTATGATATGCTGCCTGCTTTGTCCTAACTTTTCTAACTTTACTTTCTAGCTTAGCTGCACATACACACTGTAGTACAGCATGGCTAAAGGACATTGGAAAAGTCAATGGGCCACATGCATCAAACTTTGTAATTGCGATTCCTAAATTGCGATTTTTAAGAAATCGCAATTTAGGAATCGCAATTGCTTATGCATGTAGGAATCGCAAAAAAACATTGTGATTCCTAAACATTCATTAATTGCGGCTCGCAAATTGCGAATTGCAATTAAGGAATTGCTTCCCATTCATTCCTATGGGCCTAGATGCCCATAGGAATGAATGGGAATTACATGCGCAATTTGCGAGTACCAAATAGGTACTCGCAAATTGTGCATGCAATTTCAAGGGTGCAAGGGTGCCAAAAGGACACCCTGATGCACCCTGAAATTGCCATGTTACCACATGTTGCACACACACATGCCCCAAGGGCATGTATGTGTGCAACATGGAACTTGAAAAATGCACTTTAGTGCATTTTTCAAGGTTCTACAAATTACCATCAACTTTGAATTGATGGTAATTTGCATTTCTTAATTAGTGAAATCGCAAAATATTTTGGGTTAATGTATTGCAATTAGGGAATCGCAATTTGCGATTCCCTAAATGCAATCGCAATTTAAGTAATCGCAAATTTAGCGATTACTTAAATTGCGATTTTTGCATTTGGGATGATGCATCCCAAATGCAAAAATACCGGTCGCAAAGGGGCAGATTCTGCGAATCTGCCCCTTTGCGACCGGTATTTTGAATGATGCATGTGGCCCAATAACTCTTACACAAGCAAGAACTATTGACTTTGCCGAGGCTTGTTTTTCTTTCAGCCATGCTTGATAGCTGGCGTGCTGCTGTACAACATGGTTAAAGCAAAAAAGAAACATTGAAAAGCCAATAGATCTTGCGTTGGAGAGACCTATTGGCTTTGACAGTGTGTGTTTCCTTTTGCCACGACTGCAGGTATAAGTGCATATAAAACATGGCCTCCCGAGGAGTGGACTCATGCCAAATATGGTCTGGGAGGAGAAGAAAAAACTACTCAAGTGTAATCACTAGCAATGAATAGTTTACACAGCACATTTACTTTGTGCAAATACATGCTGTATCCGTGATGTCTTCTGATGAAGGCACTGACACCCTCATCCCCAGGTGTATTTAAGTCGAGGGCTTGTATAACTAACGCCAGCAGCTGAAAGGGCATTTCATCTGTTCAGAGGTAAGACCACATTATACTTGCATTTTTGTCAGTTGGGAGAAAAGGGTGGAACTGCATAGTCTATGCATCGCAGTGATATTGCAGTCATTTCGTGTCCCGAGTTGATACCCCAGCCTGTTTCTTTGCATTCTCTGCTGAGTTTACGGAATAGCAACTGCTACCTCGTGCAGCACACGTAATTCCCACACGAATTATGGGTGTTGCACGTATTATGCATTGGTAGTCAGTTTTGTTAATGTTGTACATGAGGTATCCGCTGTAGCACGCAAGGCTCACGAGAGACCAGCTCCAATGTTTGACCAGTTACTGAAATCGGAGATGAACTTTGCTAGCCTCACGCAAGTGACGACAACAAACTTCCAGGTTCACAGTTGCAATGAGATATTTTTATCCAAACCGCGTCTCCCGCAGAGAGAAATACACGATAACCATAAACACGTAGAAAACAGAAATTACATATTATACAAATGACCCATTAACTGGGATTTTTACGGGATTACACATGACGAAATTAGGCACAGTCACAGCTGCTATCGGAAGACTAGGCTCTTTTAGTGACAAGTCAAACACTGACAGAATTCACTCAGTGAACAGGAATCTGAGGAGGTAGGCAGGGCAAGCGAACTGTGGAGTTACGGTCTTAAGGACAGTTATGCGGTCATTTGATGCTCGCGCTAGTGCAAAACAAGTATACACAATACTTGCGTCTGCATTAATCAATTTACAGTTATTTACACGTCTGTGAATTGTACTCACTAATATCTAACACTCAGAGCCTGAGTCACAAAGGCAAACTTACACTTTTCTGTGAGTTTGCTATTTTTTTGGTGTTCACAAACTGCAAATTTAGTTTTACTAACTAATTTTACGACTGCTGAGACTTCGAACACAAAAAGATAGGCCTGTCTATCCTGAGGACAAAAGCGAACACAAGCAGCACAAAACATATAAGCCCAGATTGACTATATTTTACATCGGGGTTGTGTCACTTTTGTGGCACAGCCGCGACACAAAATCCTTTTTGGCATTTACTAAGCCACGCAAAACCACTTTGCGTGGCTTTGTGTGATTTAGTAACGCAAGGCAGCACATGTTCCCATGTATCCACCCATGTATTTTAACACAAACCAGATTCACAAAGACCTGTAAACCGGGGTTTTCACCAAAATGGTGCACCTGGAGCAGCAACGAAGAAAAATATCTTTAGTTCTCCTCTTTGCTTCCTCTTTCCATGTGTGCTGCACACAGAAAGAGTAAAATGCCCCTAAGGATTGTTTTGTGCAGAAAGGTGTCCCTTCCTGCCAAACAAAATCCTGACTGTAACAAAGGCACCCTTGCACTTCGGTACAAAGGTACCTGTGTTGGCGCTAGGAAGCACACAACATTTCTGCTCTGTATACCTTTCACGCAACGTTGTGTGAAATAAAAGTAAAAGCGCCCCATAAAATTTTGTACCACCTCTTGTTTTAGAAGACAGTTTCCAACCGTAATGTCATTACAATGCATATGCCTTTACCATGCATCGCATGCCTTTACAACGAATTTCGTTGTTAAGGCATGAAAGGTAAAAGCATATGTGTTTTGGATGTAAGTATAAGGTAAGTATATTTGGTTTAGGGTGGGTTAGGGTTTTTGGGTTTGAAGGGTCATTTTAGGGTTTAGGGTGGGTTTGGGATTGTGGGTGGGTAGGGCAGTTTTAAGGTGGGTTTGGGTTTTTGGCTGGGAAGGGTAATTTTAGGGTTTAAGGTGGGTTTGGGTTTTTAGTGGTAAGGGTAATTTTAGGGTTTAGGGTGGGTTTGGGTTTTGGGTGGGAAGGGTAATTTTAGGGTTTAAGGTGGGTTTGGGTTTTTGGGTGGGAAGGGTAATTTTAGGGTTCAGGGTGGATTTGGGTTGTTGGGTGGGAGGGGTAATTTTAGGATTTAGGGTGGGTTTGGGTTTTTGGGTGGGAAGGGTAATTTTAGGGTTTAGGAGGGGCTGGGTTTTTGGGCGGGAAGGGTAATTTTAGGGTACAGGGTGGGTTTGGGGTTTTGGATGGGAAGGGTAGTTTTAGGGTTATGGGGGGTTTGGGTTTTTGGGTGGGAAGGGTAATTTTGGGGTTTAGGGTTATGGGGGGGCTTGGGTTTTTGGGTGGGAAGGGTAATTTTGGGGTTTAGGGTGAGTTTAGTTTTTTGTGTTAGTAGGGTGATTTTAGGGGTTAGGGTGGGGTTTGGGGTTTTGGGTGGGAAGGGTAATTTTAGGGTTTTTGAGTGGGAAGGGTATTTTAGGGTTTATGGTAGCTTTGGGTTTTTGGGTGGGAAGGGTAATTTTTGGGTTTAGGGTGGGACGGGTAATTTTAGGGTTCAGCATGGCTTTGGGTTTCTGGGTGGGAAGGGTGAGAGGGTATGGGGTTAAAAACAATATATATATATATATATATATATATATATATATACATACATACATATATAGTAATTTACCTACCTTCAACACTTTTACCAATTCTTTACCACTCATGCCTGTACGCTGTAATGGCATGCGTGGTAAAGACATATGCGTGGTAAACGTTTGCGTTGTAATGGTAGGTCATTGTAAAGGCATTGGCATAGTAATACCCACGTTGTAATGGCACGCATGGTTTTAGTACATGTTATAACGTCATACATTCTTCCCAAGCAGTGTTTAATAATGCAGTAAAACGTGCAGTCTGTTATAACGCTGGACCAGAGTGTTCCACTGCTATTGTTGCACAGTTCAAAGCGATAAATGGAGAGACATACAGCAACAAGATAACCTATAACATGCAGGGCCTGATTCACAAAGGTAAACTTAAAAGAAAAAAGATATGCCTTTTTATGTGCTGAAACTCTTGTAAATCCATTTGTGAATATCAAACAATCGTAAATGTACACAAAAGTGTAAGTTTACCTTTGTGAATCGGGCCCCTAGTGTCATACAACAGGATTTAGTCGTAAAGCAAAAACTTATTGGGGCATGATTTACAAGAAACTGACACATCAGTAGAGATGTGTCAGTTTCCCTGTACCAGCCTGTGATACCCTTGCGCCACCATGGATGCGCCGTATTTACAATACGGCGCACCATGGCGCAAGGATTGACAGATGCGTCAGAAATTCTGACGCATCTGTTGGCCCAAAAGTCACGCATTGCTGGAGTTGTGTCGCAAGCACGACGCAACTCCAGCAATACATGTGGAGGCCTATTCCTAACACACTGCGTCACTCCTTATGCCTGTTTCAAGCAGGCGTAAGGTTTTGACGCAGTGGCATTCTAGAAGTGGTGCAGTGAAATCTTGTAGATTTCACTGCGTCACTTCTACGAGGCTTTCCTGCGTGGGAACGCCCACCCTGCATACATTATACCTGATGCAGGTATAATGTGGCGCAGGGCTTTACAACGTGACACATCTCCCTAGATGTGCCACGTTGTAAATTGGCCGCATTGTTTACGCTGCCGCTGTGTCACAAAAGTGACGCAACGGCGGCGCAAAAGTGTTGCAAGGGGCTTGTAAATCTGTCCCTTGGTATTTAAGTGGTGCAGCTATTGAGATGGTTCGCAGACCAATTCAAGCAATCTTCTCAAAGGAACCAGTCATAGATGTTCATATAGGAAGTGCTTCTTTACAGCCTGTACTTGGTACATGAGTTATCAGGCCAATTCAAGGTTTTGTAATTAGTTTTGTATGAATTTGAATATGCTGCATTCCCTTTATAACGCTGCGTGTCTTTAAACCTAAGATTGCAGTCAATATGCCACACAACTGCTTACTGATGCACCCTCCCTAAGGGTAAAAGTAATGTTGATAACAAGTGTACATTTTAAGTCTGTAACAATTTGGCAACTATATACACTTTTCTGGCAATAGAAAGTAAGACAAATATTCAAACCTCTACAACAAATCTAAAGAGCTCACGTTAAACTCCTTAAGAGTGAACATCAATAAAATAAGCACTGCTACTGGTGATCAATATGTTGATCTATAAACTATCACCTATAGCCATACAGCTAGCAAAATATTAAATTATTTTAAAAAAATCAGAATTTCAGATAATAAACATTTATGCAATTGTTTTATAAAGCACTGGCTATTGGCCAAAAGACACTTCATAGCACTGAAATTTTGAAAGCCACCTTTTAGTTCTATGGATACTTTTTATGATGTCTGTTTCAGACTTTCAAGTTTAATTTTCTTCTTTTTGTCCCCACTAGTTTCTAAAAGTTTTTGTTTGCACATTCAGTAGCCATGTCTCCAGTCACAATGGTGTGATCTCATCTGGGTATATATAATATTCTTCTGTTGAAATAAGGCACCTCTTGTTGATACACTAAGGGCCTAATTCACAAAGGTAAACATACACTTTGGTGTAAGTTTACGGTTGTTTGCTATTCACAAAAAAAATTTATGATTAGTATCTTTACGAGGACAGAGTCTCTGCACATAAGGGGATTTACAAATAATATCTTTACAAATGTGGAGTATCCACACATAAAAGATAAGTCTTTTGCAGTGCTAAATTTGTGCTGGTGCACTGGCACTTATTTGAAAAACACTGTTACATATTTATTAGAGACCACCTCATGGTGGCGCTGTATGTGTGTATTGTAAGCAGCGTTTATTATAAAACATATACCCATGTAATAAAACTTTAAAAAAATTATAAAACTTGAACTTAAACCTGCAGTTAAAACGTGAGGTGGGTTGTGTCTGATGCAGTGGACCAGTGATTATACCTTGGGCCCTGGTGCCTAATTCTTTAAAAACTAAGTACTGCTTTCTATATGAGGAGACTCCCCACTCATAAAGATACTACTTGTCAATCGCTTTGTGATTTGCGAACAATCGAAAGCTTACAGAAAAGTGTGTGTTTACCTTTGTGAATCAGGCCCTTAATGAACATTTTAGAATTTTATGCCTTGCTTTCGGTTCTATAACTCAACCTGTGTTGTTCCATACAGTCTCAAAGCATGCTTATCCTTCTAATATTTAAAAAAACACTCGGAACATCCTCCGGGGCGTTTGATGCCTCCCTCCTTTTAAGAGTGACTTTGGATTCATTAAACCAGGCAATGGTAATTCCACATAAAATTGTTAAAACTGATCTGATCAGCTCTATAAACAGGAGTGACATTCTTAATGTAGTATCTTTCCGAAATAACAGAGAGACTGGCCAATACCTTCTCTATGAATACCTGTTGATCAAAGGTGTGCTTATGAAATATCAATTCTGATTTCACTCACAGGCATTTGAGAAACACTATTGGACAGGAGGGAGAGTCCATTGTCGGCGATAGTGGAGGTGGTTTAGAGGCACAATACATCATTTTTACATGATCTGTTGACATTCAGCATTTAAGACTATATGGCATCAATTGGATGTAAACTCAATGGGGATTTCTTTGGCAATATAGGATAGAGGGTCATCCCTTGGGCCTCTGAAGCTGGGAGGTGGGGCCCACACTGGGGCCGGCTGCTCATAGAGTAAACCCTGACAAGCTGATGTTTGAGAGGCTTGCACATCCAGGGCATACAAAACAAATGACGCTCTGGTGGCGCAAGTCTCTCATAAAATAAGCCCCTCCATGTGCTATGGACCTTGGGAGAGTGTGCACATGAATAAAAGTCACCGTGGTTAATTCTGACAACTGATTCAAAGCAGGTTTAGCTTTAACCATGTCATGTGCACTGAGCGGTGTACTATGAAAGCAAAAAGAGCAATTGATGGACAGAATGCTGAACAATGTCAAACATTCACCCCAGTACAGAGATCTGGGCCTACATCCATTGTTTTTTTGCTCCCCATGCCATTCCAGTTTAAACCCAGCCATATGAAAATCAGTCTTGGCCCTACTCCCCATGGGAACAGTCCAGGCCAAAATACCAGGCCAGGTTCTCCCTGGACTAGAAACAAGCATCCTGGGACCAGTTTCAGGGTACCACCCCTCATCAGCCAGGCTAGCTTGACTCCAGTGGAATGGAGAGCACGGGACCCATGTCTGGATATACCTGTCCCACTTGAAGTGACAACTGCAAAAAGAACAATTGATGGACAGAATGCTGAAAAATGTCAAACATTCACCCCGGTACAGAGATCTGGACCTAAATCTATCATTGTTTTGCTTCCCATGCCATTCCAGTTTAAACTAGGCCTGGGCAGTGAACTCCGCCTCGTTACTTGAGCTTGCAGAGATTTCTGCACTCCGCGCTTCATGTAGCACATTGAGTTCTGAAAAACTCCACGATATGCAGCGGAGTTTTTTTCCTCGCTCGAGCACCACTCCCAGCGAGGTTTCTCAACGCAGGTGGTTGCGGATGGTCATGACTGCTCACGTTGAGAAACCATCCGTTCATGTTGAGGAAGCTGCTGCTCGAGTAGAACAGCTACTTGAGTGGCAGAAGAAAGCAGCGCTAAAAATCAGCACAATCTAACGCACTTCGCTGCTTGCGGAACTCTGCCTGGTTCGGCAGAGTTTTTTCGTCACTTTACACAGATCTGCGTAGCGGAAATCCATGACCTCTACCCACGCCTAGTTTAAACCAAGCCATATGCAAATCAGCCTTGACCCTGCTCCCCATGGGAACAGTCCAGCCCAAACTGCCAGGCCAGGTTCTCCAGGACCGGAAAGAAGCATCCTAGGATCAGTTTTGAGGTATCTCCCCTCATCAGCCAGGCTAGCTTGACTCCAGTGGCATGGAGAGCACGGGACCCCGCGTCTGACCACACCCATTCCACTAGGGGTGATAAATGCAGTAAGAACAATTGATGGACAGAATGCTGAACAATGTCAAACAATCACCCCACTACAGTGATCTGGGCCTAAATCCAACATTTTATTGCTCCCTCTCCCATTCCAGTTTAAACCCAGCTATATGCAAATCAGTCTAGACCTTGCTCCCCATGGAAACAGTCCAACCCGAACTGCCAGACCAGGTTCTCCCTGGACCGGAAAGAAGCATCCTGGGACTGGTTTCATCATATCACCCCTCATCAGCCAGGCTAGCTTGACCCCAGTGGCATGGAGAGCACGGGACCCACGTCTGGGCATGCCCGCCCCACTCGGGGTGACAAATGCAAAAAGAACACTTGATGGACAGAATGCTGAGCAATGTCAAACATTCACCCCTGTGCAGAGATCTGGGCCTAAATCCATTGTTTTGTGCTCCCCATGCCATTCCAGGACCGGTTTCGAGGTATCACCCCACATCAGCCAGGCTAGCTTGACTCCAGTGGCATGGAGAGCACGGGACCCGCGTATGACCACACCAATTCCACTCGGGGCGATAAATGCAGAAAGAACAATTGATGGACAGAATGCTGAATAATGTCAAAAATTCACCCCACTACAGTGATCTGGGCCTAAATCCATCGTTTTTTTGCTCCCTATCCCATTCCAGTTTAAACCCAGCCGTATGCAAATCAGTCTTCGCCTTGCTCCCCATGGGAACAGTCCAGCCCAAACTGACAGACCAGGTTCTCTCTGGAAGGTAAATAATGCATCCTGGGAACCAGTTTTAGGGTATCACCCCATATCAGCCAGGCTAGCTTGACTCTAGTGGCATGGAGAGCACAGGACCCACGTCTGGTCATACCCGTCCCACTCGGGGTGACAAATGGAAAAAGAGCAATTGATGAACAGAATGCTGAACAATGTCCAACATTCACCACAGTACAGAGATCTGGCCCTAAATCCAACATTTTTTTGCTCCCCATGCCATTCCAGCTTAAACCTAGCCATCTGTTGACGGAGGGTGAATGTTTGCATAGTTCAGCATTCAGTCCATCATCTGTTCTTCTTCCTTTTGTCGCCCTAAGTGGGAAGGGTATGTCCACTTGATTAAAGCAAGCCTGGCTGATGTGGGGTGATACACTGAAACCAGTCCCCGGATGCCGGTTTCCAGTCCAGGGAGGACCTGGCTTGTCAGTTTGGGCTGAACTGTTCTCATAAGGAACAGGGTGAAGACTGATTTGCATAGGGCTGGGTCCAAACTGGGCTGGCGTGGTGGGCAAAAAAAATGATGGATTGAACCCAGATCTGTTGACCGGGGGTGAATGTTTGCATTGATCAGCATTACGTCCATCATCTGTTCTTTTTGCTATTGTCTCCCTAAGTGGGAAGGTTATGCTCAGACGTGGGTCCCATGCTCACTGCGCCACTGAATTCAATCTAGCCTGGCTGATGATGGGTGATACCATGAAACCAGTCCCAGGATGTTTGTTTCCAGTCCAGATAGACCTGGCTTGGCAGTTGAGGCTGGACTGTCCCCATGAGGAACAGAGTCAAAACAGATTTGCATGTGGCTGGGTCCAAACTGGGGTTGCACGGTGGGCAAAAAAATTATGCATTAAACCCAGATCTGTTGACTGGGGTGAATGTTTGTATTATTCAGCATTCCGTCCATCATCTGTTCTTTTTGCTGGTGTACTATGAAAGCCATAAAATGTTTGCAAAAAAAAAGTAGTAAAAATAATAAATTGAATAGTTACGACACACATCCCAAAATAAAGGCTGCCTTAACAACTTACACATTAGTTTTTTATTACCCAGTTGAGTTATGTTCATATTAACAATTGTTAGGCGCTTTATGTTTAATCAACACTGCCTGTGGTATCCAAATTGCACCTCTTGGTGTAAAAGTGTGTTCGCTTGCTCTTGTTTTGTGGGCTGCACTATGAGCCCCCACCGGCAGTGCCTCTCCTGTGGAAAAACTGAATTCGATGCAGCAGCCCTAATAAATAAGTCATTGGTGTTAATCTGATAAAGCCCTTCCAGTGCGACTTCCCACAGCCCACAAAAATCCTTTAATTTGAAACAGCTCGCAGCCTACCAGTTTCAGCTCCACACAGGCTGGTCACACATTTGGTAATTGCAGCCCACATGGGCTGATCAGATTTAGATAGATGTAGTCCTCCCATGAGCCAAATGGCAACAGGCAATCACAGCCCTAACCGGGCATCTGAAATCACACCATCGCAGAGTCATCTGGAACCCTCTGGAGAGTCGGGTGGAGGGTTGGGGGGGCAACCTCTGAAATTCAGGTCCTCCAAGACCGCTCTCTAGCAGTTTGCTTTTCTGGGTGCCACCCAGACACTGGGATAGCACTGAGCCTCAGTTCTTCCAGGACAGTCTATTCTCCTGCAGGGTAGGAAAGATCCTTACCTCTCCCAAAAAGCAATCAGGATGAGATTCAAACTTCAGTTGATATCACCTCACATCTGGGTTCCTGGCAGTCAGACAGACACCAGCCCGGGTTCCACAGCACCCCATCAATAGTCTGCAGAGCGCTCCCTTCTTTGGCCGTAGAGGACTTGGAGATAGAACAACAAAGTTGGGTAGTTATACGCAACTGACAGACAGAAGATGTGGATACACTGTGTAAAACTATAGAACCAGTTTAGAGTGTTTCTCCTTTCAAGTGTCCTTTGATGGCTGTTCTTCAGACACAGACTTTGTGTAGATTGATGCTCTCAGCAGGGCCATCTCCATCCTGGTGCTCCCACAACAGAGGCATGAAGAGGTGTGAGGTTTCTGCACCTGGCTGTCATCAGTCCAATGGAAGGAGTAATCAGATGAAGACAATAGGGCAGTGCAACCTAAGGGTTTCCTCACCTTTCAAAACAGAATATGCAGACCCACTCTTCACACCTACCATCCACCAAATGACAATGCTCAGGAAAACCAATTAATAGTTCTCTGCTAACCAAAAGGACTTTTATATTATTTAAATGAGCCATGTCTTCTCTCCTCTTACTACAGCATCTAAGTCTTCCCGCTCCAGCTTCAAGTATGTAAGCAATATTCATCCACTGTCTAGGAGTACAGTCCTCCCCTCCATCTTGTAAAAGGCCAGACTAGGGGAATCCAAATTGGATTCTACTGGCCTCCATTATTCTGGCTCACTCACACAACCCATGCAAGTACTACACAAGTGACACACATCAAAACTCTTAACACCCTTTTGGAATGTTAGCGCAAAGGACTAGGTAAGTATATAGAAGCAAAACTTTCCAAGAGTGGGCCATTAGACCTCCACTCCAGTTATTCAGATATGACCAGACATTTTTCTCTGGTCACGTTATCAATTCTCAAAACAAAGCATGCTGCTACAAATACTCTATACGCTTATCCCACGCACAGGGTCAGTTGTCCACTGCCAGGAAATTAAGGCATGATTGTTGTGATCATCAAGGTCAAATGATAAGTCCAGTACTAACTAATAATCAAGGACAGACCTTGGCCTCATTAGACATGCTAGATGAGCGTGGCGCCAGGATCAAAAATCATATGTCAGGATATTGGATTCACAGTTGGGTCCACAGGGCTGAAGACCATGCCGGTTTACTGTGCAGGGGGTCTTCCTGTCCCAAGAATCAGGAAATGATGAATAAAAAGGTTACATCCTTCTGTGAACACAGATATATTATAGGGAGGGTAGCAGCTGGAGTCAATGTGGGAGTGGTAATTTATTTGACAGGGATTAGGTAGGTGGGTGATGCTGCACAGGGTATGGGTGGCTGTAGAGCAGGTGAGGCATGCCACCTGGGAATCGTTTGCTGGTGTACAGAAGGGCCTCTGAATGCAGAACACAATCTGTTTCAGCATTTGGAAAGTGGTGTCATTATCCCTTACCCCCCCCCACCCCACGCACTGCCATGCACTGCCCTTGAAAGGCAGCAGGCACAGTTTCTAGGGGAAACTACACACTATGTTGCTTCCTCTAGTGCTAAACATGTGCTTTACACATCTCCAGTTATAACTTATTTCAGAGTATGGCAATCATAGTGGTTGGAGACTGATCACTCACAAAGACAGAGAAAATATTCTTTTCACACAGAGGGGCCGATTCCGATCTCGGTCGGAGGCGCACCCAATACCATTCGGTCGGGAAAAAGCCATGCGAAAGCCTGTTTCCCGACCGGACCGTACGCGAGTCCGGCCGAGCGAGTACGATGCGGGTCGCCGACCGACTTCGTCCGGGCGACCCGACCGCTCCGACCGACTCGTACCCGGATCGTACCGCTCCGACCGACTCGCTCGGACCCGATTCGCACCGCGCAATGGAGACGTTTTCCGGCCGGGTAAGTACGATGCGCACCTCGACCGCTCCGACCGACTCGCGCCGTCCGACTCGAACTCGCTGTCGGAGCCGTACTTTGGGGGTCCGTGTCGGACCCCTGTATGCGTACCCGTGCGGCGCACACAGGGGGACCCATGGGTCCCCCTACCTGTGCGTGTACGCCGCGAGCGCTTCGCGGCGTACTCGCTGTAGAGGCGCCCTTGTCCGCCTCGCACCCATTGAGGCAATGGGAGCCCGCGTACGCGTTGTACGACCGGCTCCCATTGAGTTCAATGGGAGTCCGACCCGACTCGTGTCCGATAACATACGGACGCATCGTACTCGTTCGGTCGGACTGCACGGGTCCGATTCGGTCGGAAATCTCTCCGGGTCCGGCTCGGTCGGAGAGATTTCCGGCCCGAATCGGAATCGACCCCATAATGTGTTATTAAATGTTTATCTTGTGTTCATGAAGAATATTGGTGAAGACAAGCATGCCTTATCCAGGACCTGAAGAAATAGGATCACATCACCCCGACTCTGATGGAACTCCTTTTGGCTTACTTTTATGGCCAGCATTTTCTACAAAACCAGTGGCATAATTTACAAAGCAATCACAGCAGGCGCCCTTGTGTATCTTGCAGACAAGCTAACCATCTCTGCTGGTTTGGGGGCACTCCCACAGCCAGGACGCCATCATACTACAGACTCGAAGTGCCAAAAAGAAAAAAAAACAAGGCAGCAGGCTTTTTCCATCTATACACCCTGATCTCGACCAACAGCTCTGAGACCATCATGATCGCCCCAAAACACTCCCATTTAGGAAAGAGAGTGAAAACTCACCTCTTGAAGAAAACTACATAACAATGCATTAACTGTTCACAACCTAGCTATATCTTCTATCAATTGTTGACTTTATGCTTGACTTAGACCCTATACATTGTCCACTGGTTTTTGGCTAGGTTTGGCTATAGAGAAAAACATATCAATGCATACATACAGAAGCATAACTCTTTGTTTGATGTAGAGCCAGTTTAGACATTTTAGGGACGGGGAGATATGCTTTTGTCTAGAAAGACACAGATGCTGCCATGTTCAGGATAAGTTGAGGTATAGAAATACCACTAGATGGGAGATCATGATAAATTGTATTTCAGCAGTCAGTCCAAACTGAGATAATATTGTTCATAATCTTTATGGGGAAAAGTAAAGAGATGTAATATAGCCTTAAAGCCCTACATAGCGAGCTCTACCGGTCAGGCCTTTAGCAAGGGAGCAGGCCTTAAATGGCTGGTAGAGCCAGCTACGGAGGACTCTAAGGCTATTAGAACATTCGCCCCTAGAGAGCAGAATGTTCAAATTTGTAAAACAAAGGCCTCACAGAGCCCGAGGGGGTTGAAAACACCTCGGGCTCCGTGAGGGCTTTGTTCACAGCAACAGCTGGGAACAAACAATGGAATGTTGCTGATCTGGGCTTTTGGGAGACAGCGCTTACAACGCTGTCAGTACCACGCGCGTTGATAACAATGCGGACGTTACATCGTCCGCGTTGTTACCACGCATGGCATTACATTACATCGCAAGTCGTTTCTACGACTTGCGCTAGATGGCGCGCAACACCAGGGAATGTGTTGGATTGTAAGTCCAACACATTCCCTGCTGTTGCGCTAACTGGAGTAGGAATAGTAATTTATACTATTCCTACGTCCAGCGCGCCATCTAGTGCAAGTCGTAGAAACGACTTGCGATGTAATGCCATGCGTGGTAACAACGCGGACGATGTAACGTCCGCGTTGTAACCTACCGCGTGGTATTTGCTCGCGGTGTAACGTCATATATTCGGGCTTGTACCAGCCATTAGAAGCCCGGAACAGTGCATTGTCTTAAATGGAGCTCTCAACATTCCAATGTTCTAATATCCTTTCCAGCCTATGAAGGTCGATATAGCATTCACTGCCTACTATATAAATTATTAGATGTCTGAACTCGGCTAATATCTAGCTTGACACCAAGATTCTTTACATGAGACTAGTTCCTGGCATACCCCCAGTTACGGAAGCCTGGAGGGATACCTCCAGAGCGTGTTCACAAAAGTGGAGATTGCATCTTAGTTTTATTCCTGTAAAGCTTCAGTTGATTATGGCTCTTCCAATTCTCGATTTGTTGAAGGTAGTTGAATAGATTGCAGAGTAGGCATTCAGATCATTTGAGGATTAGTTGTGTGTCATCGGCATATATAAAAAAAATTTGACTGGATGAAAAGTGGTAGTTAGAGAAAGTATTGATTAGATATTAAAGAAGACAGGATGGAGCCTTCAGGTGTTCCGTAGTTGAAAGTTTGAATACTTGAGGCAAAAGAAGAGAGTACTGTCTTCTATGTGCAAGATTCTAGGCGATCCTGAAACCAGGCCAACACTGTATCCTGGATACTGAGATGAACCACCAGACGCAATAACAATGTCTGGTAGTCTATGGTGTCAAAAGCAGCCAATAGATATAATAATCTTAAAACTGCAGGGGTGCCACTGACAGAAATTGGCTGCAGTTTATCAAAGATTGATACAACCACTAGCTCTGGGCTACAGCCTCTGCGGTAACCCACTTGACACAGAAGCAGGACAGTGTTAATCCTGTATATTCCTATAGCTAGTTATAGACTGCTCTCTCTGATAATTTGGAAAGGAATGGAATTCAGGAGATAGAAATATAGGGCCTCATTTACAAGCCCATTACACTGCCGGTGCGTCACTTTTTTTGGCGCACCAGAAGCACAATGGGCTTGCCCATATTTACAAGGCTACGTAAAGTCACCCTGTATGATTTTTCATGGCCTTGTAAATATGGGCATTACTCTGTGTGAAAGGGGCATTCCATTGGTGCTGCTGTGGGTGTTCCCACGCAACGTCCATGGAACCTGACACATTCCCAGATTTACAACATTTTGTAAAGCTGGGAATGAGTCAGAATCCTACACCTCTCCAGGGGAGGCGTAGTAGTGGTGCAACAAGGAGAAATATTTTTGTTTCTCCTCGTTTTTTCCTCTTTCTATGCATGCATTCTACAGTCCGCCTAGAAAGAGGAAAATGCCATAAATGATTGTTTTTGTGCAGGATGGTGTCCCTCCCTGCACAAAAACAATCATTCCCGCAATGCAGGCACCCTTGCGACATGACGCAATGGTGCCTGCGCTGGCTCATGGCAGCCCATTGTGCGCCAGCGCAGAGGAAAGCACACGGTTGCGTTGTATTGTTGTTAATACACTGCACAGCAAAATGGCTTGCAGCATCACGCTGCGTCATTTTCTAACTAATGAGGCCCATAGTTTACAAGAATTGTTGAGTCTGTGTTTTTATTAATATAGGAAGGACAGAAGCAGATGTGCATTCATTCCATACTTTCACAGAAGGATTTGAGATGTTGATAATGAATTTTGCATATGTGCGGTCTACTTCCATCAATCTTTTATGAAGTTTTCATGAAGTTTAGCTGTCAAAACATCTTAATGCTTACTAGAAGATCTTCAATAGCTTGCATTTTGCTAGCCTTTCATGCACAGGTGGACCAGTCGTCCATGCTGTAGTGAAGGAAGAGACACAGTTTTGTAACAAAGGCCCCTGAAGTGCCAGGGACCCTCCCTTCAGAGGGCCCCTAAGCAATTTAAAGCCTATGCATATCTGTGAGTTATGGAATATCTGGGCACCCTTTCAAAATTCTGCTGGCGGGCCCTATAATCTTGCATTCTACCACTGAGGAGGAACGGTCTTTCTGGTTAATCAAGGAACAATCAAGCAAAGGGATCTTTTCGGAGAAGAAATCTGCAAACTTATCACATTGCTTTTTATAAATTTGAAGTGGAACAAATTCTGTTAATACAGGATGCCTATTTGAAACTATTTGCAGCAGCTTTATAATTCCGGTTCAGCTGCTTGCCAGCTCAGTTTTTACTCCTGTGTATACAAACCATAGAAAGTAGACGGTCTTCAGTTTCCTCCTCGTAGCATTTAAATCCTACGTAAATAACAGGTTACTTTGTTTTTTCGTTTAACTTATAATACTTACAATACGAGTCCTCCATTGAAACATTTCCATAAGTCAATGTAAATTAAATCAAGTGTATGGCCCTTCTGGTGTACAGAATAGAATACATCACCCTTGAGTTATGTAAATAGATCTAAATATTGTAAAGTTAACTTCAGTATGGTTGCTCAAAATGTACATTAAGGTGTTCCATAAGTATTATGTTCCCCATTGCACTGCAGCTTGTGAATTATAGACCTGGGCAAAACTTAGATTACGCTGGTGTTATGCTTGTTGCACGAAATTCTCAAAATGATACCATTATGCTACTTCATGTGATTGCACCCCATTTGCCATAAAAAAATTCCACGAAGGCTGAATTTGCTGTAAAATGTATAGCAAATGCACTGCACGGTAGCAAAACACATGGGTGACTTTTGTTCACTGTGGGTTTTTGTTTTTGCAGTTTTTTAGCCCGAAATGTGTTCTTGCGTTAAAAATTGCCACCAAGATGCACTTCATTCTAAAATATAACGTTAAAGGGAGGATTTACATTTTACATAATTAAGTGTAATTTTGCTACAATTTTGCATTATTGCTTGCAAGCAAATTAAGAACATTTCGCACAACCCTTGTTAAGTGTGCTTATATACTATATGCCATAGGCGGTACACAATAAATATCTTCACATAAGGACGGAAAAGGGCAATTGCCCGCTAACGTCCTTGGGATGCCTCACAGCAGGGACTCTGGAGACAAGGGCCCAAACAAGGTCCTTGGGATGCTTCATGGCAGGGATCGTTGAGAGCAGACAAAAAGTAAAAAAGTGTTTGTGCAGAGCAGACACGGCACTTGCAACCCAGGCATGGACACAGGGCCACGCACGCCAGACATTCAGTCGCAAGCTGAAGCCTCGAAGCCCCGACCCGCTGTACCAAGTGACAGAAGTAGAGCTATCACAGCAGTTGGAAGCGATTTATAACAACCTTGAAGAGACATCATGACTGTAAGGTTGATGCATTGCAGGATTAGGCAAATTATGTGTATTAATATGGAATAAACTGTCGGATGTACACTGTATAACCTGTTATGAGATGGCTTATGTTGTAATCAGAGATAAGCCAGAAATGAGCATGTTGATGACCAATGCCATCATGACAAGTGTGTACAAATTTATGATGTGAATAAACTGCAGCCATTCTAACGCCACAAAGATCTTGGTGTACATAATTAATGGGAAGGAAGGATCGGCGGGAGGACCCATGACACACTCGCACAGCTGGGTGGTTTACATATTCCCCATGGGATGGCACAGGCCTGGCCAAAGGCCAGGGCTTGCGCTTGGAGCTCACAGTGCAAAGTCCATGCATAACTGCTTCAGTGGCTGTTATAATCTTATGTATATTGGTACATTCTGCTCCCCCTCCCTTTCGCCCCGCTTGGCATGTGCCATGCCTTTGTTTGCCAACATTCCACAGCTGACTTCAGCTGACTGGAACCTGTGATGGTGGAGTGATAAAATAAAGAACACTTCTGTACTTACCTGCTTCATATCTTCATTTGTAACAGTGGCCTTTGGTGTAGAAAGTGGCTAAAGGCCTGCCATGTACAACCCACTACACACATGCATCTAGTTCAGTCAAAGGAAGCGCAGCCGGCACCAAGACAGGTGCATAAATGGCTGAATGTGTGTTTATTTATTAGGAAGTACAGCGGGGTTGGGACGCAGCATGGCCAAAGTCAGTGTGTAACAATGTTGGGAAGCCAACCCCAGTGCACCTGGCCGAGGGCAGTGTGCAGCACTTATTGGATGCATAAGAGGTTAGGCACAGAGACACACGACAGCCAAAAACCCCACAGCAAATGACTGTTTTCATCATTTCACAAAGTACATTGAAGGTTATTTGCATTTCTATATTCTTTGTGATGTACTATAAAATGTTTCTTTTTTCCAGTTTTAGAAATTAAAAAAAACAGAGAAAATGGAGGTGCGCCAACCTTTTCTCCTGCTGGCCCTAGGTATGTATTGCTTTTTGACAGGGACTTTTGATGTGTTCCCGCTCCTCACATGAACCGCCTTTGAATTTCTCATTTACATCCCGTTTGACATGTTCCTTTAAGAGTTAAATTACCCGAGCACGCAGACTTTATTACCCATAAGGGACTGGTGCTTAGTAGGAACTTATGCCAGTATCAATCCACAGCGCCCTTGAGCCATTACTCAATTTGGGCACAGAAGAAGGAAATCTGCTTAAAGAATACTTTTGGAAAGCAATATAACCAAAGCTTAGGATCAAGGAATGGGAGCTCTCTTAGCCACCAGCATTCACAGTATCCAGAGTACATCACGCTGCAGCAGTCAATCAATCAATCAAATAAACTTTATTCGGTTTCACGTCGGAAAACCATAAAAGCTACAAAAATTACATATACCTAAAACAGTAATACATACAAACATGATTTAAAAAGTAAAACCCCATGCACAATTTATAAATAGAACCCAATACCCAGCCTCCCAAATTAATCAGTAACCATAAAGTGCAATGTGCCAGGAGAACATGTCATCCTATTATATTTACTTTATGGCGCAAGCTAAGCCTTCAAAACTAATAGATCCTACATAGATCGTCCATTATCTAAACATCCATACAGGCCCTGGATTTCACAGTAGATTTTAAAAACCCCACTATGAAAATAATACAATCCTCTTTCAACAGTTGGAGATACATAAGGGCAGGACGGGCCTGATTAAAATTCATTCTTTTTAAAATGGGAACGAGGAAATGCCTTCGAGGGGTTTCATAAAACTTACATAAAAACATAAAATGCAGCAGATCCTGTGGAGACTGTCCGTCGCAGCCACAGGGAGCTAGCACTTGACCTCTACTGCATCCAATAGGCCTAGCTAACAGGAAGTGAAAAAGGTTCATCCGAAACCTGGTTAATAAAAACCTCTCATGTATTGATAAAAACCCCATTAGGTAAGGTTCCGTTGTCGGAGTTGTTTTGAGCATTAAAAACGTAAGAAAACTTGGTTTCAACATCTCCTGCTCCTCCCTGTCCTATTTCCTTGAGGTTAAGAAGGCTACCCTAATTAATTCCACATCCTTCTTAACAATGGATTCGGGCTTAAAAAATAAATCAACGCGCCCTACCCCTTCAAGGCTACTTTTAATGTAATTAAGCCAAGGAATTCGGGATGCATTATCGAGGGACATACACTCTCTTACAATTAAATGGTTAAGGGTTAACTCCTTGATCAGCCAGCACTTCAACCAAAACACAAGGGGGCGCAGAGCCAGGACATCACTTAGATAGGGGACCCCCAATTCCTCATGGGCCGCTAGGTTAGATATTCTGCGCGGAACACACAACAGGCGCTTCAAAAAGTCATTCTCAGCCACCTGGAGGGAATCCGCAGCAACGTGTCCCCAAATTTCACTTCCATAGCTAGCTATGGCCATGCTTTTGGCTTGATAAACTTTCAACATGGCTCCAATTGGTTTCTTCCCTATTTTTGAGGCAAAATTAAAAATTGCCGCATTCACCCGGTCCAGGTCCCCCCTTTTCCTCAAGATTAATGGACCCCATTTTAAATGATCATCAAAGAGAACCCCTAACTAGGAAAAAACATTAGTGTGGGGGATTTTAGCAGGGCCAACACTAAATTGAAAACTTTTTTGGGGTCGTTGCCCCACTTGCATTATATAAGATTTAGAATTATTTATTGCCAAATCCCTATCCGTCATAAATTTAGAAAATGCCTTTAGTGGAGATTGCAAACCTAGTGCAGTCCTAGATATAAGGACCGCATCGTCCGCATAAAGCAAGACGGGGATGCCACACCGCCCTACACACGGGTAGTCTACCCCGGTGGCTCTTAATGCAATATCCAGATCGTTAATATAGATATTAAACAAAAATGGGGCCAAGATGCAACCTTGCCGTACTCCCCTCTTTGTCTCCAGGTCCCTGGTGACCCGAAGGTCCTGAGAAAACCTGACATTAGCCTTGGTTGATTTGTGCAAATCCTCTAAAAAATTAACAATACTGTTATCCACCCCCATTGCCCTCCTGGACTGCCACAATTTAACCCTGTTGACACAGTCAAATGCAGAGGACAAGTCCATGAAGGCAAGGTAGACAGTGCCGGGGCGGGCAACCGTATATTTGTTCAATAACATAGATAAATTGAGACACTGGGCAACAGTTGAACGTCCCGACCGAAATCCAAACTGGACGTCCGACAGGATCTTATGCTCCTCCGCCCAAGTGGATAGTCTCTGCAAAAGAATACGTCCTACAAACTTAACCACTGAGTCAAGGAGGGAGATTGGCCTGTAACAGTGAGTGCTATTCCTGTCACCCTTCTTAAAGACAGAAACTATAGTGGAAGAGGCCCAAGACTGAGGACAACCGTTCTTTGCAGCTGCGTTAAACACAGCCTCCAGTACCCGTAGCCCAGAACGAAGGGTCAGACTTAAACAGGTCCGGAGGAATACCATCTGGGCCCGGCGCCTTATTAGTGGATAGCCCGGCAATGCCTGCCACAACCTCACCCTGTTCAAAAATCATTACGGGGGCATTTATATCCCGACCTTCTTGGCAAGTGTGCTCCATAGGGCTATCAAACATAGATTTAAAATGGAATCTAAAGCCCCCCCCTCACTTCCTGACCAAAAAGGGGGCGATTCACCACTCCCAGTCAAATGCTGCTGGGATCCACTCCACAGATTAGGAGTAACCATAAATTGCTTTCCATCTTTCTATAAAGAGATAAAGTCATATCATACGTTGTCTAGCGAAATGCCACTAATTGACACCGTAAAATGGCAGTATTTCTGCATTACAATTACAGGCAACATGGGAGGTGCATGTTTGATATGGATCTCTTCTTAAGCCCTGGATTGGTTCTTCTGCTGCCGATTCAGACCCCATTTTTCCTCTTGCCCTTGGACCATTAACAAGGGTATTTCTAGATATGTGCATCCGCAGCCAACTATACACAATCAATAAAGATGAAATAAAGTTGCAGAAACAAAATGGTATGTCCGATGAAAAGGATGTGGCAAAAGAGGGCTATGTGGGTTGGATTGCATCAAATGGCTAAAAAACAGTGTAAAGGATGTGAATTAGACACTGACATTGCCCTGGGTATTATTCCATTCTCAACAGGATGCAAGTTAGACTGTCCAACCCAAACTGCTAGGTCACCTCCCTTCTGACCTAGAACAAAAGCAGCCTCACTCTGCATTCAGCCTTACACTTCTGGCTGGACGGTCCCTTTGGCATTTTAATACTAACTTGCATATGGCAAGACCTTCGCTGTGGTGCCACAATTAACAATAAAACAATGGACCTCAATATGGTGGCGTACCTATCTATAGCTGATATTAATCCTACCATTACGTTTACAACATGTTTGTGTTTTTCTTCATTTATGGCAAAGCCTGGTCAAATTGTGAAATTCTTTTGGACTTTATTTTAGATCTAACTCTCCAAGCTTTGCTGTTTACTGGGGAATGGGAAAGTGCACGGGCCATGAAGGCTTAAAAAAAAAGTACGGGAATTTTAGTGTTTTCCTAACTCTGTCTACTTTCTTTTTCAGGCATATTGGGGTCTTTGCCTCAAGGATTTGCAATTCTGGATCTTAGACACCACGGGGACGCTAGGCAACTCACGGGAGGATTTAAGTTTGGACATGGAGGAGGCGAAGGAGGAGGATTTATGGGCGGAGGAGGAAGAGGAGGAGGAGGAGGAGGAGGAGGATTTATGGGCGGAGGAGGATTTATGTCAGGAGGAAAAGTTGAAGGACCACCAGCCGTATTGGGAGGAGGAACATTTCAATCCTCAGGAGGCAGTGAGTAAAAGGACTCATACTGGTGACCTTATTTCAAAATAAATTGCGCTATAACTGCAGAAAGTACTTTGCACACAACAGGTAGATACACCATATGCCGTCTTTGGTATTTACATTTCCAGTCCCTTGGTGAAGCACCTAATCAATCTGAGAAAATGAACATTTGCCTTGCAGAAAAAAGCTGTTAATCCTGTTGTACACATGCACATTTACACCCTATGAACTCTACCAATGCACGCACACCGTCCATTCGTGCGGTTTACTAGAACTCATTTATATATTTGCTCTGGAGTAAATTAGTAGATGCCTGCAGCATCTGAGATCACCAATAGCCATTTAAAAATATATTCACAACAAATGTGCAAGACGTGCCTGGACAATATTCAAAAAGCTAATCAATACAATAGAATGAGACTGATGAATTGTTCTAAAATACTATGTTTACAGTAGTCAGTCAGTGTTATTCTTCATATTTGCATGATATTATTGTAAATGTCACTATAAAAGCATTCATGAAACATTGAACTCGTACAGAAATGTCTTGACCTGCTGGGATTTGCACACTCTGTCCTCTGGTGCACATTTAATTTGGCTAAGTGTAGACTATAATGAGGAATTACCTAAAATGTCGGATTCTCTCTAATTCCTCATTTCTCTGGAAACCTCATTTTTCCACTTATAATCCCTATTAATTCTGCCCCCAGAGTTACTGTTAATCTTTATAATGCTAGTGGCCGAATTTACGCAACGAAAACCTGGAACCTGCTGATGAGGGCCTTAAGACTCTCAGACAGTGCAGTATTATTAGAGATTCAGGGACTGATTCACCGACTGGACTCTAGAGTAAGTTTACACTTTTGGGTAAGTTTACCACTTATTGGTATTCACAAACTGCACTTTCGTAGCAATTTACACTTTTGTAGTAAGTCCAGCACTACACATGGCTGACCACTGCTACTGCAACAACCTAAAATAGAAAATAATGGAGGTAGGGACTTAAAATAAAACCCAATTGAAAATACTAAGTTACCTTTGTGAATCAGGTCCCTAGTGATTTGCACATAAATATTGAGAGCCTCATTTATGAGGTTTTGACATAGGGCACCGCGGTAAAGAATTTTGCAGTGCTGCCCTACTTCAAAACAAAAGGGCAAGAATGTGCCGTATCTATGAGATATGGTGCATTTCTGTCCTTTTCCCCTGCGCCCGCGCACAATGGGCTGCCATGCTCCAACACAGGCACAGTTGCACCATGGTGCAAGGGTGGCTGCGTTGCGGGCTGATTGATTTTGTGCAGGAAGGGCTCCTTCCTGCAAAAAATCAATAAATTCAGGCAATTTCCTCTTACTATGTGTGCTGCAGAGCGCAGCACACAAAGAAAAAGGAAAAAACGAAGACAAATGAAAACATTTCTCCTCGAAATGTGCCTCCCTAACGCCACCCCTGGGGATTTCTCATAAATCTGGGAATGTGTCAGATTCCTTAAGTGTTGCATGGGAAACACCCACAGCAGCACCCATGGAACACCCTTTCACGCAGTGTTGTGCATGAAAGAGGCACATATTTACAAGGCCATGAAAAGCCACGTTAAGTGGCTTGATGTAGCCTTGTAAATATGCCATGGCACATTGCACTACCAGAACATCAGAAAGTGACGTTTCTTCGGCACAAGGGGCCTCATAAATGAGGCACTTAGTAACATGTAGAAACAGTATTTTGGTGATATTTTCATTATTTGTAGAAAATGTCTGCCTTTTCAGACTCGGCGATAACCTCCCAGTTTCCATGCTCTATTGAGGTATTATCTTTATTTTGTAATATGGCAATAGAACATTAAAATCACTCCTAATCTGTCAGATATATGTGAGGTTCTCCGATTACCAAACATTTAGGGGCCGATTCCGATCTCGGCCAGTAGGGCTCCGAATCGGATTCGGCTTAACCGGATCCGATTCGGAGCCCTATTTCCCGACCGATCCGTACGCGCGTCCGGGCGGCGAGTACGATGCGTATTCGCCGACCGACTCGTCCGGGCGTCCCGACCGCTCCGACCGACTCGATCCCGGGTTGAACCGCACCGACCGACTCGCACGGACACGACTCGCACCGCGCAATGGAGACGTTCCCCGGCCGGGTAAGTACGATGCGCGCCGCGAGCAGTCCGACCGAGCCGCGCACTCCGGCTCGAAAGAGCTGTCGGAGCCGTACTTTGGGAGTACGCGTAGCCGCGCGAGTCGCACACAGGGGGACCCATGGGTCCCCCTACCTGTGCGTGTACGGCGCGAATCGCTTCGCCACGTACACGCTGTAGGGGCGCACTTGTCCGCATCGCACCCATTGAGTCAATGGGAGCCCGCGTACGCGTTGTACGACAGGCTCCCATTGACTTCAATGGGAGTCCGACCGACTTCGAGTCCGATGGCATACGTGCGCATCGTACTCGTTCGGTCGGACTGCACGGGTCCGATTCGGTCGGAAATCTCTCCGGGTCCGGCTCGGTCGGAGAGATTTCCGGCCCGAATCGGAATCGGCCCCTTAATGTTTTTTGTATAAATAATTGAGGTTATTTTTGCTTCTCATTGAACATTTTGTCTGCGAGACAAACAATTACTCCACCAAAGGATTCTTTACACCCAAACACCTTGCACATCTCTTTCAATTCTCTTGTCCCTGCTGCAGGGGCCTTGAAGAACATTACTGGGATAACGTCCTCCCTTGATTGCACTTTGCATATCCACAGAGTTCTCCCTTTAAACTATAAATCGACAGAAAATGCCTCATTTCCAGGATATCCAAGTTCAAAATGGATGCAAAGATGCATCTTGTGCTAAAACATAGTGAGGGCCACAACAACAGCTACTCGGATTCATTTTGTGTGCAGCGTTCCCATGCTTCTGCAATAGTATTTTACCCAAACTAAACCTTGTTGCAGAAACATATAGAAATAGCGCTTTGGTGCCATTTTCATAATTTGTGGAGAATTTCTGCCTTTTCAGACTCGACAGTAACGCCCCAGTTGTTTCCGTGCTGTAATATGGCATTATCTTTAGTTTGTAATATGGTAATGGAACATTAAAAAACACTCTTAATCCATCAGATTTATGTGATGTTCTCCGATTAGCAAATACTTAATGGTTTTTGTATATATAATTGAGGTTATTTTTGTTTCTCATTGAATATCTTGTCTGTGAGAAAAACAAATATGTTTATGTTTAAGGGTTATAGAGCGCATAGCTGCCCGAGGGCTTCCCAGTGCTGAGGAGAGGCGAAGATGAGTGAGGGAAATAGGAATAATGAGTGAGGGAAATACAACCCCAAAGGATTCTTTACATCCAAACACCGTGCACATCTCTTTGGATTTTCTTGTCCCTGCTGCAGGGGCCTTGAAGAACATTACTGGGATAATGTGCTCCCTTGATGGCACTTTGCATATCTACAGAGTTCTACCTTTGGACTATTATTGGACAGAAAATACCTGATTTCCAGGATATCCACTGTCTATGTAACATTTTGTTATAACAGTTTGTCAGAAACTATAATTCATGATTAATTACCACAAAAAGAGTTCACTTACTAAAATTAGTCAAGGTTTGTGACATGATAAATAGTAATACGGAGGACTCAATTTGTGGGTATTGGAAGAATATTGTGTCTTACTCTTTCACCTCACCTTATAACACCACTCTTTAGTGGGGAAGAGTTAGGATGCACTGAACTAAGAGGTGTGCCCATACACTAGTCACCATGCAGATGGTTTACATGAGATGCTATGCCTGCAGAAGTGCGCCGAAATTAATTTGAACTAGACATTGAAAACTAAAAGGGTGACAAAATATTACACCAGCAAACCTGTCAAACCCTTTAGTTCTCACTCAACCTGCTGATTCTAAAGGACATGAGGAGAAGCTTTAATGCAGATGTTCTAAACTCAATTTTTTCTTGTGTCTCTTAGGTTGGACATCAGGAGGAAGCGTAACTGGAGGAGGAACAGGAGGTATATACGAAAGAAGTAAATTATAAAAATCTAAAGGGTTTAGATGCATGTATGTATTTAGATATGAGTTCAACTGCATAGATTAAGACAAATAAGCGCACACAGTGTGAACGTGAAAGATTCAGGAAAAAGATAAGCCAACATTAAACTAGGAGGTAGAAACAAAGGGCCAGATTTAGAGTTTAATGGAGGGTTACTCTGTCACAAACATTATGGATATCCTATATGCTTTATGGCACAGCTTAATATCCATCACGTTTGTGACTGTGTAACCTGTCTGCCAAACTCTAAATTAGACCTAAATTTATCATTGTAAAAAATGTAAAAAGGAATATATTTCCTTAGTGGACCTTGCGCAAAGTAAAAGGTTGCTGGTCTTAAGCCTCTGAAAAACTTCGAGGAAATTACTCATTTTTCCACATCTTTCAAGTCTGACACCTCACCTTCAAAATGGATTCAATGATGCGTTTTGTGTTAAAAAAATATCTCACGTTCAAAGTGGATGCAAAGATGCATTTTGTGCTAAAACATAGCGAGGGCCACAACAACAGCTACTCGGATTCATTTTGTGTGCAGCGTTCCCATGCTTCTGCAATAGTATTTCACCCAAACTAAACCTTGTTACAGTAACACGTAGAAATAGTGCTTTGGTGCCATTTTCATTATTTGTGGAGAATTTCTGCCTTTTCAGACTCAACAGTAACTTCCCAGTTGTTTCCATGCTGTAATACGGCATTATCTTTAGTTTGTAATATGGTAATGGAACATTAAAAAACACTCTTAATCCATCCTATTTATGTGAGGTTCTCCGATTAGCAAATACTTAATGCTTTTTGCATATATAATTGAGGTCATTTTTGTTTTTCATTGAACATATTGTCTGTGAGACAAACAAATACAACGCCAAAGGATTCTTTACACCCAAGCACCGTGCACATCTCTTTGGATTTTCTTGTCCCTGCTGCAGGGGCCTTGAAGAACATTACTGGGATAATGTGCTCCCTTGATGGCACTTTGCATATCTACAGAGTTCTACCTTTGGACTATTAATGGACAGAAAATACCTAATTTCCAGGATATCCACTATCTATGTAACATTTTGTAATAACAGTTTGTCAGAAACTATAATTCATGATTAAATACCACAAAAACAGTTCACTTACTAAAATTAGTCAAGGTTTGTGACATGATAAATAGTAATACGGAGGACTCAATTTGTGGGTATTGGAAGAATATTGTGTCTTACTCTTTCACCTCACCTTATAACACCACCCCTTAGTGGGGAAGAGTTAGGATGCACTGAACTAAAAGGCGTGCCCATACACTAGTCACCATGCGGATGGTTTACATAAGATGCAATGTCTGCAGAAGTGCCCCGAAATTAGTTTGAACTAGAAATTGAAAACTAAAAGGGTGACAAAATATTACACCAGCAAACCTGTCAAGCCCTTTAGTTCTCACTCATCCTGCTGATTCTAAAGGACATGAGGAGAAGCTTTAATGCAGATGTTCTAAACTCAACTTTTCCTTGTGTCTCTTAGGTTGGACATCAGGAGGAAGCGTAACTGGAGGAGGAACAAGAGGTATAAACGAAAGAAGTAAATTATAAAAATCTAAAGGGTTTAGATGCATGTATGTATTTAGATATGAGTTCAACTGCATAGATTAAGACAAATAAGCGCACACAGTGTGAACGTGAAAGATTCAGGAAAAAGATAAGCCAACATTAAACTAGGAGGTAGAAACAAAGGGCCAGATTTAGAGTTTAATGGAGGGTTACTCTGTCACAAACATTATGGATATCCTATATGCTTTATGGCATAGCTTAATATCCATCACGTTTGTGACTGTGTAACCTGTCTGCCAAACTCTAAATTAGACCTAAATTTATCATTGTAACAAATGTAAAAAGGAATATATTTCCTTAGTGGACCTTGCGCAAAGTAAAAGGTTGCTGGTCTTAAGCCTCTGAAAAACTTCGAGGAAATTACTCATTTTTCCACATCTTTCAAGTCTGACACCTCACCTTCAAAATGGATTCAAGGATGCGTTTTGTGTTAAAAAAATATCTCACGTTCAAAATGGATGCAAAGATACATTTTGTGCTAAAACATAGCGAGGGCCACAACAACAGCTACTCTGATTCATTTTGTGTGCAGCGTTCCCATGCTTCTGCAATAGTATTTCACCCAAACTAAACCTTGTTACAGTAACACGTAGAAATAGCGCTTTGGTGCCATTTTCATTTTTTCTGGAGAATTTCTGCCTTTTCAGACTCAACAGTAACTTCCCAGTTGTTTCCATGCTGTAATACGGCATTATCTTTAGTTTGTAATATGGTAATGGAACATTAAAAAACACTCTTAATCCATCCTATTTATGTGAGGTTCTCCGATTAGCAAATACTTAATGCTTTTTGCATATATAATTGAGGTCATTTTTGTTTTTCATTGAACATATTGTCTGTGAGACAAACAAATACAACGCCAAAGGATTCTTTACACCCAAGCACCGTGCACATCTCTTTGGATTTTCTTGTCCCTGCTGCAGGGGCCTTGAAGAACATTACTGGGATAATGTGCTCCCTTGATGGCACTTTGCATATCTACAGAGTTCTACCTTTGGACTATTAATGGACAGAAAATACCTAATTTCCAGGATATCCACTGTCTATGTAACATTTTGTAATAACAGTTTGTCAGAAACTATAATTCATGATTAAATACCACAAAAACAGTTCACTTACTAAAATTAGTCAAGGTTTGTGACATGATAAATAGTAATACGGAGGACTCAATTTGTGGGTATTGGAAGAATATTGTGTCTTACTCTTTCACCTCACCTTATAACACCACCCCTTAGTGGGGAAGAGTTAGGATGCACTGAACTAAAAGGCGTGCCCATACACTAGTCACCATGCGGATGGTTTACATAAGATGCAATGTCTGCAGAAGTGCCCCGAAATTAGTTTGAACTAGAAATTGAAAACTAAAAGGGTGACAAAATATTACACCAGCAAACCTGTCAAGCCCTTTAGTTCTCACTCATCCTGCTGATTCTAAAGGACATGAGGAGAAGCCTTAATGCAGATGTTCTAAACTTAATTTACATCAGGAGGAAGGGTAACTGGAGGACGAACAGGAGGTATAAACGAAAGAAGTAAATTATAAAAATCTAAAGGGTTTAGATGCATGTATGTATTTAGATACGAGTTCAACTGCATAGATTAAGACAAATAAGTGCACACAGTGTGAACGTGAAAGATTCAGGAAAAAGATAAGCCAACATTAAACTAGGAGGTAGAAACAAAGGGTCAGATTTAGAGTTTGATGGAGGGTTACTCTGTCACAAACATTATGGATATCCTATATGCTTTATGGCATAGCTTAATATCCATCACGTTTGTGACTGTGTAACCTGTCTGCCAAACTCTAAATTAGACACAAAGTCATCATTGTTACCAATGTAAAAAGGAATATTCTTCCTTAGTGGACCTTGTGTAAAGTAAAAAGTTGCTGGTCTTAAGCCTCTGAAAAACTTCCAGGAAATTACTCATTTTTCCACATCTTTCAAGTCTGACACCTCACCTTCAAAATGGATTCAAGGATGCATTTTGTGGTAAAAAAATATCTCAAGTTCAAAATGGATGCAAAGATGCATCTTGTGCTAAAACATAGTGAGGGCCACAACAACAGCTACTCGGATTCATTTTGTGTGCAGCGTTCCCATGCTTCTGCAATAGTATTTTACCCAAACTAAACCTTGTTACAGAAACATATAGAAATAGCGCTTTGGTGCCATTTTCATAATTTGTGGAGAATTTCTGCCTTTTCAGACTCGACAGTAACGCCCCAGTTGTTTCCGTGCTGTAATATGGCATTATCTTTAGTTTGTAATATGGTAATGGAACATTAAAAAACACTCTTAATCCATCAGATTTATGTGATGTTCTCCGATTAGCAAATACTTAATGGTTTTTGTATATATAATTGAGGTTATTTTTGTTTCTCATTGAATATTTTGTCTGTGAGAAAAAACAAATATGTTTATGTTTAAGGGTTATAGAGCGCATAGCTGCCCGTGGGCTTCCCAGTGCTGAGGAGAGGCGAAGATGAGTGAGGGAAATAGGAATAATGAGTGAGGGAAATACAACCCCAAAGGATTCTTTACATCCAAACACCGTGCACATCTCTTTGGATTTTCTTGTCCCTGCTGCAGGGGCCTTGAAGAACATTACTGGGATAATGTGCTCACTTGATGGCACTTTGCATATCTACAGAGTTCTACCTTTGGACTATTATTGGACAGAAAATACCTGATTTCCAGGATATCCACTGTCTATGTAACATTTTGTTATAACAGTTTGTCAGAAACTATAATTCATGATTAATTACCACAAAAAGAGTTCACTTACTAAAATTAGTCAAGGTTTGTGACATGATAAATAGTAATACGGAGGACTCAATTTGTGGGTATTGGAAGAATATTGTGTCTTACTCTTTCACCTCACCTTATAACACCACTCTTTAGTGGGGAAGAGTTAGGATGCACTGAACTAAGAGGTGTGCCCATACACTAGTCACCATGCAGATGGTTTACATGAGATGCTATGCCTGCAGAAGTGCGCCGAAATTAATTTGAACTAGACATTGAAAACTAAAAGGGTGACAAAATATTACACCAGCAAACCTGTCAAACCCTTTAGTTCTCACTCAACCTGCTGATTCTAAAGGACATGAGGAGAAGCTTTAATGCAGATGTTCTAAACTCAATTTTTTCTTGTGTCTCTTAGGTTGGACATCAGGAGGAAGCGTAACTGGAGGAGGAACAGGAGGTATATACGAAAGAAGTAAATTATAAAAATCTAAAGGGTTTAGATGCATGTATGTATTTAGATATGAGTTCAACTGCATAGATTAAGACAAATAAGCGCACACAGTGTGAACGTGAAAGAATCAGGAAAAAGATAAGCCAACATTAAACTAGGAGGTAGAAACAAAGGGCCAGATTTAGAGTTTAATGGAGGGTTACTCTGTCACAAACATTATGGATATCCTATATGCTTTATGGCATAGCTTAATATCCATCACGTTTGTGACTGTGTAACCTGTCTGCCAAACTCTAAATTAGACCTAAATTTATCATTGTAACAAATGTAAAAAGGAATATATTTCCTTAGTGGACCTTGCGCAAAGTAAAAGGTTGCTGGTCTTAAGCCTCTGAAAAACTTCGAGGAAATTACTCATTTTTCCACATCTTTCAAGTCTGACACCTCACCTTCAAAATGGATTCAATGATGCGTTTTGTGTTAAAAAAATATCTCACGTTCAAAGTGGATGCAAAGATGCATTTTGTGCTAAAACATAGCGAGGGCCACAACAACAGCTACTCGGATTCATTTTGTGTGCAGCGTTCCCATGCTTCTGCAATAGTATTTCACCCAAACTAAACCTTGTTACAGTAACACGTAGAAATAGCGCTTTGGTGCCATTTTCATTATTTGTGGAGAATTTCTGCCTTTTCAGACTCAACAGTAACTTCCCAGTTGTTTCCATGCTGTAATACGGCATTATCTTTAGTTTGTAATATGGTAATGGAACATTAAAAAACACTCTTAATCCATCCTATTTATGTGAGGTTCTCCGATTAGCACATACTTAATGCTTTTTGCATATATAATTGAGGTCATTTTTGTTTTTCATTGAACATATTGTCTGTGAGACAAACAAATACAACGCCAAAGGATTCTTTACACCCAAGCACCGTGCACATCTCTTTGGATTTTCTTGTCCCTGCTGCAGGGGCCTTGAAGAACATTACTGGGATAATGTGCTCCCTTGATGGCACTTTGCATATCTACAGAGTTCTACCTTTGGACTATTAATGGACAGAAAATACCTAATTTCCAGGATATCCACTGTCTATGTAACATTTTGTAATAACAGTTTGTCAGAAACTATAATTCATGATTAAATACCACAAAAACAGTTCACTTACTAAAATTAGTCAAGGTTTGTGACATGATAAATAGTAATACGGAGGACTCAATTTGTGGGTATTGGAAGAATATTGTGTCTTACTCTTTCACCTCACCTTATAACACCACCCCTTAGTGGGGAAGAGTTAGGATGCACTGAACTAAAAGGCGTGCCCATACACTAGTCACCATGCGGATGGTTTACATAAGATGCAATGTCTGCAGAAGTGCCCCGAAATTAGTTTGAACTAGAAATTGAAAACTAAAAGGGTGACAAAATATTACACCAGCAAACCTGTCAAGCCCTTTAGTTCTCACTCATCCTGCTGATTCTAAAGGACATGAGGAGAAGCTTTAATGCAGATGTTCTAAACTCAACTTTTCCTTGTGTCTCTTAGGTTTGACATCAGGAGGAAGCGTAACTGGAGGAGGAACAGGAGGTATAAACGAAAGAAGTAAATTATAAAAATCTAAAGGGTTTAGATGCATGTATGTATTTAGATATGAGTTCAACTGCATAGATTAAGACAAATAAGCGCACACAGTGTGCAACGTGAAAGATTCAGGAAAAGATAAGCCAACATTAAACTAGGAGGTAGAAACAAAGGGCCAGATTTAGAGTTTAATGGAGGGTTACTCTGTCACAAACATTATGGATATCCTATATGCTTTATGGCATAGCTTAATATCCATCACGTTTGTGACTGTGTAACCTGTCTGCCAAACTCTAAATTAGACACTAAATTTATCATTGTAACAAATGTAAAAAGGAATATATTTCCTTAGTGGACCTTGCGCAAAGTAAAAGGTTGCTGGTCTTAAGCCTCTGAAAAACTTCGAGGAAATTACTCATTTTTCCACATCTTTCAAGTCTGACACCTCACCTTCAAAATGGATTCAATGATGCGTTTTGTGTTAAAAAAATATCTCACGTTCAAAGTGGATGCAAAGATGCATTTTGTGCTAAAACATAGCGAGGGCCACAACAACAGCTACTCGGATTCATTTTGTGTGCAGCGTTCCCATGCTTCTGCAATAGTATTTCACCCAAACTAAACCTTGTTACAGTAACACGTAGAAATAGCGCTTTGGTGCCATTTTCATTATTTGTGGAGAATTTCTGCCTTTTCAGACTCAACAGTAACTTCCCAGTTGTTTCCATGCTGTAATACGGCATTATCTTTAGTTTGTAATATGGTAATGGAACATTAAAAAACACTCTTAATCCATCCTATTTATGTGAGGTTCTCCGATTAGCAAATACTTAATGCTTTTTGCATATATAATTGAGGTCATTTTTGTTTTTCATTGAACATATTGTCTGTGAGACAAACAAATACAACGCCAAAGGATTCTTTACACCCAAGCACCGTGCACATCTCTTTGGATTTTCTTGTCCCTGCTGCAGGGGCCTTGAAGAACATTACTGGGATAATGTGCTCCCTTGATGGCACTTTGCATATCTACAGAGTTCTACCTTTGGACTATTAATGGACAGAAAATACCTAATTTCCAGGATATCCACTGTCTATGTAACATTTTGTAATAACAGTTTGTCAGAAACTATAATTCATGATTAAATACCACAAAAACAGTTCACTTACTAAAATTAGTCAAGGTTTGTGACATGATAAATAGTAATACGGAGGACTCAATTTGTGGGTATTGGAAGAATATTGTGTCTTACTCTTTCACCTCACCTTATAACACCACCCCTTAGTGGGGAAGAGTTAGGATGCACTGAACTAAAAGGCGTGCCCATACACTAGTCACCATGCGGATGGTTTACATAAGATGCAATGTCTGCAGAAGTGCCCCGAAATTAGTTTGAACTAGAAATTGAAAACTAAAAGGGTGACAAAATATTACACCAGCAAACCTGTCAAGCCCTTTAGTTCTCACTCATCCTGCTGATTCTAAAGGACATGAGGAGAAGCTTTAATGCAGATGTTCTAAACTCAACTTTTCCTTGTGTCTCTTAGGTTTGACATCAGGAGGAAGCGTAACTGGAGGAGGACCAGGAGGTATAAACGAAAGAAGTAAATTATAAAAATCTAAAGGGTTTAGATGCATGTATGTATTTAGATATGAGTTCAACTGCATAGATTAAGACAAATAAGCGCACACAGTGTGAACGTGAAAGATTCAGGAAAAAGATAAGCCAACATTAAACTAGGAGGTAGAAACAAAGGGCCAGATTTAGAGTTTAATGGAGGGTTACTCTGTCACAAACATTATGGATATCCTATATGCTTTATGGCATAGCTTAATATCCATCACGTTTGTGACTGTGTAACCTGTCTGCCAAACTCTAAATAAGACACAAAGTCATCATTGTTACCAATGTAAAAAGGAATATATTTCCTTAGTGGACCTTGCGCAAAGTAAAAGGTTGCTGGTCTTAAGCCTCTGAAAAACTTCGAGGAAATTACTCATTTTTCCACATCTTTCAAGTCTGACACCTCACCTTCAAAATGGATTCAATGATGCGTTTTGTGTTAAAAAAATATCTCACGTTCAAAGTGGATGCAAAGATGCATTTTGTGCTAAAACATAGCGAGGGCCACAACAACAGCTACTCGGATTCATTTTGTGTGCAGCGTTCCCATGCTTCTGCAATAGTATTTCACCCAAACTAAACCTTGTTACAGTAACACGTAGAAATAGCGCTTTGGTGCCATTTTCATTATTTGTGGAGAATTTCTGCCTTTTCAGACTCAACAGTAACTTCCCAGTTGTTTCCATGCTGTAATACGGCATTATCTTTAGTTTGTAATATGGTAATGGAACATTAAAAAACACTCTTAATCCATCCTATTTATGTGAGGTTCTCCGATTAGCAAATACTTAATGCTTTTTGCATATATAATTGAGGTCATTTTTGTTTTTCATTGAACATATTGTCTGTGAGACAAACAAATACAACGCCAAAGGATTCTTTACACCCAAGCACCGTGCACATCTCTTTGGATTTTCTTGTCCCTGCTGCAGGGGCCTTGAAGAACATTACTGGGATAATGTGCTCCCTTGATGGCACTTTGCATATCTACAGAGTTCTACCTTTGGACTATTAATGGACAGAAAATACCTAATTTCCAGGATATCCACTGTCTATGTAACATTTTGTAATAACAGTTTGTCAGAAACTATAATTCATGATTAAATACCACAAAAACAGTTCACTTACTAAAATTAGTCAAGGTTTGTGACATGATAAATAGTAATACGGAGGACTCAATTTGTGGGTATTGGAAGAATATTGTGTCTTACTCTTTCACCTCACCTTATAACACCACCCCTTAGTGGGGAAGAGTTAGGATGCACTGAACTAAAAGGCGTGCCCATACACTAGTCACCATGCGGATGGTTTACATAAGATGCAATGTCTGCAGAAGTGCCCCGAAATTAGTTTGAACTAGAAATTGAAAACTAAAAGGGTGACAAAATATTACACCAGCAAACCTGTCAAGCCCTTTAGTTCTCACTCATCCTGCTGATTCTAAAGGACATGAGGAGAAGCTTTAATGCAGATGTTCTAAACTCAACTTTTCCTTGTGTCTCTTAGGTTTGACATCAGGAGGAAGCGTAACTGGAGGAGGAACAGGAGGTATAAACGAAAGAAGTAAATTATAAAAATCTAAAGGGTTTAGATGCATGTATGTATTTAGATATGAGTTCAACTGCATAGATTAAGACAAATAAGCGCACACAGTGTGAACGTGAAAGATTCAGGAAAAAGATAAGCCAACATTAAACTAGGAGGTAGAAACAAAGGGCCAGATTTAGAGTTTAATGGAGGGTTACTCTGTCACAAACATTATGGATATCCTATATGCTTTATGGCATAGCTTAATATCCATCACGTTTGTGACTGTGTAACCTGTCTGCCAAACTCTAAATAAGACACAAAGTCATCATTGTTACCAATGTAAAAAGGAATATATTTCCTTAGTGGACCTTGCGTAAAGTAAAAGGTTGCTGGTCTTAAGCCTCTGAAAAACTTCGAGGAAATTACTCATTTTTCCACATCTTTCAAGTCTGACACCTCACCTTCAAAATGGATTCAATGATGCGTTTTGTGTTAAAAAAATATCTCACGTTCAAAGTGGATGCAAAGATGCATTTTGTGCTAAAACATAGCGAGGGCCACAACAACAGCTACTCGGATTCATTTTGTGTGCAGCGTTCCCATGCTTCTGCAATAGTATTTCACCCAAACTAAACCTTGTTACAGTAACACGTAGAAATAGCGCTTTGGTGCCATTTTCATTATTTGTGGAGAATTTCTGCCTTTTCAGACTCAACAGTAACTTCCCAGTTGTTTCCATGCTGTAATACGGCATTATCTTTAGTTTGTAATATGGTAATGGAACATTAAAAAACACTCTTAATCCATCCTATTTATGTGAGGTTCTCCGATTAGCAAATACTTAATGCTTTTTGCATATATAATTGAGGTCATTTTTGTTTTTCATTGAACATATTGTCTGTGAGACAAACAAATACAACGCCAAAGGATTCTTTACACCCAAGCACCGTGCACATCTCTTTGGATTTTCTTGTCCCTGCTGCAGGGGCCTTGAAGAACATTACTGGGATAATGTGCTCCCTTGATGGCACTTTGCATATCTACAGAGTTCTACCTTTGGACTATTAATGGACAGAAAATACCTAATTTCCAGGATATCCACTGTCTATGTAACATTTTGTAATAACAGTTTGTCAGAAACTATAATTCATGATTAAATACCACAAAAACAGTTCACTTACTAAAATTAGTCAAGGTTTGTGACATGATAAATAGTAATACGGAGGACTCAATTTGTGGGTATTGGAAGAATATTGTGTCTTACTCTTTCACCTCACCTTATAACACCACCCCTTAGTGGGGAAGAGTTAGGATGCACTGAACTAAAAGGCGTGCCCATACACTAGTCACCATGCGGATGGTTTACATAAGATGCAATGTCTGCCGAAGTGCCCCGAAATTAGTTTGAACTAGAAATTGAAAACTAAAAGGGTGACAAAATATTACACCAGCAAACCTGTCAAGCACTTTAGTTCTCACTCATCCTGCTGATTCTAAAGGACATGAGGAAAAGCTTTAATGCAGATGTTCTAAACTCAACTTTTCCTTGTGTCTCTTAGGTTTGACATCAGGAGGAAGCGTAACTGGAGGAGGACCAGGAGGTATAAACGAAAGAAGTAAATTATAAAAATCTAAAGGGTTTAGATGCATGTATGTATTTAGATATGAGTTCAACTGCATAGATTAAGACAAATAAGCGCACACAGTGTGAACGTGAAAGATTCAGGAAAAAGATAAGCCAACATTAAACTAGGAGGTAGAAACAAAGGGCCAGATTTAGAGTTTAATGGAGGGTTACTCTGTCACAAACATTATGGATATCCTATATGCTTTATGGCATAGCTTAATATCCATCACGTTTGTGACTGTGTAACCTGTCTGCCAAACTCTAAATAAGACACAAAGTCATCATTGTTACCAATGTAAAAAGGAATATATTTCCTTAGTGGACCTTGCGCAAAGTAAAAGGTTGCTGGTCTTAAGCCTCTGAAAAACTTCGAGGAAATTACTCATTTTTCCACATCTTTCAAGTCTGACACCTCACCTTCAAAATGGATTCAATGATGCGTTTTGTGTTAAAAAAATATCTCACGTTCAAAGTGGATGCAAAGATGCATTTTGTGCTAAAACATAGCGAGGGCCACAACAACAGCTACTCGGATTCATTTTGTGTGCAGCGTTCCCATGCTTCTGCAATAGTATTTCACCCAAACTAAACCTTGTTACAGTAACACGTAGAAATAGCGCTTTGGTGCCATTTTCATTATTTGTGGAGAATTTCTGCCTTTTCAGACTCAACAGTAACTTCCCAGTTGTTTCCATGCTGTAATACGGCATTATCTTTAGTTTGTAATATGGTAATGGAACATTAAAAAACACTCTTAATCCATCCTATTTATGTGAGGTTCTCCGATTAGCAAATACTTAATGCTTTTTGCATATATAATTGAGGTCATTTTTGTTTTTCATTGAACATATTGTCTGTGAGACAAACAAATACAACGCCAAAGGATTCTTTACACCCAAGCACCGTGCACATCTCTTTGGATTTTCTTGTCCCTGCTGCAGGGGCCTTGAAGAACATTACTGGGATAATGTGCTCCCTTGATGGCACTTTGCATATCTACAGAGTTCTACCTTTGGACTATTAATGGACAGAAAATACCTAATTTCCAGGATATCCACTGTCTATGTAACATTTTGTAATAACAGTTTGTCAGAAACTATAATTCATGATTAAATACCACAAAAACAGTTCACTTACTAAAATTAGTCAAGGTTTGTGACATGATAAATAGTAATACGGAGGACTCAATTTGTGGGTATTGGAAGAATATTGTGTCTTACTCTTTCACCTCACCTTATAACACCACCCCTTAGTGGGGAAGAGTTAGGATGCACTGAACTAAAAGGCGTGCCCATACACTAGTCACCATGCGGATGGTTTACATAAGATGCAATGTCTGCAGAAGTGCCCCGAAATTAGTTTGAACTAGAAATTGAAAACTAAAAGGGTGACAAAATATTACACCAGCAAACCTGTCAAGCCCTTTAGTTCTCACTCATCCTGCTGATTCTAAAGGACATGAGGAGAAGCTTTAATGCAGATGTTCTAAACTCAACTTTTCCTTGTGTCTCTTAGGTTGGACATCAGGAGGAAGCGTAACTGGAGGAGGAACAGGAGGTATAAACGAAAGAAGTAAATTATAAAAATCTAAAGGGTTTAGATGCATGTATGTATTTAGATATGAGTTCAACTGCATAGATTAAGACAAATAAGCGCACACAGTGTGAACGTGAAAGATTCAGGAAAAAGATAAGCCAACATTAAACTAGGAGGTAGAAACAAAGGGCCAGATTTAGAGTTTAATGGAGGGTTACTCTGTCACAAACATTATGGATATCCTATATGCTTTATGGCATAGCTTAATATCCATCACGTTTGTGACTGTGTAACCTGTCTGCCAAACTCTAAATTAGACACTAAAGTCATCATTGTAACCAATGTAAAAAGGAATATATTTCCTTAGTGGACCTTGCGCAAAGTAAAAGGTTGCTGGTCTTAAGCCTCTGAAAAACTTCGAGGAAATTACTCATTTTTCCACATCTTTCAAGTCTGACACCTCACCTTCAAAATGGATTCAATGATGCGTTTTGTGTTAAAAAAATATCTCACGTTCAAAGTGGATGCAAAGATGCATTTTGTGCTAAAACATAGCGAGGGCCACAACAACAGCTACTCGGATTCATTTTGTGTGCAGCGTTCCCATGCTTCTGCAATAGTATTTCACCCAAACTAAACCTTGTTACAGTAACACGTAGAAATAGCGCTTTGGTGCCATTTTCATTATTTGTGGAGAATTTCTGCCTTTTCAGACTCAACAGTAACTTCCCAGTTGTTTCCATGCTGTAATACGGCATTATCTTTAGTTTGTAATATGGTAATGGAACATTAAAAAACACTCTTAATCCATCCTATTTATGTGAGGTTCTCCGATTAGCAAATACTTAATGCTTTTTGCATATATAATTGAGGTCATTTTTGTTTTTCATTGAACATATTGTCTGTGAGACAAACAAATACAACGCCAAAGGATTCTTTACACCCAAGCACCGTGCACATCTCTTTGGATTTTCTTGTCCCTGCTGCAGGGGCCTTGAAGAACATTACTGGGATAATGTGCTCCCTTGATGGCACTTTGCATATCTACAGAGTTCTACCTTTGGACTATTAATGGACAGAAAATACCTAATTTCCAGGATATCCACTGTCTATGTAACATTTTGTAATAACAGTTTGTCAGAAACTATAATTCATGATTAAATACCACAAAAACAGTTCACTTACTAAAATTAGTCAAGGTTTGTGACATGATAAATAGTAATACGGAGGACTCAATTTGTGGGTATTGGAAGAATATTGTGTCTTACTCTTTCACCTCACCTTATAACACCACCCCTTAGTGGGGAAGAGTTAGGATGCACTGAACTAAAAGGCGTGCCCATACACTAGTCACCATGCGGATGGTTTACATAAGATGCAATGTCTGCCGAAGTGCCCCGAAATTAGTTTGAACTAGAAATTGAAAACTAAAAGGGTGACAAAATATTACACCAGCAAACCTGTCAAGCACTTTAGTTCTCACTCATCCTGCTGATTCTAAAGGACATGAGGAGAAGCTTTAATGCAGATGTTCTAAACTCAACTTTTCCTTGTGTCTCTTAGGTTTGACATCAGGAGGAAGCGTAACTGGAGGAGGACCAGGAGGTATAAACGAAAGAAGTAAATTATAAAAATCTAAAGGGTTTAGATGCATGTATGTATTTAGATATGAGTTCAACTGCATAGATTAAGACAAATAAGCGCACACAGTGTGAACGTGAAAGATTCAGGAAAAAGATAAGCCAACATTAAACTAGGAGGTAGAAACAAAGGGCCAGATTTAGAGTTTAATGGAGGGTTACTCTGTCACAAACATTATGGATATCCTATATGCTTTATGGCATAGCTTAATATCCATCACGTTTGTGACTGTGTAACCTGTCTGCCAAACTCTAAATAAGACACAAAGTCATCATTGTTACCAATGTAAAAAGGAATATATTTCCTTAGTGGACCTTGCGCAAAGTAAAAGGTTGCTGGTCTTAAGCCTCTGAAAAACTTCGAGGAAATTACTCATTTTTCCACATCTTTCAAGTCTGACACCTCACCTTCAAAATGGATTCAATGATGCGTTTTGTGTTAAAAAAATATCTCACGTTCAAAGTGGATGCAAAGATGCATTTTGTGCTAAAACATAGCGAGGGCCACAACAACAGCTACTCGGATTCATTTTGTGTGCAGCGTTCCCATGCTTCTGCAATAGTATTTCACCCAAACTAAACCTTGTTACAGTAACACGTAGAAATAGCGCTTTGGTGCCATTTTCATTATTTGTGGAGAATTTCTGCCTTTTCAGACTCAACAGTAACTTCCCAGTTGTTTCCATGCTGTAATACGGCATTATCTTTAGTTTGTAATATGGTAATGGAACATTAAAAAACACTCTTAATCCATCCTATTTATGTGAGGTTCTCCGATTAGCAAATACTTAATGCTTTTTGCATATATAATTGAGGTCATTTTTGTTTTTCATTGAACATATTGTCTGTGAGACAAACAAATACAACGCCAAAGGATTCTTTACACCCAAGCACCGTGCACATCTCTTTGGATTTTCTTGTCCCTGCTGCAGGGGCCTTGAAGAACATTACTGGGATAATGTGCTCCCTTGATGGCACTTTGCATATCTACAGAGTTCTACCTTTGGACTATTAATGGACAGAAAATACCTAATTTCCAGGATATCCACTGTCTATGTAACATTTTGTAATAACAGTTTGTCAGAAACTATAATTCATGATTAAATACCACAAAAACAGTTCACTTACTAAAATTAGTCAAGGTTTGTGACATGATAAATAGTAATACGGAGGACTCAATTTGTGGGTATTGGAAGAATATTGTGTCTTACTCTTTCACCTCACCTTATAACACCACCCCTTAGTGGGGAAGAGTTAGGATGCACTGAACTAAAAGGCGTGCCCATACACTAGTCACCATGCGGATGGTTTACATAAGATGCAATGTCTGCCGAAGTGCCCCGAAATTAGTTTGAACTAGAAATTGAAAACTAAAAGGGTGACAAAATATTACACCAGCAAACCTGTCAAGCACTTTAGTTCTCACTCATCCTGCTGATTCTAAAGGACATGAGGAGAAGCTTTAATGCAGATGTTCTAAACTCAACTTTTCCTTGTGTCTCTTAGGTTTGACATCAGGAGGAAGCGTAACTGGAGGAGGAACAGGAGGTATAAACGAAAGAAGTAAATTATAAAAATCTAAAGGGTTTAGATGCATGTATGTATTTAGATATGAGTTCAACTGCATAGATTAAGACAAATAAGCGCACACAGTGTGAACGTGAAAGATTCAGGAAAAAGATAAGCCAACATTAAACTAGGAGGTAGAAACAAAGGGCCAGATTTAGAGTTTAATGGAGGGTTACTCTGTCACAAACATTATGGATATCCTATATGCTTTATGGCATAGCTTAATATCCATCACGTTTGTGACTGTGTAACCTGTCTGCCAAACTCTAAATTAGACACTAAAGTCATCATTGTTACCAATGTAAAAAGGAATATATTTCCTTAGTGGACCTTGCGTAAAGTAAAAGGTTGCTGGTCTTAAGCCTCTGAAAAACTTCGAGGAAATTACTCATTTTTCCACATCTTTCAAGTCTGACACCTCACCTTCAAAATGGATTCAAGGATGCGTTTTGTGTTAAAAAAATATCTCACGTTCAAAATGGATGCAAAGATGCATTTTGTGCTAAAACATAGCGAGGGCCACAACAACAGCTACTCGGATTCATTTTGTGTGCAGCGTTCCCATGCTTCTGCAATAGTATTTCACCCAAACTAAACCTTGTTACAGTAACACGTAGAAATAGCGCTTTGGTGCCATTTTCATTATTTGTGGAGAATTTCTGCCTTTTCAGACTCAACAGTAACTTCCCAGTTGTTTCCATGCTGTAATACGGCATTATCTTTAGTTTGTAATATGGTAATGGAACATTAAAAAACACTCTTAATCCATCCTATTTATGTGAGGTTCTCCGATTAGCAAATACTTAATGCTTTTTGCATATATAATTGAGGTCATTTTTGTTTTTCATTGAACATATTGTCTGTGAGACAAACAAATACAACGCCAAAGGATTCTTTACACCCAAGCACCGTGCACATCTCTTTGGATTTTCTTGTCCCTGCTGCAGGGGCCTTGAAGAACATTACTGGGATAATGTGCTCCCTTGATGGCACTTTGCATATCTACAGAGTTCTACCTTTGGACTATTAATGGACAGAAAATACCTAATTTCCAGGATATCCACTGTCTATGTAACATTTTGTAATAACAGTTTGTCAGAAACTATAATTCATGATTAAATACCACAAAAACAGTTCACTTACTAAAATTAGTCAAGGTTTGTGACATGATAAATAGTAATACGGAGGACTCAATTTGTGGGTATTGGAAGAATATTGTGTCTTACTCTTTCACCTCACCTTATAACACCACCCCTTAGTGGGGAAGAGTTAGGATGCACTGAACTAAAAGGCGTGCCCATACACTAGTCACCATGCGGATGGTTTACATAAGATGCAATGTCTGCAGAAGTGCCCCGAAATTAGTTTGAACTAGAAATTGAAAACTAAAAGGGTGACAAAATATTACACCAGCAAACCTGTCAAGCCCTTTAGTTCTCACTCATCCTGCTGATTCTAAAGGACATGAGGAGAAGCTTTAATGCAGATGTTCTAAACTCAACTTTTCCTTGTGTCTCTTAGGTTGGACATCAGGAGGAAGCGTAACTGGAGGAGGAACAGGAGGTATAAACGAAAGAAGTAAATTATAAAAATCTAAAGGGTTTAGATGCATGTATGTATTTAGATATGAGTTCAACTGCATAGATTAAGACAAATAAGCGCACACAGTGTGAACGTGAAAGATTCAGGAAAAAGATAAGCCAACATTAAACTAGGAGGTAGAAACAAAGGGCCAGATTTAGAGTTTAATGGAGGGTTACTCTGTCACAAACATTATGGATATCCTATATGCTTTATGGCATAGCTTAATATCCATCACGTTTGTGACTGTGTAACCTGTCTGCCAAACTCTAAATTAGACACAAAGTCATCATTGTTACCAATGTAAAAAGGAATATATTTCCTTAGTGGACCTTGCGTAAAGTAAAAGGTTGCTGGTCTTAAGCCTCTGAAAAACTTCGAGGAAATTACTCATTTTTCCACATCTTTCAAGTCTGACACCTCACCTTCAAAATGGATTCAATGATGCGTTTTGTGTTAAAAAAATATCTCACGTTCAAAGTGGATGCAAAGATGCATTTTGTGCTAAAACATAGCGAGGGCCACAACAACAGCTACTCGGATTCATTTTGTGTGCAGCGTTCCCATGCTTCTGCAATAGTATTTCACCCAAACTAAACCTTGTTACAGTAACACGTAGAAATAGCGCTTTGGTGCCATTTTCATTATTTGTGGAGAATTTCTGCCTTTTCAGACTCAACAGTAACTTCCCAGTTGTTTCCATGCTGTAATACGGCATTATCTTTAGTTTGTAATATGGTAATGGAACATTAAAAAACACTCTTAATCCATCCTATTTATGTGAGGTTCTCCGATTAGCAAATACTTAATGCTTTTTGCATATATAATTGAGGTCATTTTTGTTTTTCATTGAACATATTGTCTGTGAGACAAACAAATACAACGCCAAAGGATTCTTTACACCCAAGCACCGTGCACATCTCTTTGGATTTTCTTGTCCCTGCTGCAGGGGCCTTGAAGAACATTACTGGGATAATGTGCTCCCTTGATGGCACTTTGCATATCTACAGAGTTCTACCTTTGGACTATTAATGGACAGAAAATACCTAATTTCCAGGATATCCACTGTCTATGTAACATTTTGTAATAACAGTTTGTCAGAAACTATAATTCATGATTAAATACCACAAAAACAGTTCACTTACTAAAATTAGTCAAGGTTTGTGACATGATAAATAGTAATACGGAGGACTCAATTTGTGGGTATTGGAAGAATATTGTGTCTTACTCTTTCACCTCACCTTATAACACCACCCCTTAGTGGGGAAGAGTTAGGATGCACTGAACTAAAAGGCGTGCCCATACACTAGTCACCATGCGGATGGTTTACATAAGATGCAATGTCTGCAGAAGTGCCCCGAAATTAGTTTGAACTAGAAATTGAAAACTAAAAGGGTGACAAAATATTACACCAGCAAACCTGTCAAGCCCTTTAGTTCTCACTCATCCTGCTGATTCTAAAGGACATGAGGAGAAGCTTTAATGCAGATGTTCTAAACTCAACTTTTCCTTGTGTCTCTTAGGTTTGACATCAGGAGGAAGCGTAACTGGAGGAGGAACAGGAGGTATAAACGAAAGAAGTAAATTATAAAAATCTAAAGGGTTTAGATGCATGTATGTATTTAGATATGAGTTCAACTGCATAGATTAAGACAAATAAGCGCACACAGTGTGAACGTGAAAGATTCAGGAAAAAGATAAGCCAACATTAAACTAGGAGGTAGAAACAAAGGGCCAGATTTAGAGTTTAATGGAGGGTTACTCTGTCACAAACATTATGGATATCCTATATGCTTTATGGCATAGCTTAATATCCATCACGTTTGTGACTGTGTAACCTGTCTGCCAAACTCTAAATTAGACCTAAATTTATCATTGTAACAAATGTAAAAAGGAATATATTTCCTTAGTGGACCTTGCGTAAAGTAAAAGGTTGCTGGTCTTAAGCCTCTGAAAAACTTCGAGGAAATTACTCATTTTTCCACATCTTTCAAGTCTGACACCTCACCTTCAAAATGGATTCAATGATGCGTTTTGTGTTAAAAAAATATCTCACGTTCAAAGTGGATGCAAAGATGCATTTTGTGCTAAAACATAGCGAGGGCCACAACAACAGCTACTCGGATTCATTTTGTGTGCAGCGTTCCCATGCTTCTGCAATAGTAGTTCACCCAAACTAAACCTTGTTACAGTAACACGTAGAAATAGCGCTTTGGTGCCATTTTCATTATTTGTGGAGAATTTCTGCCTTTTCAGACTCAACAGTAACTTCCCAGTTGTTTCCATGCTGTAATACGGCATTATCTTTAGTTTGTAATATGGTAATGGAACATTAAAAAACACTCTTAATCCATCCTATTTATGTGAGGTTCTCCGATTAGCAAATACTTAATGCTTTTTGCATATATAATTGAGGTCATTTTTGTTTTTCATTGAACATATTGTCTGTGAGACAAACAAATACAACGCCAAAGGATTCTTTACACCCAAGCACCGTGCACATCTCTTTGGATTTTCTTGTCCCTGCTGCAGGGGCCTTGAAGAACATTACTGGGATAATGTGCTCCCTTGATGGCACTTTGCATATCTACAGAGTTCTACCTTTGGACTATTAATGGACAGAAAATACCTAATTTCCAGGATATCCACTGTCTATGTAACATTTTGTAATAACAGTTTGTCAGAAACTATAATTCATGATTAAATACCACAAAAACAGTTCACTTACTAAAATTAGTCAAGGTTTGTGACATGATAAATAGTAATACGGAGGACTCAATTTGTGGGTATTGGAAGAATATTGTGTCTTACTCTTTCACCTCACCTTATAACACCACCCCTTAGTGGGGAAGAGTTAGGATGCACTGAACTAAAAGGCGTGCCCATACACTAGTCACCATGCGGATGGTTTACATAAGATGCAATGTCTGCCGAAGTGCCCCGAAATTAGTTTGAACTAGAAATTGAAAACTAAAAGGGTGACAAAATATTACACCAGCAAACCTGTCAAGCACTTTAGTTCTCACTCATCCTGCTGATTCTAAAGGACATGAGGAAAAGCTTTAATGCAGATGTTCTAAACTCAACTTTTCCTTGTGTCTCTTAGGTTTGACATCAGGAGGAAGCGTAACTGGAGGAGGACCAGGAGGTATAAACGAAAGAAGTAAATTATAAAAATCTAAAGGGTTTAGATGCATGTATGTATTTAGATATGAGTTCAACTGCATAGATTAAGACAAATAAGCGCACACAGTGTGAACGTGAAAGATTCAGGAAAAAGATAAGCCAACATTAAACTAGGAGGTAGAAACAAAGGGCCAGATTTAGAGTTTAATGGAGGGTTACTCTGTCACAAACATTATGGATATCCTATATGCTTTATGGCATAGCTTAATATCCATCACGTTTGTGACTGTGTAACCTGTCTGCCAAACTCTAAATAAGACACAAAGTCATCATTGTTACCAATGTAAAAAGGAATATATTTCCTTAGTGGACCTTGCGCAAAGTAAAAGGTTGCTGGTCTTAAGCCTCTGAAAAACTTCGAGGAAATTACTCATTTTTCCACATCTTTCAAGTCTGACACCTCACCTTCAAAATGGATTCAATGATGCGTTTTGTGTTAAAAAAATATCTCACGTTCAAAGTGGATGCAAAGATGCATTTTGTGCTAAAACATAGCGAGGGCCACAACAACAGCTACTCGGATTCATTTTGTGTGCAGCGTTCCCATGCTTCTGCAATAGTATTTCACCCAAACTAAACCTTGTTACAGTAACACGTAGAAATAGCGCTTTGGTGCCATTTTCATTATTTGTGGAGAATTTCTGCCTTTTCAGACTCAACAGTAACTTCCCAGTTGTTTCCATGCTGTAATACGGCATTATCTTTAGTTTGTAATATGGTAATGGAACATTAAAAAACACTCTTAATCCATCCTATTTATGTGAGGTTCTCCGATTAGCAAATACTTAATGCTTTTTGCATATATAATTGAGGTCATTTTTGTTTTTCATTGAACATATTGTCTGTGAGACAAACAAATACAACGCCAAAGGATTCTTTACACCCAAGCACCGTGCACATCTCTTTGGATTTTCTTGTCCCTGCTGCAGGGGCCTTGAAGAACATTACTGGGATAATGTGCTCCCTTGATGGCACTTTGCATATCTACAGAGTTCTACCTTTGGACTATTAATGGACAGAAAATACCTAATTTCCAGGATATCCACTGTCTATGTAACATTTTGTAATAACAGTTTGTCAGAAACTATAATTCATGATTAAATACCACAAAAACAGTTCACTTACTAAAATTAGTCAAGGTTTGTGACATGATAAATAGTAATACGGAGGACTCAATTTGTGGGTATTGGAAGAATATTGTGTCTTACTCTTTCACCTCACCTTATAACACCACCCCTTAGTGGGGAAGAGTTAGGATGCACTGAACTAAAAGGCGTGCCCATACACTAGTCACCATGCGGATGGTTTACATAAGATGCAATGTCTGCAGAAGTGCCCCGAAATTAGTTTGAACTAGAAATTGAAAACTAAAAGGGTGACAAAATATTACACCAGCAAACCTGTCAAGCCCTTTAGTTCTCACTCATCCTGCTGATTCTAAAGGACATGAGGAGAAGCTTTAATGCAGATGTTCTAAACTCAACTTTTCCTTGTGTCTCTTAGGTTGGACATCAGGAGGAAGCGTAACTGGAGGAGGAACAGGAGGTATAAACGAAAGAAGTAAATTATAAAAATCTAAAGGGTTTAGATGCATGTATGTATTTAGATATGAGTTCAACTGCATAGATTAAGACAAATAAGCGCACACAGTGTGAACGTGAAAGATTCAGGAAAAAGATAAGCCAACATTAAACTAGGAGGTAGAAACAAAGGGCCAGATTTAGAGTTTAATGGAGGGTTACTCTGTCACAAACATTATGGATATCCTATATGCTTTATGGCATAGCTTAATATCCATCACGTTTGTGACTGTGTAACCTGTCTGCCAAACTCTAAATAAGACACAAAGTCATCATTGTTACCAATGTAAAAAGGAATATATTTCCTTAGTGGACCTTGCGCAAAGTAAAAGGTTGCTGGTCTTAAGCCTCTGAAAAACTTCGAGGAAATTACTCATTTTTCCACATCTTTCAAGTCTGACACCTCACCTTCAAAATGGATTCAATGATGCGTTTTGTGTTAAAAAAATATCTCACGTTCAAAGTGGATGCAAAGATGCATTTTGTGCTAAAACATAGCGAGGGCCACAACAACAGCTACTCGGATTCATTTTGTGTGCAGCGTTCCCATGCTTCTGCAATAGTATTTCACCCAAACTAAACCTTGTTACAGTAACACGTAGAAATAGCGCTTTGGTGCCATTTTCATTATTTGTGGAGAATTTCTGCCTTTTCAGACTCAACAGTAACTTCCCAGTTGTTTCCATGCTGTAATACGGCATTATCTTTAGTTTGTAATATGGTAATGGAACATTAAAAAACACTCTTAATCCATCCTATTTATGTGAGGTTCTCCGATTAGCAAATACTTAATGCTTTTTGCATATATAATTGAGGTCATTTTTGTTTTTCATTGAACATATTGTCTGTGAGACAAACAAATACAACGCCAAAGGATTCTTTACACCCAAGCACCGTGCACATCTCTTTGGATTTTCTTGTCCCTGCTGCAGGGGCCTTGAAGAACATTACTGGGATAATGTGCTCCCTTGATGGCACTTTGCATATCTACAGAGTTCTACCTTTGGACTATTAATGGACAGAAAATACCTAATTTCCAGGATATCCACTGTCTATGTAACATTTTGTAATAACAGTTTGTCAGAAACTATAATTCATGATTAAATACCACAAAAACAGTTCACTTACTAAAATTAGTCAAGGTTTGTGACATGATAAATAGTAATACGGAGGACTCAATTTGTGGGTATTGGAAGAATATTGTGTCTTACTCTTTCACCTCACCTTATAACACCACCCCTTAGTGGGGAAGAGTTAGGATGCACTGAACTAAAAGGCGTGCCCATACACTAGTCACCATGCGGATGGTTTACATAAGATGCAATGTCTGCCGAAGTGCCCCGAAATTAGTTTGAACTAGAAATTGAAAACTAAAAGGGTGACAAAATATTACACCAGCAAACCTGTCAAGCACTTTAGTTCTCACTCATCCTGCTGATTCTAAAGGACATGAGGAAAAGCTTTAATGCAGATGTTCTAAACTCAACTTTTCCTTGTGTCTCTTAGGTTTGACATCAGGAGGAAGCGTAACTGGAGGAGGACCAGGAGGTATAAACGAAAGAAGTAAATTATAAAAATCTAAAGGGTTTAGATGCATGTATGTATTTAGATATGAGTTCAACTGCATAGATTAAGACAAATAAGCGCACACAGTGTGAACGTGAAAGATTCAGGAAAAAGATAAGCCAACATTAAACTAGGAGGTAGAAACAAAGGGCCAGATTTAGAGTTTAATGGAGGGTTACTCTGTCACAAACATTATGGATATCCTATATGCTTTATGGCATAGCTTAATATCCATCACGTTTGTGACTGTGTAACCTGTCTGCCAAACTCTAAATAAGACACAAAGTCATCATTGTTACCAATGTAAAAAGGAATATATTTCCTTAGTGGACCTTGCGTAAAGTAAAAGGTTGCTGGTCTTAAGCCTCTGAAAAACTTCGAGGAAATTACTCATTTTTCCACATCTTTCAAGTCTGACACCTCACCTTCAAAATGGATTCAATGATGCGTTTTGTGTTAAAAAAATATCTCACGTTCAAAGTGGATGCAAAGATGCATTTTGTGCTAAAACATAGCGAGGGCCACAACAACAGCTACTCGGATTCATTTTGTGTGCAGCGTTCCCATGCTTCTGCAATAGTATTTCACCCAAACTAAACCTTGTTACAGTAACACGTAGAAATAGCGCTTTGGTGCCATTTTCATTATTTGTGGAGAATTTCTGCCTTTTCAGACTCAACAGTAACTTCCCAGTTGTTTCCATGCTGTAATACGGCATTATCTTTAGTTTGTAATATGGTAATGGAACATTAAAAAACACTCTTAATCCATCCTATTTATGTGAGGTTCTCCGATTAGCAAATACTTAATGCTTTTTGCATATATAATTGAGGTCATTTTTGTTTTTCATTGAACATATTGTCTGTGAGACAAACAAATACAACGCCAAAGGATTCTTTACACCCAAGCACCGTGCACATCTCTTTGGATTTTCTTGTCCCTGCTGCAGGGGCCTTGAAGAACATTACTGGGATAATGTGCTCCCTTGATGGCACTTTGCATATCTACAGAGTTCTACCTTTGGACTATTAATGGACAGAAAATACCTAATTTCCAGGATATCCACTGTCTATGTAACATTTTGTAATAACAGTTTGTCAGAAACTATAATTCATGATTAAATACCACAAAAACAGTTCACTTACTAAAATTAGTCAAGGTTTGTGACATGATAAATAGTAATACGGAGGACTCAATTTGTGGGTATTGGAAGAATATTGTGTCTTACTCTTTCACCTCACCTTATAACACCACCCCTTAGTGGGGAAGAGTTAGGATGCACTGAACTAAAAGGCGTGCCCATACACTAGTCACCATGCGGATGGTTTACATAAGATGCAATGTCTGCAGAAGTGCCCCGAAATTAGTTTGAACTAGAAATTGAAAACTAAAAGGGTGACAAAATATTACACCAGCAAACCTGTCAAGCCCTTTAGTTCTCACTCATCCTGCTGATTCTAAAGGACATGAGGAGAAGCCTTAATGCAGATGTTCTAAACTCAACTTTCCTTGTGTCTCTTAGGTTGGACATCAGGAGGAAGCGTAACTGGAGGAGGAACAGGAGGTATAAACGAAAGAAGTAAATTATAAAAATCTAAAGGGTTTAGATGCATGTATGTATTTAGATATGAGTTCAACTGCATAGATTAAGACAAATAAGCGCACACAGTGTGAACGTGAAAGATTCAGGAAAAAGATAAGCCAACATTAAACTAGGAGGTAGAAACAAAGGGCCAGATTTAGAGTTTAATGGAGGGTTACTCTGTCACAAACATTATGGATATCCTATATGCTTTATGGCATAGCTTAATATCCATCACGTTTGTGACTGTGTAACCTGTCTGCCAAACTCTAAATTAGACCTAAATTTATCATTGTAACAAATGTAAAAAGGAATATATTTCCTTAGTGGACCTTGCGTAAAGTAAAAGGTTGCTGGTCTTAAGCCTCTGAAAAACTTCGAGGAAATTACTCATTTTTCCACATCTTTCAAGTCTGACACCTCACCTTCAAAATGGATTCAAGGATGCGTTTTGTGTTAAAAAAATATCTCACGTTCAAAATGGATGCAAAGATACATTTTGTGCTAAAACATAGCGAGGGCCACAACAACAGCTACTCTGATTCATTTTGTGTGCAGCGTTCCCATGCTTCTGCAATAGTAGTTCACCCAAACTAAACCTTGTTACAGTAACACGTAGAAATAGCGCTTTGGTGCCATTTTCATTATTTCTGGAGAATTTCTGCCTTTTCAGACTCAACAGTAACTTCCCAGTTGTTTCCATGCTGTAATACGGCATTATCTTTAGTTTGTAATATGGTAATGGAACATTAAAAAACACTCTTAATCCATCCTATTTATGTGAGGTTCTCCGATTAGCAAATACTTAATGCTTTTTGCATATATAATTGAGGTCATTTTTGTTTTTCATTGAACATATTGTCTGTGAGACAAACAAATACAACGCCAAAGGATTCTTTACACCCAAGCACCGTGCACATCTCTTTGGATTTTCTTGTCCCTGCTGCAGGGGCCTTGAAGAACATTACTGGGATAATGTGCTCCCTTGATGGCACTTTGCATATCTACAGAGTTCTACCTTTGGACTATTAATGGACAGAAAATACCTAATTTCCAGGATATCCACTGTCTATGTAACATTTTGTAATAACAGTTTGTCAGAAACTATAATTCATGATTAAATACCACAAAAACAGTTCACTTACTAAAATTAGTCAAGGTTTGTGACATGATAAATAGTAATACGGAGGACTCAATTTGTGGGTATTGGAAGAATATTGTGTCTTACTCTTTCACCTCACCTTATAACACCACCCCTTAGTGGGGAAGAGTTAGGATGCACTGAACTAAAAGGCGTGCCCATACACTAGTCACCATGCGGATGGTTTACATAAGATGCAATGTCTGCCGAAGTGCCCCGAAATTAGTTTGAACTAGAAATTGAAAACTAAAAGGGTGACAAAATATTACACCAGCAAACCTGTCAAGCACTTTAGTTCTCACTCATCCTGCTGATTCTAAAGGACATGAGGAAAAGCTTTAATGCAGATGTTCTAAACTCAACTTTTCCTTGTGTCTCTTAGGTTTGACATCAGGAGGAAGCGTAACTGGAGGAGGACCAGGAGGTATAAACGAAAGAAGTAAATTATAAAAATCTAAAGGGTTTAGATGCATGTATGTATTTAGATATGAGTTCAACTGCATAGATTAAGACAAATAAGCGCACACAGTGTGAACGTGAAAGATTCAGGAAAAAGATAAGCCAACATTAAACTAGGAGGTAGAAACAAAGGGCCAGATTTAGAGTTTAATGGAGGGTTACTCTGTCACAAACATTATGGATATCCTATATGCTTTATGGCATAGCTTAATATCCATCACGTTTGTGACTGTGTAACCTGTCTGCCAAACTCTAAATAAGACACAAAGTCATCATTGTTACCAATGTAAAAAGGAATATATTTCCTTAGTGGACCTTGCGCAAAGTAAAAGGTTGCTGGTCTTAAGCCTCTGAAAAACTTCGAGGAAATTACTCATTTTTCCACATCTTTCAAGTCTGACACCTCACCTTCAAAATGGATTCAATGATGCGTTTTGTGTTAAAAAAATATCTCACGTTCAAAGTGGATGCAAAGATGCATTTTGTGCTAAAACATAGCGAGGGCCACAACAACAGCTACTCGGATTCATTTTGTGTGCAGCGTTCCCATGCTTCTGCAATAGTATTTCACCCAAACTAAACCTTGTTACAGTAACACGTAGAAATAGCGCTTTGGTGCCATTTTCATTATTTGTGGAGAATTTCTGCCTTTTCAGACTCAACAGTAACTTCCCAGTTGTTTCCATGCTGTAATACGGCATTATCTTTAGTTTGTAATATGGTAATGGAACATTAAAAAACACTCTTAATCCATCCTATTTATGTGAGGTTCTCCGATTAGCAAATACTTAATGCTTTTTGCATATATAATTGAGGTCATTTTTGTTTTTCATTGAACATATTGTCTGTGAGACAAACAAATACAACGCCAAAGGATTCTTTACACCCAAGCACCGTGCACATCTCTTTGGATTTTCTTGTCCCTGCTGCAGGGGCCTTGAAGAACATTACTGGGATAATGTGCTCCCTTGATGGCACTTTGCATATCTACAGAGTTCTACCTTTGGACTATTAATGGACAGAAAATACCTAATTTCCAGGATATCCACTATCTATGTAACATTTTGTAATAACAGTTTGTCAGAAACTATAATTCATGATTAAATACCACAAAAACAGTTCACTTACTAAAATTAGTCAAGGTTTGTGACATGATAAATAGTAATACGGAGGACTCAATTTGTGGGTATTGGAAGAATATTGTGTCTTACTCTTTCACCTCACCTTATAACACCACCCCTTAGTGGGGAAGAGTTAGGATGCACTGAACTAAAAGGCGTGCCCATACACTAGTCACCATGCGGATGGTTTACATAAGATGCAATGTCTGCAGAAGTGCCCCGAAATTAGTTTGAACTAGAAATTGAAAACTAAAAGGGTGACAAAATATTACACCAGCAAACCTGTCAAGCCCTTTAGTTCTCACTCATCCTGCTGATTCTAAAGGACATGAGGAGAAGCCTTAATGCAGATGTTCTAAACTCAACTTTTCCTTGTGTCTCTTAGGTTGGACATCAGGAGGAAGCGTAACTGGAGGAGGAACAGGAGGTATAAACGAAAGAAGTAAATTATAAAAATCTAAAGGGTTTAGATGCATGTATGTATTTAGATATGAGTTCAACTGCATAGATTAAGACAAATAAGCGCACACAGTGTGAACGTGAAAGATTCAGGAAAAAGATAAGCCAACATTAAACTAGGAGGTAGAAACAAAGGGCCAGATTTAGAGTTTAATGGAGGGTTACTCTGTCACAAACATTATGGATATCCTATATGCTTTATGGCATAGCTTAATATCCATCACGTTTGTGACTGTGTAACCTGTCTGCCAAACTCTAAATTAGACCTAAATTTATCATTGTAACAAATGTAAAAAGGAATATATTTCCTTAGTGGACCTTGCGTAAAGTAAAAGGTTGCTGGTCTTAAGCCTCTGAAAAACTTCGAGGAAATTACTCATTTTTCCACATCTTTCAAGTCTGACACCTCACCTTCAAAATGGATTCAAGGATGCGTTTTGTGTTAAAAAAATATCTCACGTTCAAAATGGATGCAAAGATACATTTTGTGCTAAAACATAGCGAGGGCCACAACAACAGCTACTCTGATTCATTTTGTGTGCAGCGTTCCCATGCTTCTGCAATAGTAGTTCACCCAAACTAAACCTTGTTACAGTAACACGTAGAAATAGCGCTTTGGTGCCATTTTCATTTTTTCTGGAGAATTTCTGCCTTTTCAGACTCAACAGTAACTTCCCAGTTGTTTCCATGCTGTAATACGGCATTATCTTTAGTTTGTAATATGGTAATGGAACATTAAAAAACACTCTTAATCCATCCTATTTATGTGAGGTTCTCCGATTAGCAAATACTTAATGCTTTTTGCATATATAATTGAGGTCATTTTTGTTTTTCATTGAACATATTGTCTGTGAGACAAACAAATACAACGCCAAAGGATTCTTTACACCCAAGCACCGTGCACATCTCTTTGGATTTTCTTGTCCCTGCTGCAGGGGCCTTGAAGAACATTACTGGGATAATGTGCTCCCTTGATGGCACTTTGCATATCTACAGAGTTCTACCTTTGGACTATTAATGGACAGAAAATACCTAATTTCCAGGATATCCACTGTCTATGTAACATTTTGTAATAACAGTTTGTCAGAAACTATAATTCATGATTAAATACCACAAAAACAGTTCACTTACTAAAATTAGTCAAGGTTTGTGACATGATAAATAGTAATACGGAGGACTCAATTTGTGGGTATTGGAAGAATATTGTGTCTTACTCTTTCACCTCACCTTATAACACCACCCCTTAGTGGGGAAGAGTTAGGATGCACTGAACTAAAAGGCGTGCCCATACACTAGTCACCATGCGGATGGTTTACATAAGATGCAATGTCTGCAGAAGTGCCCCGAAATTAGTTTGAACTAGAAATTGAAAACTAAAAGGGTGACAAAATATTACACCAGCAAACCTGTCAAGCCCTTTAGTTCTCACTCATCCTGCTGATTCTAAAGGACATGAGGAGAAGCCTTAACGCAGATGTTCTAAACTTAATTTACATCAGGAGGAAGGGTAACTGGAGGAGGAACAGGAGGTATAAACGAAAGAAGTAAATTATAAAAATCTAAAGGGTTTAGATGCATGTATGTATTTAGATACGAGTTCAACTGCATAGATTAAGACAAATAAGTGCACACAGTGTGAACGTGAAAGATTCAGGAAAAAGATAAGCCAACATTAAACTAGGAGGTAGAAACAAAGGGTCAGATTTAGAATTTGATGGAGGGTTACTCTGTCACAAACATTATGGATATCCTATATGCTTTATGGCATAGCTTAATATCCATCACGTTTGTGACTGTGTAACCTGTCTGCCAAACTCTAAATTAGACACAAAGTCATCATTGTTACCAATGTAAAAAGGAATATTCTTCCTTAGTGGACCTTGTGTAAAGTAAAAAGTTGCTGGTCTTAAGCCTCTGAAAAACTTCCAGGAAATTACTCATTTTTCCACATCTTTCAAGTCTGACACCTCACCTTCAAAATGGATTCAAGGATGCATTTTGTGGTAAAAAAATATCTCAAGTTCAAAATGGATGCAAAGATGCATCTTGTGCTAAAACATAGTGAGGGCCACAACAACAGCTACTCGGATTCATTTTGTGTGCAGCGTTCCCATGCTTCTGCAATAGTATTTTACCCAAACTAAACCTTGTTACAGAAACATATAGAAATAGCGCTTTGGTGCCATTTTCATAATTTGTGGAGAATTTCTGCCTTTTCAGACTCGACAGTAACGCCCCAGTTGTTTCCGTGCTGTAATATGGCATTATCTTTAGTTTGTAATATGGTAATGGAACATTAAAAAACACTCTTAATCCATCAGATTTATGTGATGTTCTCCGATTAGCAAATACTTAATGGTTTTTGTATATATAATTGAGGTTATTTTTGTTTCTCATTGAATATTTTGTCTGTGAGAAAAAACAAATATGTTTATGTTTAAGGGTTATAGAGCGCATAGCTGCCCGTGGGCTTCCCAGTGCTGAGGAGAGGCGAAGATGAGTGAGGGAAATAGGAATAATGAGTGAGGGAAATACAACCCCAAAGGATTCTTTACATCCAAACACCGTGCACATCTCTTTGGATTTTCTTGTCCCTGCTGCAGGGGCCTTGAAGAACATTACTGGGATAATGTGCTCACTTGATGGCACTTTGCATATCTACAGAGTTCTACCTTTGGACTATTATTGGACAGAAAATACCTGATTTCCAGGATATCCACTGTCTATGTAACATTTTGTTATAACAGTTTGTCAGAAACTATAATTCATGATTAATTACCACAAAAAGAGTTCACTTACTAAAATTAGTCAAGGTTTGTGACATGATAAATAGTAATACGGAGGACTCAATTTGTGGGTATTGGAAGAATATTGTGTCTTACTCTTTCACCTCACCTTATAACACCACTCTTTAGTGGGGAAGAGTTAGGATGCACTGAACTAAGAGGTGTGCCCATACACTAGTCACCATGCAGATGGTTTACATGAGATGCTATGCCTGCAGAAGTGCGCCGAAATTAATTTGAACTAGACATTGAAAACTAAAAGGGTGACAAAATATTACACCAGCAAACCTGTCAAACCCTTTAGTTCTCACTCAACCTGCTGATTCTAAAGGACATGAGGAGAAGCTTTAATGCAGATGTTCTAAACTCAATTTTTTCTTGTGTCTCTTAGGTTGGACATCAGGAGGAAGCATAACTGGAGGAGGAACAGGAGGTATATACGAAAGAAGTAAATTATAAAAATCTAAAGGGTTTAGATGCATGTATGTATTTAGATATGAGTTCAACTGCATAGATTAAGACAAATAAGCGCACACAGTGTGAACGTGAAAGATTCAGGAAAAAGATAAGCCAACATTAAACTAGGAGGTAGAAACAAAGGGCCAGATTTAGAGTTTAATGGAGGGTTACTCTGTCACAAACATTATGGATATCCTATATGCTTTATGGCATAGCTTAATATCCATCACGTTTGTGACTGTGTAACCTGTCTGCCAAACTCTAAATTAGACCTAAATTTATCATTGTAACAAATGTAAAAAGGAATATATTTCCTTAGTGGACCTTGCGCAAAGTAAAAGGTTGCTGGTCTTAAGCCTCTGAAAAACTTCGAGGAAATTACTCATTTTTCCACATCTTTCAAGTCTGACACCTCACCTTCAAAATGGATTCAATGATGCGTTTTGTGTTAAAAAAATATCTCACGTTCAAAGTGGATGCAAAGATGCATTTTCTGCTAAAACATAGCGAGGGCCACAACAACAGCTACTCGGATTCATTTTGTGTGCAGCGTTCCCATGCTTCTGCAATAGTATTTCACCCAAACTAAACCTTGTTACAGTAACACGTAGAAATAGCGCTTTGGTGCCATTTTCATTATTTGTGGAGAATTTCTGCCTTTTCAGACTCAACAGTAACTTCCCAGTTGTTTCCATGCTGTAATACGGCATTATCTTTAGTTTGTAATATGGTAATGGAACATTAAAAAACACTCTTAATCCATCCTATTTATGTGAGGTTCTCCGATTAGCAAATACTTAATGCTTTTTGCATATATAATTGAGGTCATTTTTGTTTTTCATTGAACATATTGTCTGTGAGACAAACAAATACAACGCCAAAGGATTCTTTACACCCAAGCACCGTGCACATCTCTTTGGATTTTCTTGTCCCTGCTGCAGGGGCCTTGAAGAACATTACTGGGATAATGTGCTCCCTTGATGGCACTTTGCATATCTACAGAGTTCTACCTTTGGACTATTAATGGACAGAAAATACCTAATTTCCAGGATATCCACTGTCTATGTAACATTTTGTAATAACAGTTTGTCAGAAACTATAATTCATGATTAAATACCACAAAAACAGTTCACTTACTAAAATTAGTCAAGGTTTGTGACATGATAAATAGTAATACGGAGGACTCAATTTGTGGGTATTGGAAGAATATTGTGTCTTACTCTTTCACCTCACCTTATAACACCACCCCTTAGTGGGGAAGAGTTAGGATGCACTGAACTAAAAGGCGTGCCCATACACTAGTCACCATGCGGATGGTTTACATAAGATGCAATGTCTGCAGAAGTGCCCCGAAATTAGTTTGAACTAGAAATTGAAAACTAAAAGGGTGACAAAATATTACACCAGCAAACCTGTCAAGCCCTTTAGTTCTCACTCATCCTGCTGATTCTAAAGGACATGAGGAGAAGCTTTAATGCAGATGTTCTAAACTCAACTTTTCCTTGTGTCTCTTAGGTTTGACATCAGGAGGAAGCGTAACTGGAGGAGGAACAGGAGGTATAAACGAAAGAAGTAAATTATAAAAATCTAAAGGGTTTAGATGCATGTATGTATTTAGATATGAGTTCAACTGCATAGATTAAGACAAATATGCGCACACAGTGGCAACGTGAAAGATTCAGGAAAAAGATAAGCCAACATTAAACTAGGAGGTAGAAACAAAGGGCCAGATTTAGAGTTTAATGGAGGGTTACTCTGTCACAAACATTATGGATATCCTATATGCTTTATGGCATAGCTTAATATCCATCACGTTTGTGACTGTGTAACCTGTCTGCCAAACTCTAAATTAGACCTAAATTTATCATTGTAACAAATGTAAAAAGGAATATATTTCCTTAGTGGACCTTGCGCAAAGTAAAAGGTTGCTGGTCTTAAGCCTCTGAAAAACTTCGAGGAAATTACTCATTTTTCCACATCTTTCAAGTCTGACACCTCACCTTCAAAATGGATTCAATGATGCGTTTTGTGTTAAAAAAATATCTCACGTTCAAAGTGGATGCAAAGATGCATTTTGTGCTAAAACATAGCGAGGGCCACAACAACAGCTACTCGGATTCATTTTGTGTGCAGCGTTCCCATGCTTCTGCAATAGTATTTCACCCAAACTAAACCTTGTTACAGTAACACGTAGAAATAGCGCTTTGGTGCCATTTTCATTATTTGTGGAGAATTTCTGCCTTTTCAGACTCAACAGTAACTTCCCAGTTGTTTCCATGCTGTAATACGGCATTATCTTTAGTTTGTAATATGGTAATGGAACATTAAAAAACACTCTTAATCCATCCTATTTATGTGAGGTTCTCCGATTAGCAAATACTTAATGCTTTTTGCATATATAATTGAGGTCATTTTTGTTTTTCATTGAACATATTGTCTGTGAGACAAACAAATACAACGCCAAAGGATTCTTTACACCCAAGCACCGTGCACATCTCTTTGGATTTTCTTGTCCCTGCTGCAGGCGCCTTGAAGAACATTACTGGGATAATGTGCTCCCTTGATGGCACTTTGCATATCTACAGAGTTCTACCTTTGGACTATTAATGGACAGAAAATACCTAATTTCCAGGATATCCACTGTCTATGTAACATTTTGTAATAACAGTTTGTCAGAAACTATAATTCATGATTAAATACCACAAAAACAGTTCACTTACTAAAATTAGTCAAGGTTTGTGACATGATAAATAGTAATACGGAGGACTCAATTTGTGGGTATTGGAAGAATATTGTGTCTTACTCTTTCACCTCACCTTATAACACCACCCCTTAGTGGGGAAGAGTTAGGATGCACTGAACTAAAAGGCGTGCCCATACACTAGTCACCATGCGGATGGTTTACATAAGATGCAATGTCTGCAGAAGTGCCCCGAAATTAGTTTGAACTAGAAATTGAAAACTAAAAGGGTGACAAAATATTACACCAGCAAACCTGTCAAGCCCTTTAGTTCTCACTCATCCTGCTGATTCTAAAGGACATGAGGAGAAGCTTTAATGCAGATGTTCTAAACTCAACTTTTCCTTGTGTCTCTTAGGTTTGACATCAGGAGGAAGCGTAACTGGAGGAGGAACAGGAGGTATAAACGAAAGAAGTAAATTATAAAAATCTAAAGGGTTTAGATGCATGTATGTATTTAGATATGAGTTCAACTGCATAGATTAAGACAAATAAGCGCACACAGTGTGAACGTGAAAGATTCAGGAAAAAGATAAGCCAACATTAAACTAGGAGGTAGAAACAAAGGGCCAGATTTAGAGTTTAATGGAGGGTTACTCTGTTACAAACATTATGGATATCCTATATGCTTTATGGCATAGCTTAATATCCATCACGTTTGTGACTGTGTAACCTGTCTGCCAAACTCTAAATTAGACCTAAATTTATCATTGTAACAAATGTAAAAAGGAATATATTTCCTTAGTGGACCTTGCGTAAAGTAAAAGGTTGCTGGTCTTAAGCCTCTGAAAAACTTCGAGGAAATTACTCATTTTTCCACATCTTTCAAGTCTGACACCTCACCTTCAAAATGGATTCAAGGATGCGTTTTGTGTTAAAAAAATATCTCACGTTCAAAATGGATGCAAAGATACATTTTGTGCTAAAACATAGCGAGGGCCACAACAACAGCTACTCTGATTCATTTTGTGTGCAGCGTTCCCATGCTTCTGCAATAGTAGTTCACCCAAACTAAACCTTGTTACAGTAACACGTAGAAATAGCGCTTTGGTGCCATTTTCATTTTTTCTGGAGAATTTCTGCCTTTTCAGACTCAACAGTAACTTCCCAGTTGTTTCCATGCTGTAATACGGCATTATCTTTAGTTTGTAATATGGTAATGGAACATTAAAAAACACTCTTAATCCATCCTATTTATGTGAGGTTCTCCGATTAGAAAATACTTAATGCTTTTTGCATATATAATTGAGGTCATTTTTGTTTTTCATTGAACATATTGTCTGTGAGACAAACAAATACAACGCCAAAGGATTCTTTACACCCAAGCACCGTGCACATCTCTTTGGATTTTCTTGTCCCTGCTGCAGGGGCCTTGAAGAACATTACTGGGATAATGTGCTCCCTTGATGGCACTTTGCATATCTACAGAGTTCTACCTTTGGACTATTAATGGACAGAAAATACCTAATTTCCAGGATATCCACTGTCTATGTAACATTTTGTAATAACAGTTTGTCAGAAACTATAATTCATGATTAAATACCACAAAAACAGTTCACTTACTAAAATTAGTCAAGGTTTGTGACATGATAAATAGTAATACGGAGGACTCAATTTGTGGGTATTGGAAGAATATTGTGTCTTACTCTTTCACCTCACCTTATAACACCACCCCTTAGTGGGGAAGAGTTAGGATGCACTGAACTAAAAGGCGTGCCCATACACTAGTCACCATGCGGATGGTTTACATAAGATGCAATGTCTGCCGAAGTGCCCCGAAATTAGTTTGAACTAGAAATTGAAAACTAAAAGGGTGACAAAATATTACACCAGCAAACCTGTCAAGCACTTTAGTTCTCACTCATCCTGCTGATTCTAAAGGACATGAGGAAAAGCTTTAATGCAGATGTTCTAAACTCAACTTTTCCTTGTGTCTCTTAGGTTTGACATCAGGAGGAAGCGTAACTGGAGGAGGACCAGGAGGTATAAACGAAAGAAGTAAATTATAAAAATCTAAAGGGTTTAGATGCATGTATGTATTTAGATATGAGTTCAACTGCATAGATTAAGACAAATAAGCGCACACAGTGTGAACGTGAAAGATTCAGGAAAAAGATAAGCCAACATTAAACTAGGAGGTAGAAACAAAGGGCCAGATTTAGAGTTTAATGGAGGGTTACTCTGTCACAAACATTATGGATATCCTATATGCTTTATGGCATAGCTTAATATCCATCACGTTTGTGACTGTGTAACCTGTCTGCCAAACTCTAAATAAGACACAAAGTCATCATTGTTACCAATGTAAAAAGGAATATATTTCCTTAGTGGACCTTGCGTAAAGTAAAAGGTTGCTGGTCTTAAGCCTCTGAAAAACTTCGAGGAAATTACTCATTTTTCCACATCTTTCAAGTCTGACACCTCACCTTCAAAATGGATTCAATGATGCGTTTTGTGTTAAAAAAATATCTCACGTTCAAAGTGGATGCAAAGATGCATTTTGTGCTAAAACATAGCGAGGGCCACAACAACAGCTACTCGGATTCATTTTGTGTGCAGCGTTCCCATGCTTCTGCAATAGTATTTCACCCAAACTAAACCTTGTTACAGTAACACGTAGAAATAGCGCTTTGGTGCCATTTTCATTATTTGTGGAGAATTTCTGCCTTTTCAGACTCAACAGTAACTTCCCAGTTGTTTCCATGCTGTAATACGGCATTATCTTTAGTTTGTAATATGGTAATGGAACATTAAAAAACACTCTTAATCCATCCTATTTATGTGAGGTTCTCCGATTAGCAAATACTTAATGCTTTTTGCATATATAATTGAGGTCATTTTTGTTTTTCATTGAACATATTGTCTGTGAGACAAACAAATACAACGCCAAAGGATTCTTTACACCCAAGCACCGTGCACATCTCTTTGGATTTTCTTGTCCCTGCTGCAGGGGCCTTGAAGAACATTACTGGGATAATGTGCTCCCTTGATGGCACTTTGCATATCTACAGAGTTCTACCTTTGGACTATTAATGGACAGAAAATACCTAATTTCCAGGATATCCACTATCTATGTAACATTTTGTAATAACAGTTTGTCAGAAACTATAATTCATGATTAAATACCACAAAAACAGTTCACTTACTAAAATTAGTCAAGGTTTGTGACATGATAAATAGTAATACGGAGGACTCAATTTGTGGGTATTGGAAGAATATTGTGTCTTACTCTTTCACCTCACCTTATAACACCACCCCTTAGTGGGGAAGAGTTAGGATGCACTGAACTAAAAGGCGTGCCCATACACTAGTCACCATGCGGATGGTTTACATAAGATGCAATGTCTGCAGAAGTGCCCCGAAATTAGTTTGAACTAGAAATTGAAAACTAAAAGGGTGACAAAATATTACACCAGCAAACCTGTCAAGCCCTTTAGTTCTCACTCATCCTGCTGATTCTAAAGGACATGAGGAGAAGCCTTAATGCAGATGTTCTAAACTCAACTTTTCCTTGTGTCTCTTAGGTTGGACATCAGGAGGAAGCGTAACTGGAGGAGGAACAGGAGGTATAAACGAAAGAAGTAAATTATAAAAATCTAAAGGGTTTAGATGCATGTATGTATTTAGATATGAGTTCAACTGCATAGATTAAGACAAATAAGCGCACACAGTGTGAACGTGAAAGATTCAGGAAAAAGATAAGCCAACATTAAACTAGGAGGTAGAAACAAAGGGCCAGATTTAGAGTTTAATGGAGAGGTTACTCTGTCACAAACATTATGGATATCCTATATGCTTTATGGCATAGCTTAATATCCATCACGTTTGTGACTGTGTAACCTGTCTGCCAAACTCTAAATTAGACCTAAATTTATCATTGTAACAAATGTAAAAAGGAATATATTTCCTTAGTGGACCTTGCGTAAAGTAAAAGGTTGCTGGTCTTAAGCCTCTGAAAAACTTCGAGGAAATTACTCATTTTTCCACATCTTTCAAGTCTGACACCTCACCTTCAAAATGGATTCAAGGATGCGTTTTGTGTTAAAAAAATATCTCACGTTCAAAATGGATGCAAAGATACATTTTGTGCTAAAACATAGCGAGGGCCACAACAACAGCTACTCTGATTCATTTTGTGTGCAGCGTTCCCATGCTTCTGCAATAGTAGTTCACCCAAACTAAACCTTGTTACAGTAACACGTAGAAATAGCGCTTTGGTGCCATTTTCATTTTTTCTGGAGAATTTCTGCCTTTTCAGACTCAACAGTAACTTCCCAGTTGTTTCCATGCTGTAATACGGCATTATCTTTAGTTTGTAATATGGTAATGGAACATTAAAAAACACTCTTAATCCATCCTATTTATGTGAGGTTCTCCGATTAGCAAATACTTAATGCTTTTTGCATATATAATTGAGGTCATTTTTGTTTTTCATTGAACATATTGTCTGTGAGACAAACAAATACAACGCCAAAGGATTCTTTACACCCAAGCACCGTGCACATCTCTTTGGATTTTCTTGTCCCTGCTGCAGGGGCCTTGAAGAACATTACTGGGATAATGTGCTCCCTTGATGGCACTTTGCATATCTACAGAGTTCTACCTTTGGACTATTAATGGACAGAAAATACCTAATTTCCAGGATATCCACTGTCTATGTAACATTTTGTAATAACAGTTTGTCAGAAACTATAATTCATGATTAAATACCACAAAAACAGTTCACTTACTAAAATTAGTCAAGGTTTGTGACATGATAAATAGTAATACGGAGGACTCAATTTGTGGGTATTGGAAGAATATTGTGTCTTACTCTTTCACCTCACCTTATAACACCACCCCTTAGTGGGGAAGAGTTAGGATGCACTGAACTAAAAGGCGTGCCCATACACTAGTCACCATGCGGATGGTTTACATAAGATGCAATGTCTGCAGAAGTGCCCCGAAATTAGTTTGAACTAGAAATTGAAAACTAAAAGGGTGACAAAATATTACACCAGCAAACCTGTCAAGCCCTTTAGTTCTCACTCATCCTGCTGATTCTAAAGGACATGAGGAGAAGCCTTAACGCAGATGTTCTAAACTTAATTTACATCAGGAGGAAGGGTAACTGGAGGAGGAACAGGAGGTATAAACGAAAGAAGTAAATTATAAAAATCTAAAGGGTTTAGATGCATGTATGTATTTAGATACGAGTTCAACTGCATAGATTAAGACAAATAAGTGCACACAGTGTGAACGTGAAAGATTCAGGAAAAAGATAAGCCAACATTAAACTAGGAGGTAGAAACAAAGGGTCAGATTTAGAATTTGATGGAGGGTTACTCTGTCACAAACATTATGGATATCCTATATGCTTTATGGCATAGCTTAATATCCATCACGTTTGTGACTGTGTAACCTGTCTGCCAAACTCTAAATTAGACACAAAGTCATCATTGTTACCAATGTAAAAAGGAATATTCTTCCTTAGTGGACCTTGTGTAAAGTAAAAAGTTGCTGGTCTTAAGCCTCTGAAAAACTTCCAGGAAATTACTCATTTTTCCACATCTTTCAAGTCTGACACCTCACCTTCAAAATGGATTCAAGGATGCATTTTGTGGTAAAAAATATCTCAAGTTCAAAATGGATGCAAAGATGCATCTTGTGCTAAAACATAGTGAGGGCCACAACAACAGCTACTCGGATTCATTTTGTGTGCAGCGTTCCCATGCTTCTGCAATAGTATTTTACCCAAACTAAACCTTGTTACAGAAACATATAGAAATAGCGCTTTGGTGCCATTTTCATTATTTCTGGAGAATTTCTGCCTTTTCAGACTCAACAGTAACTTCCCAGTTGTTTCCATGCTGTAATACGGCATTATCTTTAGTTTGTAATATGGTAATGGAACATTAAAAAACACTCTTAATCCATCCTATTTATGTGAGGTTCTCCGATTAGCAAATACTTAATGTTTTTGCATATATAATTGAGGTCATTTTTGTTTTTCATTGAACATTTTGTCTGTGAGACAAACAAATACAACGCCAAAGGATTCTTTACACCCAAACACCGTGCACATCTCTTTGGATTTTCTTGTCCCTGCTGCAGGGGCCTTGAAGAACATTACTGGGATAATGTGCTCCCTTGATGGCACTTTGCATATCTACAGAGTTCTACCTTTGGACTATTAATGGACAGAAAATACCTAATTTCCAGGATATCCACTGTCTATGTAACATTTTGTAATAACAGTTTGTCAGAAACTATAATTCATGGTTAAATACCACAAAAACAGTTCACTTACTAAAATTAGTCAAGGTTTGTGACATGATAAATAGTAATACGGAGGACTCAATTTGTGGGTATTGGAAGAATATTGTGTCTTACTCTTTCACCTCACCTTATAACACCACCCCTTAGTGGGGAAGAGTTAGGATGCACTGAACTAAAAGGCGTGCCCATACACTAGTCACCATGCGGATGGTTTACATAAGATGCAATGTCTGCAGAAGTGCCCCGAAATTAGTTTGAACTAGAAATTGAAAACCAAAAGGGTGACAAAATATTACACCAGCAAACCTGTCAAGCCCTTTAGTTCTCACTCATCCTGCTGATTCTAAAGGACATGAGGAGAAGCTTTAATGCAGATGTTCTAAACTCAACTTTTCCTTGTGTCTCTTAGGTTTGACATCAGGAGGAAGCGTAACTGGAGGAGGAACAGGAGGTATAAACGAAAGAAGTAAATTATAAAAATCTAAAGGGTTTAGATGCATGTATGTATTTAGATATGAGTTCAACTGCATAGATTAAGACAAATAAGCGCACACAGTGTGAACGTGAAAGATTCAGGAAAAAGATAAGCCAACATTAAACTAGGAGGTAGAAACAAAGGGCCAGATTTAGAGTTTAATGGAGGGTTACTCTGTCACAAACATTATGGATATCCTATATGCTTTATGGCATAGCTTAATATCCATCACGTTTGTGACTGTGTAACCTGTCTGCCAAACTCTAAATTAGACCTAAATTTATCATTGTAACAAATGTAAAAGGAATATATTTCCTTAGTGGACCTTGCGCAAAGTAAAAGGTTGCTGGTCTTAAGCCTCTGAAAAACTTCGAGGAAATTACTCATTTTTCCACATCTTTCAAGTCTGACACCTCACCTTCAAAATGGATTCAATGATGCGTTTTGTGTTAAAAAAATATCTCACGTTCAAAGTGGATGCAAAGATGCATTTTGTGCTAAAACATAGCGAGGGCCACAACAACAGCTACTCGGATTCATTTTGTGTGCAGCGTTCCCATGCTTCTGCAATAGTATTTCACCCAAACTAAACCTTGTTACAGTAACACGTAGAAATAGCGCTTTGGTGCCATTTTCATTATTTGTGGAGAATTTCTGCCTTTTCAGACTCAACAGTAACTTCCCAGTTGTTTCCATGCTGTAATACGGCATTATCTTTAGTTTGTAATATGGTAATGGAACATTAAAAAACACTCTTAATCCATCCTATTTATGTGAGGTTCTCCGATTAGCAACTACTTAATGCTTTTTGCATATATAATTGAGGTCATTTTTGTTTTTCATTGAACATATTGTCTGTGAGACAAACAAATACAACGCCAAAGGATTCTTTACACCCAAGCACCGTGCACATCTCTTTGGATTTTCTTGTCCCTGCTGCAGGCGCCTTGACGAACATTACTGGGATAATGTGCTCCCTTGATGGCACTTTGCATATCTACAGAGTTCTACCTTTGGACTATTAATGGACAGAAAATACCTAATTTCCAGGATATCCACTGTCTATGTAACATTTTGTAATAACAGTTTGTCAGAAACTATAATTCATGATTAAATACCACAAAAACAGTTCACTTACTAAAATTAGTCAAGGTTTGTGACATGATAAATAGTAATACGGAGGACTCAATTTGTGGGTATTGGAAGAATATTGTGTCTTACTCTTTCACCTCACCTTATAACACCACCCCTTAGTGGGGAAGAGTTAGGATGCACTGAACTAAAAGGCGTGCCCATACACTAGTCACCATGCGGATGGTTTACATAAGATGCAATGTCTGCAGAAGTGCCCCGAAATTAGTTTGAACTAGAAATTGAAAACTAAAAGGGTGACAAAATATTACACCAGCAAACCTGTCAAGCCCTTTAGTTCTCACTCATCCTGCTGATTCTAAAGGACATGAGGAGAAGCTTTAATGCAGATGTTCTAAACTCAACTTTTCCTTGTGTCTCTTAGGTTTGACATCAGGAGGAAGCGTAACTGGAGGAGGAACAGGAGGTATAAACGAAAGAAGTAAATTATAAAAATCTAAAGGGTTTAGATGCATGTATGTATTTAGATATGAGTTCAACTGCATAGATTAAGACAAATAAGCGCACACAGTGTGAACGTGAAAGATTCAGGAAAAAGATAAGCCAACATTAAACTAGGAGGTAGAAACAAAGGGCCAGATTTAGAGTTTAATGGAGGGTTACTCTGTTACAAACATTATGGATATCCTATATGCTTTATGGCATAGCTTAATATCCATCACGTTTGTGACTGTGTAACCTGTCTGCCAAACTCTAAATTAGACCTAAATTTATCATTGTAACAAATGTAAAAAGGAATATATTTCCTTAGTGGACCTTGCGTAAAGTAAAAGGTTGCTGGTCTTAAGCCTCTGAAAAACTTCGAGGAAATTACTCATTTTTCCACATCTTTCAAGTCTGACACCTCACCTTCAAAATGGATTCAAGGATGCGTTTTGTGTTAAAAAAATATCTCACGTTCAAAATGGATGCAAAGATACATTTTGTGCTAAAACATAGCGAGGGCCACAACAACAGCTACTCTGATTCATTTTGTGTGCAGCGTACCTATGCTTCTGCAATAGTATTTCACCCAAACTAAACCTTGTTACAGTAACACGTAGAAATAGCGCTTTGGTGCCATTTTCATTATTTCTGGAGAATTTCTGCCTTTTCAGACTCAACAGTAACTTCCCAGTTGTTTCCATGCTGTAATACGGCATTATCTTTAGTTTGTAATATGGTAATGGAACATTAAAAAACACTCTTAATCCATCCTATTTATGTGAGGTTCTCCGATTAGCAAATACTTAATGTTTTTTGCATATATAATTGAGGTCATTTTTGTTTTTCATTGAACATTTTGTCTGTGAGACAAACAAATACAACGCCAAAGGATTCTTTACACCCAAACACCGTGCACATCTCTTTGGATTTTCTTGTCCCTGCTGCAGGGGCTTTGAACAACATTACTGGGATAACATGCTCCCTTGATTGCACTTTGCATATCTACAGAGTTCTACCTTTGGACTATTAATGGACAGAAAATACCTAATTTCCAGGATATCCACTGTCTATGTAACATTTTGTAATAACAGTTTGTCAGAAACTATAATTCATGATTAAATACCACAAAAACAGTTCACTTACTAAAATTAGTCAAGGTTTGTGACATGATAAATAGTAATACGGAGGACTCAATTTGTGGGTATTGGAAGAATTTTGTGTCTTACTCTTTCACCTCACCTTATAACACCACCCCTTAGTGGGGAAGAGTTAGGATGCACTGAACTAAAAGGCGTGCCCATACACTAGTCACCATGCAGATGGTTTACATGAGATGCAATGGGGTCGATTCCGATCTCGGCCGGTAGGGCACCGAATCGGATCCGGCTTAACCGGATCCGATTCGGAGCCCTATTTCCCGACCGATTCGTACGTGTGTCCGGGCGAGCGAGTACGATGCGTGCGCTCGCGAAATCGCCGACCGACTCGTTCGCAGAACACGACCGCTCCGACCGACTCGTTCGCAGAACCCGACCGCTCCGACCGACTCGCATGGACTCGACTCGCATCGCGCAATGGAGACGTTCCCCGGCCGGGTAAGTACGATGCGCTCCTCGAGCAGTCCGACCGACTCGCGCAGTCCGGCTCCAAAGAGCATTCGGAGCCGTACTTCGGGGGTCCGTGTCGGACCCCCCTGTACGCGTAGCCGCGCGAGTCGCACACAGGGGGGACCAAAGGGTCCCCCCTACCTGTGCATGTACGGCATGATTCGCTTTGACGCGTACCCGCTGTAGGGGGCGCCCTTGTTCGTCTCGCACCCATTGAGTCAATGGGAGCCCGCGTACGCGTTGTTCCACCGGCTCCCATTGACTTCAATGGGAGTCCGACCGAATCGAGTCCGATAGCATACGTGCGCATCGTACTCGTTCGGTCGGGCTACTAGGGTCCGATTCGGTCGGAAATCTCTCCGGGTCCGGCTCAGTCGGTGAGATTTCCGGCCCGAATCGGAATCGGCCCCAATGTCTGCAGAAGTGCCCCGAAATTAGTTTGAACTAGAAATTGAAAACTAAAAGGGTGACAAAATATTACATCAGCAAACCTGTCAAGCCCTTTAGTTCTCACTCATCCTGCTGATTCTAAAGGACATGAGGAGAAGCTTTAACGCAGATGTTCTAAACTCAACTTTTCCTTGTGTCTCTTAGGTTGGACATCAGGAGGAAGCGTAACTGGAGGAGGAACAGGAGGTATAAACGAAAGAAGTATATTATAAGAAAATAAGGGTTTAGATGTATGTATGTATTTAGATATGAGTTCAACTGCATTGATTAAGACAAATAAGCGCACACAGTGTGAACGTGAAAGATTCAGGAAAAAGAAAAGCCATCATTAAACTAAGAGGTAGAAACAAAGGGCGAGATTTAGAGTTTGATGGAGGGTTACTCTGTCACAAACATGATGGATATCCTGTATGCTTTACGGCATAGCTTAATGGTAAAGAGTCAGAATATCGTGTAGGAAATGTCGACTTGCACTAATATTGAGTGCAAAATATCGAGATACATAAATATCGACTGCAAGAATATCGTGGTCAAGAATTTCGAGTTTCAGGTAAGAAATATTGTTTTCTAAAATATCGAAGTAATTAATATCATTTGCAAAAGTATAGTTGTAAAAAATATCGTTTTTTTAGTTAGTGTTATGTATTTTAGTATGTATTTTAAATGTATGTGCTCTATTTTTTTGTCTAAGTATTGCATTTGTTTTTAATATATGTGTTAAATTTTTTAGAAGTTATTAATTTTATTTTAATTAAATTTTGCGTTTTAGTTCCGTAGCGGGTTGTGGGTTTATAGGGGAATACGGTGGGAAGTAATTTAATTATAATAAATTGAATATTAATTTTTATTTATTACTATTTATTTATTTTTGATTTTATAGTGTTACTTGTGGGAATTAATTTATAATTAAATTATTAACTGGCTGTTAATTTTTATTGATTAATTAATTGGTAAATATGTTAATTGTGTAATTTGTTTAGGAGCGGGTTGTGGGTATAAAGTGGAATAGGGTGGGAAGTAATTTAATTATAATTGATTTATTAATATTTTTTATTAATTAATATTTAATTATTTTATATTGTTAATTGTGGGACTTAATTTATCATTATTTATTAATTGGTTGTTAATTATTATTAATTACTTGGTAATTATGTTAATTGTGTTAATTTTTTAGGAGCGGGTTGTGGGTTGATAGGGGAGTAGGGTGGGAAGTAATTTAATTTCAATATATTTATTCATATTTTTAATCTAATATTTAAATAATTTTATTTTATAGTGTTAATTGTGTGAATTAATTTATTAATAATTATTTATATTTTGCATGTTAATTGTTATTAATTAATTAATTGTTAATTAATTATATCAATTGTGTCATGTTTTACGAAATTAGTGGTGCTATTTATAGGGGAATATGGTGGGAGGTAATTTATTTATAATTAATTATTTGTTAATTAATGCTAATTAATTAATACAATGTTAAATATGCCAATTGTGTAATAATTTTGAGTTGTGAGTTGTGGGGTTTATAGTGGTAAATGGTGGGAAGTAATTTTTTAAAAATTAATTAATGATTTCTTGTTAATTGATATTAATTGATTAATGTAAAATTAGTTATGGAAATTGTGTAAATATTTGTAGGTGTGTGTTTTGGTGTTTTTTGGGGTAGAGGGTGGAAAGTAATTTAGTTTAAATTAATTAATCACTTGATCATTAATATTAATTGATAAATATTTTTGGTAATTGTTTAGTTTTTATTTTGTTTGGGGATTTTGGTTCAATAGCTGTAAAGTTTGATTTGTTCATGAATGTTTTACATTTTTAAATGTGTTTTATAATTATTAATATTTGTTAAATTGATAATTAATTGTGTTAATTATAGAGGTACACTTTTTTGTTTAATTTAGATGTGTGTTGTAAATTGGGTGGTGTTATAGGGTAGGAGAATAAATATTACATTTATGTAATTTAACATTTTTTGATTAAGATACATTTCTATTACAACATTTTTATTTGTTTGTAAATTGTTAAATGTAAAAAACTAATATTTTTATGACAATTTTAGATTTTTGCTACATTAAAATATTTGTATATGTTTTGTTAATTTTTATATTTTTATATATGTTTTGTTTTGTTTTTTTTTTTATTATATTTTGTATTGTAGTTGATATTTTGTTTGTTTTTAAATTATAATTTTGTCCTGTGGGAATAGTAATTTTTACCCATCCGCTATCCAACACTTTCCCTACTGTTGCATTCGCAGGAGTGGGAATAGTAATTTATACCCCTATGCTATCCAACACTTTCCCTACTGTTGCACTTGCTGGAGTGGGAATAGTACATTTTACCACTCCACTATCCAACACTTTCCCTACTGTTGCACTTGCAGGAGTGGGAATAGTAAATTAATACCCTCCGCTATCCAACAGTTTCCCTACTGTTGCACTCATTGGGGTGGGAATAGTAATTTGTACCCCTCCGCTATCCAACACTTTCCCTACTGTTGCACTCCCTGGAGTGGTAATAGTAATTGTATCCTCTTTGCTATCCAACACTTTCCCTACTGTTGCACTCATTGGAGTGGGAATAGTAAATTATTCCCCTCCCCTATCCAACACTTTCCCTACTGTTGCACTCGCTGGAGTGGGAATAGTAATTTTTACCCCTCCGCTATCCAACACTTTCCCTACTGTTGCACTCACTGGAGTGGGAATAGTAATTTTTACCTCTATGCTATCCAACACTTTCCCTACTGTTGCACTTGCTGGAGTGGGAATAGTAATTTTTATCCCTCCACTATCCAACACTTTCCCTACTGTTGCACTCATTGGAGTGGGAATAGTATATTATTCCCCTCCGCTATCCAACACGTTCCCTACTGTTGCACTCGCTTGAGTGGGAATAGTAAATTATTCTCCTCCGATATCCAACACTTTCCCTACTGTGGCACTAAATGCAGTTTAAAATGTAGGTTTTAAAAATTACATATGTTAATATTTTAATTTATATTATAATTTTTATTTTTTATTTTTATGTTACAGGCGGATGTATATATATATATTTATCTTTATTTTTAATATATTTCTAACATTTTATAATTAATTAAAATTATTTATTAATTATTTCTAAGTAAATATATATATTACATTTTATATGTGTATGTTTAATTTATTTTTAAATTACATTTATTACTTATAATTGTTAAAATTTACAAATAAATCTAAATATTTTTTTAAGTAAAATGTATTATTTAAATTATTTTACATTATTTATAATACATATTAAGAAAACGATATTTTGTACGTCGATATTTTTAACAACGATATTTTTTTTCGATATTTTTGTACTTACCATTATGAAGATAGGAGGTCGATATTTTTGACGAAGATATTTATGTCACGATAATTCTGTAGGTCGATATTAGTGTTGTCGATATTCTGTCAGTGATCCAGCTTAATATCCGTCATGTTTGTGACAGTGTAACCTGTCTGTGAAACTTTAAATTTGTCCCAAAGTCATCATTGTTACCAATGTTAAAAGGAATATTCTTCCTTAGTCGACCTTGCGCAAAGTAAAAAGGTGTAAATGCTTGACTTGTTGACACTTAGTTGTAGCGTTGGTACAGACAGCCGACACATGTTTCATCGTGTAAACAATTTTTTCAAAGCTCAAATTATACGCAGGGTACTTAAGGCCGCCCAGACTCCAAAAATAGTCTTTGGTGCAATAAATAATAGTCCAAATCTCTCCAGTATGAGATCGAAACTTCTGTAAGCCCGGGACTGCAAAACTCGTTGTATTATACGAGACTAAGGTCTTGGCAATACATTAATGGAATCCCTTGTCCACATTCAAAGTGAGGCAGCCCTAGTGTTCGGCACTTCCTTCTCAATTAGGAGTGGACTATTATTTATTGCACCAAAGACTATTTTTGGAGTCTGGGCGGCCTTAAGTACCCTGCATACCAAGGGGACTTTGAACATTCGAGCTAGTTGGATGAGAGGCAATATATACGCACACACAGTTTGTACAGAAAAAGCACATCAATAATAGAACGTCAGCAGAGTCGTTACTGGTCTTTTATTTCCAGATATACTTGATATGCAATTGATGGAACCAGCCAACGCGTTTCGCCCAAACATGGGCTTCTTCAGGGCTGTAATGGCATACAATGAGGGTATAATTTAGAATGTTGGTATAAGACCACGCGAAACATATTAATGAGTGAAAATAGCAAAAGTTAGAGAAAAGAGGAAAGGAAATGAGAGGAAAAAACGCAACCAAGGAGTGATGGAGTTATGGAAGAATGGTGAAACCGTGGAGGGGATAGAATAGCGTGCCGTCAGAAAGAAAAAGTGAAAGCACCAGTGACATCCAAAAGATGTGTTTAGATGTTGCAGGGTAGTGGAAATCCACAGAATCCTTATGGATAATAAACGCAGCGATTCACAAGTGGAGCTAGGTCAAAAGAAAAAAGTGCCCGTGCTCAGAGAGAGACTTTTAAAGTCCAAGGGTAGCTGGCTTACCAATAAGATAATGATATGAGTTAGATCCTCAGTAGCTGGATCAAGAACGGGGAATAAAACCGTTCTGAAAGAAGCAAAATCAGAAATAGAGATAAATGTCCCGTTTCGCATGCCAAAACTTTAATGATATAATGGAAGCACAGATAGTGCAAGGGTGTGCAAGCGACATACCTAAGATGTTATGGAGAATTCTCGTGGTGGAGAACAATTCTGTGTTTAAGCGAGGTACCTGCGGATAAAGGAGTAGTGCAATAAGCATGAGGAAGGTTTTCAGTGCTAGTAGTTTAACACACCGCAAGGTCAAACCAATAAATGAGTATTATTATCAAAATGTTTAAATATGGGAGAACGGTCAAGTATCCACTTATAAAAAAACTTAAAGTAAAGTGATTACAAACCTAAACAAAGCAGAGTATGAGTTTAAAAATGAGAACGGTAGTCAGAAGCAATGCAGTAATGCCCAAAGTTAGGGATAGTCATGTATGGTGCGCAAAAAGCGCAAAGACATAAAAACACATTTTGTACGTGACTAAAAGTGGAGCACAACGTTTTAATTGGAGTCAAGAGCCTAGTCTATAGCGGAAATGACCACCGTTGAGGATAAATTGTACGTGGTGCATAAGGCGCCCATAGTGAAAAGCAGTGTGTACAAATCTATAATGGAGAAAGCGCCAGAACTGAACAACGTGAGAAAAACAAACTTTGGATGCACGGTGCGCGTGATGCAAAAAGCACGGAGGCACACCGTGTAGCTGTTTAAAAAAGCAGATACAAACTACAGTCGTCACCTTACAAGAAATGTGCCGCACAAGAGATCAAATACGGAAGAGTGGGTAGATCTTACCGTATTTCAGTATTCGCCCTGAAAAGGATCAGAGACGTGTCCGGAACGCGTCCTGTAGCCAGCGTGTCTGGTAGATTCTGCCCTGCGCTTGCATACGCTGCTAAGTAGCGTGAGTCTATTTCCGGTAAGTTGGAAACTAGACTGCACAAGGCAAAGGAGTAAATACTCATTTCCGGGGTGTTACTACGCGTGGCAAAAGTAAACGCGAGTTATTTCCGGATGAAAAAAGGTTCAATGGAGGTTCAAGCAACCTCTACGTCAGTGAGAACGAACCAAGTTAAGGTACCTGAAAACACGAGCAGGGGTAACCATGGCAACGCGTAACATGTGTTACTCAAAAAACGGAAAGTAATGAAAGGAGCCAGTACCCGGTGAAGTGAGAAAATGTATAATGCTATGTTTACAGTGAAAACAGACAGCTAAAGTGACCCTTTGATTACTTGAGGTTTCCTAAGCGGGTTGTAAAGGAAAAGGACAATAGTACAAGAGCACACAAGAATAATAAGAACAGAGGCAGTGCTCAGCAAGTTTGGAGATCACGTTACTAATACGAGAAGTTCTCTTGTAGGTCCAAGAGACAGGGAGAGGACAGAAAAGAACAGCATGTTGGGGTATACTATGCATCTGATGTGACTGTAAATGAAGTTCAGGAAGCAGTGCCCAAATGGAGATATGTGTAGCAATAAAGTTACAGTGCCACCAATAATTACAAAACCATATACAGATTTGACAGTATTTTAGGCAGTCAGGTTTGTAGGTGGTGCCAAGCATCTTAGGTTCAGTTAGTGGGAACAATAGCAAGGACATAGAGTCACACAAACAGTGAGACAAACATTCAAAATTGTAAAACATTGCGGCGAAAAGAGGTCAACCATGAAGTTTAGGCAACACAAAACCACATGTAATTTAGTTGGTCTAAAGGAAGAGGTGAGGTTGGCAAAAACGTACGACAAGTCTTTTAGATTGGGAAATGAATCAAACATCGGAACTATATTCATGTACAAGTGTCCCATAAACCGTGCGACACACATTTAGACTCTAATTTTTTCAGACAAAAGGGATCATTCATGTATTGATGGCATCACAGAGTACTATGTGATGATGTTAGTATGACAGGCAGGTAGGGTCTACAGGCAGGTTTGACATAGTACTTAGAGAAAGTAATGCATCTCCCTGTCTGTGTTGAGGCCTAGGATTGAAGAGCGTAACGTACTAATCCATATGGCTTCAAGTTGTCTCAGTGTAAGTGCCCTGTCCCTGCCTCGTTGGTTGTTCAAGACAGTGTCTATGCCATGAAAGCAGAAACAAGCTCTATCCACACCCGTTCTACATTCATGTGATGCAATGGCATACGATGTGTCCCTCACAAGACCTCTGCGACAAACTCAGCACCTTTTTCCACCACAAAATCAAGAGCATCTACGACAACTTCGACGAAGACAACCAACACACTGAACCCTCACCAACCACCCCCGACACCCGGAAACCAGCGATTGACGACTGGACAGCCCTCACCATGGAAGACACACTGAAGACAATGAAGTCAATCCACTCAGGGGCCCCAACGGACCCCTGCCCCCACCACATCTTCAACAGAGCCGCCGACACCATCGCACCCATGCTCCGCCACACCATCAACCGCTCCCTGGCGACCACCTCGTTCCCCGATGACTGGAAACACGCCGAGGTCAACCCCTCCTAAAGAAACCCTCAGCGGACCCCACCGACCTCAAAAACTACAGACCCATCTCCCTGCTCCCGTTCCCAGCGAAAGTCATCGAGAAAGCCATCAACAGCCAACTCGCCACATTCATTGAAGAACACAACATCCTCGACTCCTCCCAATCCGGCTTCAGAAAAAACCACAGTACGGAAACCGCCCTCCTCGCCACAACAGACGACATCCGCACCCTACTGGACAAAGGAGAAACAGTAGCCCTCATCCTCCTCGACCTATCAGCGGCGTTCGACACAGTCTCCCACCGCACCCTAATATGCAGACTCTACGACGCAGGAATCCAGGACAAGGCCCTCGACTGGATCCGCTCCTTCCTCTCCGCCAGGACGCAGCGGGTCAGACTCCCACCTTTCCTCTCGGACCCCACACCTACCACCTGCAAAGTCCCCCAGGGCTCCTCCCTCAGCCCGACGCTCTTCAACGTCTACATGGCTCCACTCGCCCCCATCGTCAGAACCTACGGACTCAACATCGTGTCATACGCAGATGACACCCAGCTCATCCTCTCCCTATCCAACGAGCCCAACACCGCCAGACGCAACTTTCGAGAAGGCATGGAAGCCGTCGCCAAATGGATGAAAAACAGCTGCCTACAACTAAACACCAACAAAACAGAAGTACTCATCATGGGCCCAAACCCCGATGCCTGGAGCGACACCTGGTGGCCCCCACCCTCGGAAACCCGCCAACCCCCACGGACCACGCACGCAACCTGGGAATCATCCTGGACTCCGAGCTCAAAATGGACCACCAGATCAACTCTGTCTCGTCTTCCTGCTTCCACACCCTCCGCCTCCTTCGTAAGACCTTCAAATGGATCCCCTCGAACACCGAAAGACCGTCACTCACGCCTTGGTCACCAGCAGACTCGACTACGGCAACGCACTCTACGCCGGAATAAACAAAAACCTCACACGCAAGCTACAGAACATCCAGAACGCCGCCGCAAGACTGGTCCTCAACCTGCCAAAACACTGCCACATCTCCCAGCACCTGCGCACACTCCACTGGCTCCCTGTCGAGGCGAGAATCACCTTCAAGATGCTCACCCACGCACACAAGGCCCTCCACGGCACCGGACCAGCATACCTGAACAGCCGACTCAAATTCCACGCACCCCAAAGGACCCTACGATCAGCCCAGCTCTCCTACGCCGTGGTCCCCCGCACCAGAAAGACCAGATCGGGAGGCCGCTCCTTCTCCTTCCTCGCGGCCAAAGCATGGAATGCCCTTCCGCTCCACCTCAGACAGACAACATCGCTCCCCATCTTCGCAAGAAACCTCAAAACCTGGCTCTTCGACAGACCCCTCCTTGATGGATGGAACCTGCACCCCCCCGCCCTAGCGCCTTGAGACCCTTACGGGTGAGTAGTCGCGCTTTAACAAACCCCTGATTGATTGATTGATTGATTGAGTGCAGCTCTGCAGTGTTCCTGAATGCGAACTTTGAGTTGTCTGGTTGTGCTACCAACATAGATCTTCCCACAACCACAAATAATAACATAAACAACAAAGCTGGTCAAACAATTGATGAATTGTCGAATCTTGTGTTGAGTGTTGGTGTTGTAACTGAACGTCGTCATCCTATTGCAACCTAGTTGGCAGATGTTGCAGGCGCTGCATGTGTAAAAACCCTTGGGTTTTGTTAGCCAGCTATGTTGTTGTGGTGCATTCAGTAAGGTGTAGCTAGGGCAAAGGACATCTCTCATAGTCTTGCTTCTTTTAAAGGTCATGGAGGCTCTTTCAGTAATCATGTTGTTGACCCCAGGTACCCCTTTAAGCAGTGCCCAGTGTTTGCCCACTGATTTGAATTCCTCATGATTTAGTGTAGAGTAGGTGGTGATAAAGAAGAGTCTCTGGGCTTCCTGATCTCGTTTCCTGTTCCTGTTTTTTAAAATGTCTTATCTTTTTATGGTCTTGACCCTGTTGCCAGCAACGTTAAGTGTGTGTGAATCATAGCCTCTTCTTTTGAGTCGGTCTGTGGCCAGACTAGAATGTAAGGCAAAGTTGGCCTCCTCGCTGCAGTTTCTGCGAATTTGCAGCAGCTCACCAAAAGGGATGGCCTTCTTTGTGGACGGGGGATGTGAGCTGGTGTAGTGTAGAATACTATTGACAGCTGTTTCCTTCCTGTGAAGTGTACTGTGAATAGTGTTGCCCTGGACATATAATTCTAAGTCAAGGAAGTGTATCTTGGTTGGAGACATTTCAAGGGTGAAGGAGACATTGAGAGTGTTATCATTGAGAAAATTAAAGTATTCTTTCAGTTCTGGACCAGTACCTGTCCAGATGACCCTACCTGCCTGTCATACTAACATCATCACATAGTACTCTGTGATGCCATCAATACATGAATGATCCCTTTTGTCTGAAAAATTAGAGTCTAAATGTGTGTCGCACGGTTTATGGGACACTTGTACATGAATATAGTTCCGATGTTTGATTCATTTCCCAATCTAAAAGACATGTCGTACGTTTTTGCCAACCTCACCTCTTCCTTTAGACCAACTAAATTACATGTGGTTTTGTGTTGCCTAAACTTCATGGTTGACCTCTTTTCGCCGCAATGTTTTACAATTTTGAATGTTTGTCTCACTGTTTGTGTGACTCTATGTCCTTACTATTGTTCCCACTAACTGAACCTAAGATGCTTGGCACCACCTACAAACCTGACTGCTTAAAATACTGTCAAATCTGTATATGGTTTTGTAATTATTGGTGGCACTGTAACTTTATTGCCACACATATCTCCATTTGGGCACTGCTTCCTGAACTTCATTTACAGTCACATCAGATGCATAGTATACCCCAACATGCTGTTCTTTTCTGTCCTCTCCCTGTCTCTTGGACTTACAAGAGAACTTCTCATATTAGTAACGTGATCTCCAAACTTGCTGAGCACTGCCTCTGTTCTTATTATTCTTGTGTGCCCTTGTACTATTGTCCTTTTCCTTTACAACCCGCTTAGGAAACCTCAAGTAATCAAAGGGTCACTTTAGCTGTCTGTTTTCACTGTAAACATAGCATTATACATTTTCTAACTTCACCGGGTACTGGCTCCTTTCATTACTTTCCGGTTTTTGAGTAACACATTACGCGTTGCCAAGGTTACCCCTGCTCGTGTGTTCAGGTACCTTAACTTGGTTCGTTCTCACTGACGTAGAGGTTGCTTGAACCTCCATTGAACCTTTTTTCATCCGGAAATAACTCGCATTTACTTTTGCCGCGCGTAGTAACACCCCGGAAATTAGTATTTACTCCTTTGCCTTGTGCAGTCTAATTTCCAACTTACCGGAAATAGACTCACGCTACTTAGCAGCGTTTGCAAGCGCAGGGCAGATTCTACCAGACACGCTGGCTACAGGACACGTTCCAGACACGGCTCTGATCCTTTTCACGGCGAATACTGAAATACGGTAAGATCTACCCACTCTTCCGCATTTGATCTCTTGTGCGCCGCATTTCTTGTAAGGTGACGACTGTAGTTTGTATCTGCTTTTTTAAACGGATACACGGTGTGCCTCCGTGCTTTTTGCATCACGCGCACCGTGCATCCAAAGTTTGTTTTTCTCACGTTGTTCAGTTCTGGCGCATTCTCCATTATAGATTTGTACACACTGTGCATTTCACTATGGGCGCCTTATGTGCAACGTACAATTTAACCTCAACAGTGGTCATTTCCGCTATAGACTAGGCTCTCGACTCCAATTAAAACGTTGTGCTCCACTTTTAGTCACATACAAAATGTGTTTTTATGTCTTTGCGCTTTTTGCACACCATACATGACTATCCCTAACTTTGGGCATTACCGCTTTGCTTCTGACTACCGTTCTCATTTTTAAACTCATACTCGGCTTTGTTTAGGTTTGTAATCACTTTACTTTAAGTTTTTTATAAGTGGTTACTTGACCGTTCTCCCAAATTTTAAACATTTTGGTAATAATACTCGTTTATTGGTTTCACCTTGCGGTGTGTTAAACTACTAGCGCTGAAAACCTTCCTCGTGCTTATCGCACTACTCCTTTATCCGCAGGTACCTCGCTTAAACAGAGAATTGTTCTCCACCACGAGAATTCTCCATAACATCTTAGGTATGTCGCTTGCACACCCTTGCACTATCTGTGCTTCCATTATATCATTAAAGTTTTGGCATGCGTAACGGGACATTTATCTCTATTTCTGATTTTGCTTCTTTCAGAACGGTTTTATTCCCCGTTCTTGATCCAGCTACTGAGGATCTAACTCATATCATTATCTTATTGGTAAGCCAGCTACCCTTGGACTTTATTAGTCTCTCTCTGAGCACGGGCACTTTTTTCTTTTGACATAGCGCCAACTGTGAATCACTGCGTTTATTATCCCTAAGGATTCTTTTGGATGTCACTGGTGCTGTCACTTTTTCTTTCCGACGGCACGCTATTCTATCCCCTCCACGGTTTCACCATTCTTCCATAACTCCATCACTCCTTGGTTGCGTTTTTTCCTCTCGTTTCCTTTCCTCTTTTCTCTAACTTTTGCTATTTTTCACTCATTAATATGTTTCGCGTGGTCTTATACCAACATTCTAAATTATACCCTCATTGTATGCCATTACAGCCCTGAAGAAGCCCATGTTTGGGCGAAACGCGTTGGCTGGTTCCATCAATTGCATATCAAGTATATCTGGAAATAAAAGACCAGAAACGACTCTCTGCTGACGTTCTATTATTGATGTGCTTTTTCTGTACAAACTGTGTGTGCGTATTTATTGCCTCTCATCCAACTAGCTCATATATTCATTTTTATGGTCTACAAGCGGCAGATCATTTGAGGTGGGCAATATCACTTTTTACGTAGTGACCAGTCCAGGTGGTGCAGTCTTCTAAGACCCAGCTGCTTTCCTTTTTGACTTTGAACATTCCTTGGAGTTCTGCGATCACAGACATATTAAATATATAATTTGAGCCTTGAAAAAGTTGTCTACAAGACGAAACATGTGTCGGCTGTCTGTACCAACGCTACAACTACGTGTCAACAAGTCAAGCATTTACACCTTAGACTATATTATTGTGTTTTCTTGTTTTTTCTTGAGGTATCATTAAATACAACTGACAACAGAGTCAGTTTGAAACCTTTTTTGTGTTGTGCTCTGCTTTATAAATTTTGATTATGTAAGTATATGGAAAATGTATTTTCCTATACAGAGCAACACTGTATCGATGGCACAGTGTTTTGCATAGAGCACGCTCTCACTATTGTTACCTAATAATTGCAAACATAACGGAGGTGCTGACTGTTCTCTTGTTACCACTGCCATCTGTCTCAAGTGTTATGGCATTGCACATAATGATCATAACATGAAATGCCTAAAAGTATGCAAGATTACACTGGTGTGAATGAAATCTTGGCCGGGCTTACTTTCAACACATTTATCAATAGACAGTGCTGCAGAGGTTCTAGGAGTATGTATGTATTGGCATGGGCAATGCGTGAAGACGCCACTGGCATTTGGACAAAATGGTGGCAGTGGTCATGGGAGGCTCTTGGTCCATCTGGCCTTCGACCTGGTGGCCACTTGCATAGGCCTGTCGTCAACTCCTGTCACCACAGTGCACAGCGCAGGTGTCTTTTTTGGCGCCTTGTAAACAAACATACTTCTCCTGTTCCTCAACTGCTGAGTCTCTACTGCCTTCTTGTAGAACAGACTCGGCTTCAAAGTCATTTGCCTGGTTCATTGATCAGTCAATATTCATGGCCTTTTTGTCCTCATTCTCTTTTTCAATTTAATACCCCTTTCCTCTCTCTATGGTGTTGCGGATCCCACTTGCATTGCAGCTGCACCTATTCTTATACATCTGCCTAACTCTTCCTACTGCACATTGCACTAATTTTGGCCACCTAACTTACCGAAAACATCTAAAGACCTATTCCTTTAAGGTCCTAATTTATAATAGAATATATTCAGCCAGAGTTACCAATTAAGGCTTGTGTCTTGCTCCCAGTTCCCAGAAATGTTTTTTCGGCCTAGACTGGTAAATAACATGCTAGACATAGAAAACTCAGCCTTTTATTACATGCTCTTGATTTACACTGACATTTTCCATATACATTTAGCAGGTGGTAAAAACTAGGCAAAAGATTTTGGCTTTATCAGGTGTAGCCCGCTACACAGTAAAACTCTATCGGGCATGCTGGTATCCCCCTATGGATACCGCGCCTCCTGAATCATAATGAGGCCCTTATACCTGTTGATGTACTCTGAGACATTGGTTTGGTTTTGAACCAGGACTCCTCTGGGTAAATGTGCTCATTTATACACTGATAACTCAATAGATCAATCTAATTGCATTGTAATTTTGATAAAGAATTTCAGTCGCACTATGGTATTCTGAGGGAAGTCATGAAAGTGGGCCCATCTTGAAATGGGTTGGCTTGCTCCTAAAAATCCATGCACAAAGAATGAATGGAGAAAAACGCAAGCAAACATCCCTAATCTGTGAAGTTCTTCAAGGCTTACCCATCATTTAGCTACTTTTCATTGTCTGCTGCCTCTAAGTGATGCCAGGTCAACACAACCATGGGGCATATTTACAATAAAGTGGCGAAGCGTGTCGTTAAGCCAAGAAGGCTAACGACACACTTCATCACTTTGGAAACGCAGGGCTGCACCATATTTATTAGAATGTGGGGTAGCCCTTCGTTTCCCCCTGAGCTGATGCTAAGTTTAGCTGCCTAGCGCCACGCAGGCACCCTTGCACCTTAGTGCAAGGGTGTCTGTGTTGAGGGGAAGATTTTTTCTGTGCAGGAAGGTCCCCCTTCCTACACATAAACAATCTTTAAATGCCGTTTTGTAACTTCTATGTGTGCTGCTAATTGCAGCACACATAGAAGTTGCAAAACAGCATTTTTTTTTAAATGATTGTTTATTGTGCAGGAAGGGGGACCTTCTGCACATTAACAATCATAGGCAATTTGCTGTTTCTATGTGTGCTGCACAAGGCAGCACACATGGAAACGGCAAAACGAGGAGAAATTAAGCATTTCTCCTTGTTTCACCTGTTTGACCTCTTTGAGACCAGGTTTTCCCTGGTCTTCATTTTTGCGCTACCTCCTATTTACGCTGCCCTTGTAAATAGGGGGCAGCGTCAATATAAATGGGTGTTGCAATGGAATGCCCACCGCAACACCATTTGCCCTCCCGTTTCACACTACATACAGCGTGAAAGGGTGCCTTATTTACAAGGCAGCATTAAGCCACGTTAAATACGGCGAGGCCCCTATCACCATCACAACGTCACTGAAAATGACATGGTGGTGGTGATAGGCGCTTGTAAATATGCCCCCATGAAGTCTATGGACATTTTTATATGTGCATATCACAGTCCAAGCACAATAAAACTTCACCATTCCACGAATGATTCTTTTAAGCCCCCACCTCAGGTGATTCTATCAGAATCATAAATAGGAATGCACTGAATACAATTCTGACATGCACACTACAGTTCCCACTACTGTTTGCTTTGCACAGTATACCAAAATGCTGAATAATGTCAAGAACACTTGTGAATAACAGTTTGTCAGAAAACATTATTCATGATTAAATAGCACTAAAATCATGGACTTTATAAAATAAAATAAATCAAGGTTTGAGAACCAGCCAGAATATGAAAACTAGGAACAGGAAGAGCAGCCTCGTTGCAGATTTTCCACATTTAACTTGTATTTGTGTCTTTTAGGTTGGGGAACTGGAGGGACGACAAGAGAAGGAGAGAGCACGGCAGGAGGAGGACCAGGAGGTATAATCTACAGATTATATTTGTATATATGTACAGAGGTATGTGTGCAACTGTATTGATATCGGGGCTTATTAAGAATACTGTGGTCCTTGGTCCTGGGACCGATGTACTCTCGGTGACGGTCCATTTACCGCCATCCCTGTGTGTCTACGCCCTCTATTACAAGTGTGGTGGTAGGACCGCCACAGGACCGCCGCCACTGGCAGGTCCAGAGTCCTGCAATAGTGGCGGTGCAGATTGGAGGCCAATCGAATTACGACCTGCCTTTCCACCAAGCTTTTCATGGCTATGATCCCGCTATGAAATGCTTGGTGTAAAGGTAAGGAAAGTGGCTCCCAACAGAGCCCCCAGGCAAATCTGCTTATGAGGTGGGTGCAGGGGGCAAAAGATGTGCCCCCCAACAAGTCCATGCTCCTGCATGCACTGTGTGGCATGTACGACATGGTGCATTCCACACAGTGCACCCAATGCGGCAGCGGTCCCACAGCGGCAGCATGACTGCTAGCTGTAATCCTCAGCCAAAGCATGCCACTGCCATGGGACTGCCACCGCACTGCCCACCCACCAGAGGGCCTGATTTAGAGTTTGGCAGGGGGTTACTCTGTCACAAACATGGTTGATGCCCTGTCTGCCTAATCACAAGTGGCACAGCATATAATACACTTGTAATAGGGCAGACTGCATATCTGTTACATCTGTGACAGAGTAAACCATCCACCAAGTCAGGTCCAAAGGCTTCATTTTTGCCAATTCAAGTTGTAATATTCTTTGTTTGTGGCACTTGTGCAAAATATGAAGTTGCTGCTCTTAAGTGGCCATGTTAAACCTGCATTATTCCCACAATTGAATGCCAAAACTTTAGGCAAAATTGCTCAATATTACACATCATGCCAGTCTGACACCTCTCTTCTACAAAGGACGCAAGACTGAATTTTGTGCTAATTAACTGTGCAAAATCAGAAGTGACGTGACCACCGGTACTGCAACAAATGGAGGTAGGGACTTTAAATAAAAACCCCTGGATAATAATGTTAAAATAAATAAAAATAGTTAAACATATACATCAATGTAAATTAATGCAAAAAAATTAAATAGTATGTATCTATTATTTAATCCTAAAATAAATGAGTAACCTATTTTGAATTAAAAAAATAATGTAGCAAATGTTATGTAAAAAAGAACTAAATTACTTCTTAATTGTATACATTATTTTATTAATTATGAATGCACAAACCATGTTTTCCTTTAGGTAGAAATCAATTTTTTTGTTTAATCTTCAGAAAAGTGATTTTCATTTAATTCAATATATTTACATAAGTTAAGGTTTTAAATGAAAATTAAGTTCATTGCGCCGTAACATTTTTACATTATAAATATGTCAAATGAATTTACATTAGTATTTAACATAAAAATATGTGTAATGTTTATTTTCGAGTTAAATAAACATCATCATGTTTCCCTATAGTTTACAATGCTGGAATCTCAACCACATCTATGGAGTTACCTTATGGCAAATTATAAGGAAAATTAAAAAACAAATTACTTAACACGAAAATAAGCATTACAAATATGTTATGCTAACTATTCATTTTATCTATTTACCTTAGATGTAGAGTCAGAGCTCTATTAAATAGTTTTCGAATTAAAACTTTAATTGATGGAAATACATTAATGTTCAAGTTGTTTTTTTGAAGTTTAAAATGAAAAATAAATTCCCACATAAAGAAGAAAATAATGTACATTAATAGTTATTAAACCGGTCTATAGAATTAATGAAAATGAACTTTATTTTTAACTATAATTTATTGGTACATTATTTTTTTAATTCGGAATAGGATTATAAAATAGTTTATCATTAAAAAATAAAATATGTACTATTTCCATATATTTGTTTTTACATTTACTTACATTTTTAACTAATATTTTAAATAATTTAATTTAACAATATTTTCAATGGAGTTTCATTTAAGTCTCTTCCTCTATGATTTTCTATGGGAGGACACCAGTGGCATGCCTTGTGTAGTGCTGGGCTCACTATTGTTTTCTTTTTCAGCAATAACTTACACTCAAGGGTTCTTATTCACAAATGTAAGTTAGACTTTTAAGTAAGTTTACACTTTGTAGCAAATTCACAAACTCTGGATGTAAACTTACTACAAAAGTGTAAGTTACATACCCCCCCAGTAATACAATTGGCTTACCATTGTGTGGGTGGCTGATGCTCCTGCTGAGCCACCCCCCCTGGCCTTCCCTAAATCCATAATACTCCTCTCAAATCCCATCATCTTCAGTAGTAAGTTACTCCCTTTTCTCACACACTCTCTTGTGTCTGTCCCATATTTACTACTAAATCTTATGCATACATGTGCGGAGCCTCTGCAGCCGTGGCTGAGAGCCCTACATATAAAAGAATAGGCAAAACTTATGTTTTGCATTACATTTTGAAGTATGTTTTGTAGTAATACAAAACATACTACAAAGGGCAGTTTGTAAATCAGGCTCAGAGTTTTTGACTAAAGAAAAGTAATAAACTTACTCAAAGGTATAAACTTACTCAAAAGTGTAAGTTACCTTCCTGAATCAGGCATGTAGCTTCATTCCACTTAGACCATTTTTAATTCTGCAAAGTTTGCTCGCTGACCTCTTTGAGCCAAGGGTATCAAGCTAGGAATTCTCCTCGGCGTGCAAAGCATCCATTTTGACCCACTGGGCTGAACTGACTTCAAAGAACAAAGGTAAAATATTTAACCATGACAACTGTTTTCTTTGCTACAGTTAGTTGAATCTGTGGTTTATTGAGCATTTCAGATATGTTTCCTATGATTCTCATGCAATGACTTCTACATTTGTTGTCAATAGGATATATCTGCTTTTGTGTATGAATTTTGAACTGTATCTCAATTGTTCTCAGTTTAATTTTTCTTATCAATGTTTGCTACAAATAGATAGCAATAGTACATTAACTATTTAAAACACAAGAAGCACAGATCAGGAAAGAGAGTAAAGGTTTTTGCTTAGTAAAAAGGGAAAGAAGGAAAATCTTATAAAAGGAGAGTAGTAAGGGAAACTGGGCACAGTTCTACTGGGTCCCTTAAGAGCCAACGTGTAATGTGGTATTAAAAAAAGCAGGCAAGATAATATTTGAGAAATAACCTGGTATAACGGTTTTCCGAATAAGAAAAAATAAAAGGTTCTGAAATCAGCAAGTATTACACTGTGTGCTAGGAAAATACAGTGGGTGTTAGACTTCAATTTGCATTATGTTTAAAGTGTTTTCAATAGTGCCCCAAAGGTTTGCATGGGGGGCGTTTATCAGATAGTGTTCGGTTAATGAATCAGCATATGGATAGGCCTGGGCGGTGAACTTCGCTCCGTTCGCGGAGAGTGCAGGAAACTCCGCTTCGCGATGTGCAGCCGAGTTTTGTCCCCGCTCGCGATCGCGAACGGTAAGTTCGCATGTTCACGAGCGCGAGCTGCCGCTCGGGAAGAATTTATACCCGAGCGGCAGGAATACCAGCACAAACTGCAGTTCGCACTGCACTCCGCCACTCACGGAACTTAGCGGAGTTTTTTTGTAACTTCGCGGAGTTCCGCGTAGCAAAACTCCGCGAACTACGCCCAGGCCTACATATGGTTTCTAACTTGGAGCTTCTTTTTTCATATCCGAAAGTGATTTTCATCTTGGATTAGCTCACAGTTTATTAGATTGGATTTGTGGCATTTGTGTTTCAGGAGCAGGTTGTCTCCTGTGAGTATAGGTATTTTTGTTTTTTGGTTACGAGTTACCATCTGGGCTGGGCCTTGATTGTCCAACTTGATGTAAGACTAGAAGCAGGAAAACGGACATGGCTTCCTCTTATAAGCAAATTGCTAATTCGGAGCGAAGTGGGTTTTTTTTTTGGGGGGGGCGGGGAACGGTCAGCAGGGATTGTTACCATAAATTACAATTGTTTTCTTTTGCTTCATTGTCCACTCCAATTGCCTGAATTTAACCATTAAACAGCTCCAATGCAACTCTTAGAAGCTTGCGTTCTCACTCAGTTTGTACTCCATGGGGCCTATTCAAAAAGGTAAATTTACATGGGAGAATATCTACACATGTAACTTTACTCCTACACTTTAGTATAAATGTACTACTTTGGGCTGTTCACCATTTTCGAGTATAAATTTATTTCAAAGAGTAGATTTACATGATACCAGTGGGTAGACCAAAATTTACGAGTGTAAACTTCTTACGTTTAACTTATCACACTCAGGCAGATTCCTTCTCCACCTTGGTCTCTATAGGAACCAATAGTGTAAATGATTAGTTTATTTTTATTTTTGTTTATATATTTCACTTCTCTTCATTTAAAATATAAATGTAAAACCAAATGAAATAATTATTGTTACCCTAGAACTAATAAAATAAAATGTTAGAGCACATTACCTTTTCAAAATAAATGTTTATTAAATAACAAAATAATTTGAAGCTTTTTATTTTCATTAATAGTGTTAAACAAAATAAAACAAAAACAATCTACTTACCAATTTTATTTATAATTAATATTTAGTACATTTAATTCAAAGATGTGTTTAATTATTGTAAATTACATTTCAATTCAATTCATTCAGCTTTATTCGATTTGAACAACAACTCATAAAAGCATATAAATAACAGTCAATAAAACACACAGATATAAAATTCACATAGAATTCACATTGATATAATTATCTAAAACAAGCTATAAAACAATTCATTAGGACTCAATCCCCCCTCGTTTTGCGTAATTTTAGAGCAGCTCTTAAAAAATTTGTCACACAATAAAGGGTAAAAGCATCAGTTGACATTTTTAAAAATAACAGTGCTACCCGCGCCTGCCTAAATCTAGCCTTTCTTAACAGCTCTTTCAGGAACAGTTTCCTAGGGTGGGCATAATACGGGCAAAGTAGAACTAAGTGAAGTGTGTCCTGCAGAGACTTTAAGTCGCAGCCGCAGGGCCCTCTCTCTTCTGTATTTAAAATAAAACCTTCCGGAACTGCCAATAAATGATGGATATAGTTCAGTCTAAATCGGGTTACTAAAAAACGGTCATGGGCGTTGGTCATTAGTGTTAAGTAAGGTTCTATGCCCTGTTTCGTTTTGACTAAGATATAATCTCTCACCGAATGTTTCCCCAATTCAACAGTTTCACGTTGAGCCGTCACGAACATTTTATACAAAGTTTTAATGTGACATATCTTTTGACTTTATTTTCCCTGGGTTGTCAAATAAGTCTGCGCACCCGAGGTTAACAAAGGACTCCCTAACATATTTCAGCCATGGGATTTTCTGCGCATACTCCAAGGAGAGACAGTCCCGTACTACCACCCTTGTCAGACCCACCTCTTCATTAATCCACAACTTCAACCAGCATACCAAGGGCTTCACTCCCATACTGTCTAAAATGTACCTTACACCCATCTCCTCATGTATACAGTATGCTGGAGTGCTGTGTGGAACTTTCAGCAACCGCCTTAAGTATTTATTCTCTTCATTTTGAAATGAGGTAGATTTCACAAATCCCCACACCTCACTGCCATACAAGACCTTAGCGCAGCAAACTGAATTATACAATTTTAAAATCACACCCGGGGTCCAATGCCCCAACCTCCGAGCGTAATTTGCAATTGAGCCCGTGGACCTATTCAAAGTCATGCACTTTTCCTCTATAAGATTTTTAAAATTAAGATGATCATCAAATAACACGCCCAGATAGGCAAAGGCTGATACTTTACCCAGGGTGTGTGTACCTATGGAATAGTTATAGTTTTTTTTCCTAGGCTTCTTTCCCATCTCCATGACATAGGACTTGGCTAAGTTCGGGGACATATCTAATTGGTCCATAAATTTTACAAAGCCATCAATTATGAGCTGTAAGCTATATGGGGTGCGGGCCAATAGCACTGCATCATCTGCGTATAGCAGCACCGGCACTGTTCTTCCCCCTATTCTAGGTAAATCAGCATCTATATTCCGCAAGGTAGCATCAAGCCCATTAATATATAAGGTGAACAGGAATGGGGCTAAAATACATCCTTGTCTAACCCCACTAGAACAGTTAAAACGCCCTGTAACATCCCCCTCCTTTGTGTATCTTACCGCTGCTGTTGTGTTGCAGTGCAGTGAATAGAGGGTGTTTATTATAGCTATATCTACCCCCAGGTCCCTCATTAAAGCCCACAGCTTGTTACGATTCACGCGGTCAAAGGCCGAAGTGAGGTCCATGAAGGCTAGATATAGTGCCCCTTCCTTCGCTATAGTATACTTTGCAGAGATAAGGTACAGGTTGAGACACTGATCTACGGTTGATTTCCCTGGTCGAAACCCATATTGCACGTCCGTGATAATGTGTGACTCCTCAGCCCATTCTGTTAACCTATTTAGAAGCACCCTCCCCAGGACCTTGGCTGCAACGTCTATCAGCGATAGTGGGCGGTAACACTGCGGGTTATCCCTATTGCCCTTCTTAAAAATCGGCACAATAATGGCGGATGACCAGGAATCTGGCATGTTTGTGTTTACTGCTGCGTTCAGAACCCTTGTTAGGAGGGGAGCCCAGACCTCAATATTAGATTTAAAAAGGTCTGGTGGAATCCCATCTGGCCCCGGCGCGTTGTGCCTTGTCAGACCCTCAATTCCTGCTGTTACTTCTTCCATCATAAAAACAACAGGGGTACAGCCTGATGATAAAAAGGATAGGGTTTGCCGTTCCTTCTGGGTGGCAAGATGGTTATACAGACCCTGAAAATGCTCTCGCCATTGGTCTGGCTGGATGTTGTTGCTTAGCCCCGGCTTGTTTGGATCTGTAAAACAGGGATTATTAATTACTTTCCAGAAGTGAGTAGTATTCTTCGCTTCTGCCGCCTCCATAAGTTCTTCCCAAGTTGCACGTTGTAAATCCCTCCTTCTAGCTTTGACAGTTGACTTGTAGCTGATACGACAAGCAGCCACCAGAGCCCTATCCCTGGGTTTCTGTTTAAGAGCTCCTTTCAATTTTCTCAGGGCCCCCGAACATTGGCTGTCAAACCACCTTGGTACGGTCCCACTATGCCCCTTGAGGGAACCTTCAATAACCGTTCTACTAATTGTGCGATATTCTGAAAGGCTTCTATTAGATCAGCTCCGTCCACTCCTATATCTAGACACTTCGATATTTCCTGCTGTCCTTTATCAAATAGGGAGGCATTAAAAGAGCCCATATCAACCTGGGCCCATCTAAGCCTTCTACCTTGGTCTGTGGCAACAATTTCCGTGCATCCTGCTTGTATGGCCGATACCCGTGGGTGTGACTGTGTCCCAAGCACCAAGATAAGAGGATTGTGATCACTGAAGGCACTGTGTTCAATGTCAAATCCCAATATGTCGCCCCTTAATAAAGGGGTAATAAAAATAAAATCAATAAATGAATGGCAACCTCTCCCTTTATATGTAGGGGTGACCAAGCTATTCTTTTTGTTAGGAAACATGTCCAAAGTGTGAATCAGTCCAAAGGTATATAATATACCTGTGAGTTCTCTACCCATTTGTGTGTGCTCCATATGAGGACCCTTCCTTAGTGGACAAGATAGCCAGTCTTCCTTAGCACCCTTAGGTTGAGTGCAGAGGTGACAATTAAAATCCCCTACTAATATCAGTTCGGAATGAGCCAGCCCTCTCCCTTGTGTCTTTTCTAGCCATGAGTTTAACTCACAGAGGCTGCCCTTCCCCTGTGAATTTGTTGTGGCATTATAAAAATGTATTATGATTATCCTGTGTGAATTATTTATAAATTTAATAGCTTGGGCGACATTTGAGTCCCAGTCCAAGTTCTTCCAATTACCTTGTAATCTCACATCTGTGAATATAATCAAACCCCCTTTGGCTCTGCCAGAAGCTGATCTGACTGCGGGAGAAAAGAAGGATTTATAACCTTCAATAAATAAATTCTTGGTTATCTCCCATGTCTCCTGGAGACATATTATATGGAACTCCCTCACCTTGGTGAGCCACTGCTCATCACCAATTTTTCTTGATAAGCCCGCTATGTTCCAAGATATAATCTTTATGTCTCTGCCACTACTACCTACATTTAAAACACTCAGTCCCCTACTAATCCCTGGCCCTGCAGCCACCTCCCCCTGATTTATCTCCCCTTTTGTCACCTCCTTGAGCGCAACTGTCGGTAGAATTGATCTCTGTGTAGTGGGTTCCAAGCTCATCTCTGCCAACCTGGGATTTACCAAATGCCTCCTACTGCCACCCCCGTCCCCTCCCTGTGTAAGAGTCAATCGATGTCATTCAAATCCCTAAGTGAAGAAAATACATTTGAGGATACCCCACGCCCCGCAGCCCGATCCGGCCCCTGTCCCTTGCCCCCTAAACAGTCAGCATAATTTATGGTGTGCCCTGGTCTATAAAAATATCCCAGGGGCAAGGGTTTGATGGTAGAATCTGGGACAAATACACCAGAGGAATACCTGAGGATACCTTGGACAAGTGATGGATATCTGAGTGTGACAATGACACAATCTCCCGGACAGACTTTCCTTGATTTCCCTATCCAAGCTACACGTCTTGCCATTAGGATATGCCGGTATTCTTTGATGTTAAATCCAGCATATTTGCACATCCAATGTGCAACTTTATTCATCAGCTGGGGGGTAGTCTCCTCCTGGGAGTTATCACACCCGGGCACTCCTGACAGTACCACTATGTATGGACAGCAAGATGGTGGAAAATCTATAACTGGAAGCCCTGTGGTATGAGGCACCAATAACCTTGCCTCACTTCCCCTCGGGGGCTTAGACTGCACTGCGGGGGCCCCTGCTAAGTTTTGCTGCAATGTCACTGGAACTGCCTCAGTTATACCTATATCCCTATCTGTTAAAACCCTTGCCGACTCGGATCGTGTTTCAGGGCAGGCACTTGTTGTATTCAATTGTGTGCGGGGGTTGATTGTTTTCTCCTTACACCTCCCTACTCTTTGGGACAACTTAGGGTCAGACCCAGTTGGGGATACTGGGTTGGGAGGCCTTATCCCTAGTTCCACTCCTCCCGCTGCTCCCTGTTCCACCAATGGTGTGGTCACTACTTGCTGTTTACAAGAGCACTCCCCCGGTTTAGCATGGTCTACAGGTCCCCTATTCGGTTGAGCAAGTGCTTCGATCTTCACCTCAATCACCCTTAATTGACATATTAGGGGATCTAACAAAACTGTCATCAATGTCTCTAATTTCCTCCAGTAATCAGTGCTGCTGCCCAAGTCCAGAGTACTCCAATCGGGGTCCTGGGTCCCAGGCTGGGATTCCATGGCCGCACCGTCCCGCACTGGGAGTTTGAGGATGGCTTGCTTAGATTTCTGCTTAGGTTTTTGTGGATTACCATTCCTCGGTCGTTTAGCTGGTAGTTCGTTATTAGTTATAGAGCCTAGACCCGCCCTTCTCCCTTTAGGGCTAGCTCTTAATTGCTTCTTGGATCTTGTCGCCATCTCTCCTGACCTGGGACCCTGTTGCTCCAGTACTTCGGGTGGGGTAGTTAAAGAGGTAGAACAGAGAGGTTCTGGGGTTGTGGGAAACTCTTCAACTTGCATGACGACATTTCCCATCTGCATCACATCCCCCATTACAGCGGTTTCTCCCCGAGCCTGTGAGTTAGCTCCTTCCATCACAATTACAACCTGCTCATCCTCGCAGCTCTCCTTAGGAATAACCTCAGTTTGCAAGAGTCCCTGATCTCTGTAAATGGTACCTGGCGTTTTAGCCTCTCTTATCTCCCCCAATGAAGACCTCTTGTGATTCGCCGGGGACCCCAGCAAGAGTCTTTTTTCCGTTAGTTGAATTTCATGAATTAAAACGGACTCTGCTCGTGTCAAAAAGGCGTCCAAAGTCCCCGTTAAACCTCCCCCTCCCCCTAAGGGAGACCGGGCCTCCTTCCGTTTTACACGTTTGGCCATGGGGGATTATACCATATGCTGTTTATAGACCAGAAACAGTACCTTTATTGGCTGAGGAACGGAACCAGCCACTCTTATGATGGACGTCAAAGGGTGGGCCCAGCCCAGTCTTCTCCGGTCCTTGACGGGCAAGGACGGGCCGCTGCGGGAGGCAATCGCGGTATTTAAGCTCCAGTTGGCGACTTCGGCACAGCCCAGCTCCTGCTCCTGCCACGGAGCCCCCTGGTTACTGTGGTCCGTCCAGCACAGAATAGCGGGAGAGTCTCGTAATGCGTCCCGCTCTGCGGGAGGCAATCGCGGTATTTAAGCTCCAGTTGGCGCCTTCGGCACAGCCCAGCTCCTGCTCCTGCCGCAGAGCCCCCTGGTTACTGTGGTCCGTCCAGCACAGAATAGCGGGAGAGTCTCGTAATGCGTCCCGCGCTGCGGGAGGCAATTGCGGTATTTAAGCTCCAGTTGGCGCCTTCGGCACAGCCCAGCTCCTGCTCCTGCCGCGGAGCCCCCTGGTTACTGTGGTCCGTCCAGCACATTTCAATTTTTAATAACAGTGTGTTTGTAATTTATGTTTTAATAAGTTAACTGTTATTATATAAACTAATAAAAAAAAATATTTGGCATACATTTTAGACCCAAAAAAGAATTTGTATACACATAATTTAAAAGTCAAAATAATTTCGTTATTTTTATTTTATTTCACTTTGGGTGCTTTAGTCATTACTTTCTATGGAGGTTGTAGTACCAGGAAGCGGCCTTGGGTGGTGCTAGACTTCCCCTAAGACTGGATTGGAATACACTGTTTCTTGTTTTGTCACCATTAGGACAGTAGTAATTTTTAGAGGTGTAGTTTGTGAATACCAATGACTTTACTCGTTCGGGCGTGGGGATTTACAATAGGTTGTACCTTCTTAAATTCCTCCTTCCCCACCCTAAACCCCTCCTTATCCCTCACTAAATATCCTCCATTTAGTAGTAGATAATCTGCACATATGGACAGTGTGAGACCACTATCCAGGACAATGCAAGGACAACATGAATACTCAATAGAAGTGTTTTTGTATCATGTCTAACTCCGCCTCTAACCCCGTCCACTAGCCATGCCCCTAGCTCAATTTAATGAGTACCTGCACTTATTTTTTCCCATTTAAAGCACTGCATATAACAGAGTGAGGGTTTCTTAACTCGTGGCATATTTGAATGCCTCATCCTATCAGACTCAGTTGCTGTTTAGAGTGGGATGCTGTTGGACATGCTGGACACACAATAAACCTCCTCACTACTGACTGTCTCTGTTGTGACCCTAGCAGTGGTGACGAGTTGCCACCAGATGACCCGTCCTACAACGTCATTCATTTGCAGTTCAACCTACCTTCAAGAGCAGTTGTCAATGTTGGTGGAGTGCACAGTGTCCGCAGTGAGGTTACAGCTACCCTGGCTTAGCTGCTGTGTCAGTGCCGATGAGATCAGCACTGCAGAAGGAGCAGCAAAGAGATATTAGAGGCCTGGTGGATTTCGAGACAGTCTAAGTCAGGAAACTGTAATTCTATAGCTTTCTGATTCTTCTGTCCCACATATGATGATACGAAGCACTTGCTGTCATGTGACAGTCACAGTACGCTGGGTAGCCTAGCAATCCAATCACCATGGCAAATTGTTCTCCTGAAGGCTGACAAATAGGAAGAATGACCTGCCGACATCCTCTGCAGTGGGGCAACAGGAGCATCTATCCTCATGTCCTTCTGCAACTGTAACGTGCTGCTCTACCAACTCTAGCAGAGAAAGTGACTTGTTGATAGTGAAAGTGGTTTCCCTGCCCGCATCTTACCCGTAGAGACTTCCGCAGCCCTCGCTGGGTGGGACTTTGCCCCCCAGCCTTCCGTGCGAGCAGGAGGGGCCGGACCTAATCAACGTGCTTTGAAAGTGCCGGCGGAGTACAGCAGAGCAGGACGCGCCTGGGCATGTGCCCAGGCCAAAACCGGGCCCGTCTATGCCTGTCATTGGCCGTTGGAGGCTGGGCTGGTCCACCCCCCTGAGCCCTAGTACTGGATTACTTAACCCTGGGCCGCGAACTATCTCGCAGCACATAGGACCTGGTATTATGTAGCGGGGCATTACCATTATTCTTTCACTTCATCTCGCCTATTTGGTGATCTTGTTATAATGCCTCTATATCTCCTGGAGCCCCTGCCCTTGGCTGCTGATCATCACAGGCTACTCCTATGTGTTTGTAAGGCATCACTAGCCCCACGAGGGGGGACACTTCTGTAATTGCTTCAGAAGAGAGTGCTTCCCCTGGACCTATTTGTAATTTGATCTAACAGAATCAGGGGTAAAAGAAAGGTGCCCACTTTGAAACCAATGTCACCATATGTAGCCAATCACACTTCCACCATTGATGGTTTTCTGGCACGTGCTTTGGGGGTAGTGTTTAAGGAAATCAAACTTGCAGAAAAACGCTTATCCCTATCGGCAGACGGGCTCCTGCCACTCTACGCCGATCAGTGATATGACCACCGAAGGCCCTAATTTTATATTAAAAACAGAGCTTTGGACTATACCATTTCCCGCTGAAAGGCAATATTTCTCTCCATGTGCTCCCATACCTGGCGTGTCACGCAGTTTTTTGCTTATTTTCCCTTCATGTTAAAGAACAGTAGATGTTTCAGCACTCAGGCTAATGAGCTGCATAGCTAAATACATATAAGGTCCCAAAGGCGAGACCGATTGCATAGCAAATGCTGGTTTGTGGCAGGTGTGGCCTCTGAGGCGGGGTGGGCCAAAGGTGGACTAATCATTTTTGTCTCCCTGAAATTGTGTGGGAGCATGAAGGACCTTGGCTAGGGGAGTCACCGCTATTGCAAGAGCTGAAAGTAACCATTTGTGGCTTTGTGTCATTTGTGTTAATCAATTGTCATATTGCTAAAGCTTGACCGGAGGAATTGATCCATTTTCGTACATTGAACACTGCTACTGATGTATAGTCATCTAGGAGGGTAGGGTTGGACAGGATAATTTTGGTGGGGAATTTCAACTGTCATTTATGCTTGAACCCCATGTACTCAACTAGCAGTAGGTCCAAGTTTATGCTGATGGATGGACTACATATGGCACACACCACTGAAGGCGGTCAGCTAAACACCTTCTTAAATAAACATAATTTGGTTTTCACTTTAGATAAACTCCTCAGTGCTGTTAACCCTAGTGTTCTGCCCACCTTTAAGGGCAGAGGTTGTCCCTCTATAATTGCCACCCTGTTCCCCCTCATTGATAATTTCAATACTGTGCATAGTGTCTTCAGTGATCAAAACCCCCTCTCGCTGGTATTGAGCAGGACATGGAGTGTCATCTGAAGCTCTCCCACCAAGATCAGGGGAGGCATATCAAATGGTCCCAAATTGAGGCCACCCAGTTCACAAATTCCCTTTTTTCTGAGTGTAGATGTAACTTTCTTACCGGTTTGGACCTGGATGCCCCCAGTAAGTCAATCCTAAGTGCCTTTGAGGGCATTTCATAGAAAGTGTCTATATTACGGAGTGCCCACCTACCAAGGCAGGAAAGGTCTAGTGAGACTAAATGGTTTGATTGGAATTGCACTAAAGCCTTATTGAAGCTGAAAGCAGCTCTAAGAATGGTCCCCAGAGATAAAGACACTATCTGCGCCAGTCACAGTGTCTATAAAATGAAACTTGCTACCTGCAAGGCTAGACTGAGTGAGAAAGCATGGGAGGATCTAATTCAAGCCTGTGAAGTGGGGGAAAGAGCTCTGTTTTGGCAAGTATTTTACCGTCCTAGTCTTTTTAGCGATAATGACCCTGTTTTATGCCATCATATAACTGAGGATCAATGGGTGGCCCACTTTGGGGGGATCTATAATGGTGAACAAGTGGGCGAGGACGCTGCTCGAGGCGCATCCTGCTCTGGAAGACCAGGCATTGTCTTTACATTAGAGGAAGTGACTAAGAGTATTCAGGCCATTCGCGTAGCAAAGCACCAGGGTCAGACGGGATTCCCCCGACCTGTTCCTGGATGACAATGGATTTTGGGCCCCGCTTTTGACAATGGTCTTAATGCAGCAGTGTATGAGGGTCCACCTTCATTATTGCCCTCTGCAACAATTGTTCCCATCTTCAAGAAGGGGGACAAGGACAATCCTCAATGCTATCTTCCTATTGTCCTAATCTCGTCAGGTTCTCCCCGAGACCTCATTCCCCCTATGATACGGAAAGAGAGGTCAAATGAACTCCTTCCAACACTACGAATGATATTTGACCAATCCCTTGCCCCTGGTATGGTCCCAAGAGACTGGAAGGAAGCTTTGGTTACCCTTCTACTGAAGAAACCCCTGGCAGATATACAAGAGCCCCACAACTATTGCCCTATATCAAGACTCCCCTTTCCAATTAAAATACTGGAAAAATATCTCAGTAAGATCTTGGCAGGTTTTCTGGAAGAAAATGATCAGCTCGAACCAGAACAGATGGGTTTTAGGCCAGCTCATGGAACAGAGTCTGCACTAGTCCTAGCATCAAATGAACTGAGGATGCAAGTTGACGTTGGTCATATGGCAGTTCTGGTCCTATTGGACCTCTCGGCCGCATTTTACACCACCAACCACCTAATTCTGCTGGCACGTCTAAAAGAGATTGGAATAAGAGGTGTGCTGCTCAAATGGTTTTAAATCACACCTATCGGAAAGATGGCAAGCAATAACTCTCCCGCCTTATGCATCCAAATACACGGAAATCAGGCATGGAGTACCCCAGGGCTCTGCCCTGAGCCACATCCTGTTCAATAGTTATTTAGGGCCTCTGCTGAACCTGAATAAGTCCTTTGGGATACCATTTGTAAATTATGCAGACAATACCCGATTAATAATCTCGCTAGATAAGTTGGACATAAATCAGATAAACAACTTCCATACACGTCTGAAAGAGATGGCACAGTGGCTCGACCAGAACATGTTGAAATTCAATGGAGATAAGACAGAATTCCTTTGCTGCTCACCAGGGAGTCTACAACAACTCCCATCCAACTTTTGGCCTTGGCCAATGAAGTCGGCTTTGGAATCTGCACACTCGGTACGAAATCTTGGAGTCCGATTTGATGAGCAACTCTCAATGGAAACTAATGTCAACTAAACAGAAGCAGTATGCCATGGACTCCTAAGAAGCTTAAAGAAAATTGTCTCTATGATTCCACAGCCTTTCAGGAGACTTGTGGTAAAAGCCACTATTCTGGCTAGACTGGACTATTGCAACTCCTTACTATTAGGATGTCCAGAATATCTGCTGAAGCGGCTTCAAAGGATCAAGGCGCTGGCTGCCAATTTAGCGCTAAACAAAGGGAGAAGAGATTCTACAACCAGAACATTGCGGGAACTCCACGGGCTCCCAGTAAAGGAGTGGTGCACATTTAAGGCCCTCTGTATACTATGCAAGGCGTTACATTGCACGGGACCCAAGACTCTACAACAAAAGGTTAAACCCTACAAGCCAGCACAAACGTTGAGGTCATCTGATGCCTGCCTGGTATCTGTACCTCCTTTTGAAAAAACACGACAGGGAGGCAAAGCATTCCAGGTCAGAGCTGCTCAACTATGGAACATCATGCCACTATCTCTAGGAACTGATACAAACCTATTCGGTTTCAGGAAAAATTGAGCATAGGACAGCTGTCGGTAAATAGACTTAGATTTACTCTTTCCAACAGAAGTTCTCTAGACTGATAGTTTTCAGCACCAAGATGCCCACTGGGTGATAGTTGCGTTTTATAAATGATTGATGATAATACTAATAATCTCCTTGATCAATGTAGTGGTAAAGGTCATGGCAGGGTGGGGCTTGACAGGCTAATGAGCTGGGCAGATGTGCATAATATCATCTCTGATGCCCCGTATGGTTTCAGGCAGGGTAGATCAACAATGGACCAAAGCCTTAACCCATATTTGATCATCAATAAGTATACTGTTGCCAGGACCGAATCCATCCATCTCGCCTTCATGGACTTAACGTCCACATTTGACAAGGTTAATCGTGAAAAACTCTAGTAATTGTTACTCGCTTTGGGGATTGACCCTAGTATTGTCCATTTGCTGAGTGATTTAGAATGCTCACATAACAGCTTCTGTTTGATATTCTCAGAGGGGTGCTTGTACTCTATACTTTGGCACAAGCAGAGGGTACGTCAGGGATGTATCCTTGCCCCTTGCCCCTTTCCTGTTGACGCTGTACGTCAACGGTCTGGAGCAAACCCTCTTGTCTGCAGGAGCTGATTGCCCTAAGGTGGGATCAAGATCATTACCTGTATCACTATACGCTGATGATGCGGTCCTGATGGCAAGGACCGCACTGGGGCTACAACTGCTACTGGACAAGTTTGTTTATTTAATGACTGGCCTGGACCTCATGGTTAATTTCTGTAAATCGTATGTGATGGTGTTTGGTCTGAGAAATACACCTTCAAAAACATTTAAGGTGGGATCATACACATTAACCCAAGTTCCAGTATTTTCTTACCTCAGGGTATTGTTTGATCGCCTTAGTAACTGGAAACCCCTGGTGGAATCGAAGAAAATGGAACTTGTCAAGGCATAGGCCCTGGTCCATTGATTTGCACAGAGATTGAGGTCTCGCCCACCGAGTGCACTAATTAAGGTGTATAAGGCTAAATGTGCATCCAAGGCACTATACGGCAGTGAGGTATGTGGGTATATGAGAGCTGATAACATTCAGCCTGTTGAAAATCAGTTTTTAAGGCGGGTGTTGCAGGTTCCCCTTAGTACACCAACATTTTCTGTACACGAGGAGTTAGGTGTCCACTACATAGCTGACATGATCGCTTGTAGACCATTAACGTGTTGGCTCAAGATTTGGATAAACAGGGAATCCCAGCTGAATAAGCAAATTCTGAAGGATTGCTTATCCATGACCCATGGGACCAGGATTCCTTGGAGCGCCTATTTCAAGGGTGTTTTAAGCAGTTTGGGAAGAGAGGATTTATTCTGCAGCCCAGAGTCCGCAAGTATCGCAGAGGCAAAAAGGGGTTAGCCACATTCTTAGAACGCAAGGCTCTCGATAGAGAACAATCCTAGCTTGCAAAGCTCAGGGTCAGGGGTCACATGTTATTAAAAGCTGTACCCACACATGGAACCATATCTGCGTAGTCGGAGGAAGGACAGGGGCTGATTGTTCCTGGCCAGATTCAGATTTAATATGATCCATCATCTCCTGGCCTCACCGAGTGGCTGGAGCCCTCCGGGCTCCCTGGGTCCCTGTGGCTGCGACCATCAGGCTCCACATGACACTCGCCGCTTTACGTTGTTTTTTCGGTCTTTTACAGGCCCGAGGAAAATGTTTATCAAACCACTATTGATCTCTTTTAATCACAGACAAGCCTGACCAGCTTTGTGGTCTCTTCAAATTTTAGCACACACCCCTACTATTTGTAAGGTCTGTTGCTTTTTAAAGGCTGCAATGAGAGTAAGAGATCCTATGCTTGATTAATTATGCTACTAGCCTCTGCCCTTTATATGTGAGTTGTTTTACAATATTTTATGCAAGCCTCATTTTTATCCTGTAACATGTATCTTACCTGCTTTTATGTATTTTATTCATGAAATATCTTTTAGCTTTGCATGTGCTTTTAGGGTTCTAACATAACCGAATAAAGACCATTTGATTGATTGACTTGTTGATGCAGCAATTGTTACGAGACTGCCACACCAGTGTGCCAGAGTATCCTTGCACCAAGCAAATCTTCAGCCACAAACATTGACTTGGGGAAGCAACAATCATACCCACTCATGTGGTCACCATAGATAATGTATTTTTATTTCGCCAAGTGTGCTTGTTTGTGAAGCAGTTGGATTCAACATTCACACATTCATTGCACCCACCTTAGCTATTGTTTGCCATTTACTATGGAAGGTGTTACACCACCTCGTATTTACCATCCTCCGGACCCCTCCACCCGAATGGGAACAATGCCTAGAAGCTTTAGAGGCATATTTGGATGCCATACACTGGCAAGTTTGTACATAAAAAAGAAGACCATTTTTACACATATTCAACGCTCAAAAGGCGGGAGTCTATTAAAGACATTACCAGTAGAGCTGGTTAAGGTGTGCACAGGTAAAGAAGATGATATCAGTGAGGGGGCGGATGAATCCAGCACTGTGTTAAAGACTCTAGATTAAAGGTGAAATCTCTGGGAAAATCGGTGCTTCAATGGCATATATTTTTATGAAGTTACCAGTGAATCAATTGTTAAGTTTGTGGCAGCTTTGCAAGCACTTCAAGCACTTGCAGCTACTTGTAACTACCCTGACATTTTATGAGAGCAGTTCATTAAAAAACACGAACAGCAAAATAATTCAAGAGAAGCTGCTAGGTACACAGGGTACAGGCCTTGAACCAGCTATAGGTATGGTGAGAGGAATTGAACAATGAATGTGATTTTTATATGAGAGAAATGTCAGCATTGTTTGTGAATGGTGCTGACAACGAAGTGAAGAATGTATACAAAAAGCGTTGCAAAAAACAATTGGAAATCAACTAACCTGAAAAAGCAAAACTGCAATTAAAGTACTTTAACAAAGGGTGCACATGACAGTAGGGAAAATATGTGCCTCCGTTGTGGGAGCATGGCACACTTAGGAGATGATAAGCAATGTCCCGCGCATGGTCAAGTGTGTTTCAATGTGAATGAATGAATGAATGAATATTAGACTTCTAAAGCGCAAACTTAGCCCAGAGGCGTCAAGGCGCTAAATGTGGTAGGAAGGGCAATTTTGGCTATGAATGTAAAGTCATTAACAGTGGAAAGGGTCGTAGTTACCACACTGTCAAGTTGATTGAAGAGAATAAAGACAAATAGGGGCATATGTACAAGCCCCTATCGCCACGGGAACGTCACTTTTTGTGACGTTCCCGTGGCGATAGGGGCCTTGCCTTATGTACAAGGCAGCGTTAAGCCACTTAACGTGGCTTAACGCTGCCTTGTACATAAGGCACCCTTTCACGCTATGTTTAGCGTGAAAGGGGCGTGCAGTGGGTGTTGTGCTGGGCGTTCCACCGCAACACCCATTGCATTTGACGCTGCCCCCTATGTACAAGGGTGGCGTACATAGGAGAGCAGCGTCAAAATTAAGACCAGGAAAACCCTGGTCTTAAGGTGGCGAAACGAGGAGAAATGCATTATTTCTCCTCGTTTTTGCTTTTTCCATGTGTGCTGCCCTGTGCAGCACGCATGGAAAAAGCAAAATGCCATGGTTTGTTTATGTACAGAAAGGTGTCCCTTCCTGTACATAAACAAACCTTTTAAAAATGCCATTTTGTAACTTTCATGTGTGCTGCATGAAGCAGCACACATGAAAGTTACAAATGGCATTTTAGGATTGTTTATGTGCAGGAAGGGACACCTTCCTACACATAACCAATCTTCCCCTGCACACAGACACCCTTGCACTCTGGTGCAAGGGTGCCTGCGTTGGCGCTAAGTAGTTAAACTTAGCGCCATCACAGGGGGAAACGCAAGGATGCACCACATTTTTGTAAATATGGTGCAGCCTTGAGTTTCTGAAATGGCGGAGCGTGTCGTTAAGCCCAGGAGGCTAACGACACGCTCCGCCACTTCGTCGTACATATGGCCCATTATTTATTTGACGAGTTTTATATAGCGCTGGCTAGACCCAGAGGTATCAGAGCGCTTTACATAAGGATCATTGCGTTACGAGTTACAAATTACATCCGTTACAAGAGAATAGTAAAGCACAGGAAAAAATAAATAAATAAATAAATAAACAATGTTACGGTAAATCGTAGGAACGAGGGGGAGGAAAGGAGACACAGCGGGGAGACGAGAAGAACTGTGCCCAATGTCCGGCTGGGTAGGTGATGGTCGAGGGGGTAAGCCCAGGCCAATCTCCTCTATAGCTGTCTAGCAGCTCCACCGGGCATCAGTCATGTAGCTCAGGTCTCAGCGGTCAGGAAAAATAAAAATAACAGTTTTGCATAGTTACATTAGATACAGTAGCATAGTCAAACATAGAATAACACGTCCCAATAGAGGATGGGGGAAAGGTGAGGGGAGTTGAAACAAGGGGCTGGGAAGCAGGTCAATTCTGGCAGACCGCCGGTGGAGGAACAGTACATCATGAAGGCCCAAAAAGTTAGAGTGAAAGGGACAATAGCACAGGTGGAGTCACATAGTCATTAAGTCCAGCACCAAATTCAATCACCGCGTTGGGTTATCTCGGCAAAGTTGGGGGACCATAAGGAGGGGGTGAGACAAGGGAGCCGAACAAGTGGACAATCAAGTCTGGAGGGGAGAGAGCGTCCCAGTGGGGGCCATCCAGGGGCAATGGACGGGCAGGCGGCCAAAGGCGTGGACCAGCGGTAAGCAGTGATTGAGGAACCGGTCAAGGCAATGAAGGTGGAGTGCCCGGAGCCACAGTCACCAACAACCTCTGCACAAAATGGCGGACCCCCAGATCACCAGAAAATAAGCGCCCAAAAAAATCTGCGGAGCAAAAACCAACTCCAGGAGCAGAACTGGTTGTGGAAGGCAAGCGCAGGACCAAGAGGCTGCTGGAAATCGGTACCACCTGGACCAACGTCTCCCAGGTCGTCAAGAGAAGTCCGGCAGTAGAAACCTTTCCCAATCTGCTGTAGAGGCGGGGGAAATCGGAGTCGGGGTAGTGTGACAACTATGTGCTGATGCTGAAGGATCAATTAGACATAAGGCCGCTGTAGTTGAAGTGGAAACTGGGTGGGCTGAACAAAACAAGGCCGCCATTTTTTGACATTTTGATTAATGGGCGTGAACTGAGGGTTATGACACATTCTGGGTCACTTTTTACTTTGATTGTGGATAAAGAGATACACACTTTTGGTCAAGTTGAGTTGGAGGAATCCAAAATCAATATTTTTGCAGGTGAGGGTAAGAGTGGAGGTCATAGTCAAGTTTGATGCTGAGTTGAAATTTGTGGACAGTATAGCGAGGGACGTTGTCTCTCTGGATGACTGTGTGCCTAGCAAGGGATAGAACCAAAGATCACATTTGTAAGCCTGATTGATGATGCCCCAGCTCCTTAGGACAAAGATCAACTCAAATCCTTTTAAGGGCTAGTTGAATCAAGGTTGTCCCTAATTTTTCGAGTAAAACTGTGGGGGCACGGAAACTGCTAAAATAAGTATGTATGAAGTGATGAGTGCAATTCCGCTTTTTCTCAAATTAAGCAAACCATTGTTAATGCCCAACCAATGATAGCATTTGATACTAACCATAGAAGCATCATTGTGACCGATGCAAGTAAATACTGATGCATTTTTTAAACTTCTCCATCTTCGAGAAAATTGCAGAGAATTATAAAAAGCTTGTCAGACCAATCTAGTTACATATATTTCATTGGGCACAAGTGTCTTTTTTGTTTTGGAAATCATTTTAGCTGCCTCATGAAATACTTGGCTACAAAGCGACAACTGCAGGCCATGCAGTCGTATGTACAATAGGTCTCTTTTCCTATACACACTTTTGACTTGGCTTACCAAATTTAACCCTGTATTACTGTGCCCAAAACAATATTACACACATAAAAGAGCTAAGTTCACATCTCTCGAACAGTGAATGTTAAAGTTAGGTCGTTTCTGAAATTCACCTTTATGTTGGCAAGTTTTCAATTGGAACTTTGCCAAAAAAGTAGATTGGTTGAAATGCACATTTGTTGCTATATTGTGCATGTTTTATACACGTCTTTTCTACTACATCTCATGAAGATATGTTGTAAACCTTAGACCAATGTACAGTTACAAGAGGGATCACATTACTCCTAAACATACCATCAGGAGCTGGGGAATCTATTCAAACCCGTATTTATAAAGCGTATGACAGTGTACATGTAGTGAATCTAATCTCAGCCATCTCAAGTTCTAGGCCACTGAGAGTAGGGAATAACTGTAGAGCACAAGAATGACACTAACTACTCCCATGTGAGCACTACACAACAAGAGGCAATAGGGAGGCTGTGCTAAATAGAACACATCTTCACTTTCAATAAGAATTCTTTTTCTGTGGTCTAGAAATCATCCTGTATCCCTACGGTCTAGCTGAAAGGGACTATACCACCCCAGAAGCAGACGACGGCTACTCAGCAGAAGTTAAACTCTCTGCTCCGTTCACCTTCTTCAACAAAAATTACCATAGCCTCTTCGTAAGTATCTCCTCTCTCTTTATCTTCAGCCTCTGTGTTGTTGTTGCCTGTAGACGAGAAGGTGCAAAGTATGCAGGACAGTTTCTCTGTGTAGAAATAGCAAAAAAACACTAATCGTTGCGCTGCTAGTAATACTTTTCAGGTTAATAAGAACGGTTTAATATTGACATTCATATAATGCTAATATGTATAGTAATATTAAAAGGACGTTGTCTTCTGAGGCTAGCTTACTTTTTCAGTTTCCTATGAGGGTTGTGTGAAATTTTGTCATGTGAGAGATTTTTTGTGAACCACTTGATTATTGGCCTACCTGTAGTTTGTGGAGTTTGCTGCTTCTCCTACACCACAGGTGCAGTGTAATCCGATACATTTTGGAGACAGCTTGAGAGCAGCACCATCTTTGCTTTGGTTGATGCAAGTGGCGCAAACAGAAAAGAAGAACTCTCTGGGGCAGATTTACAAGCCCCTTGGAATACTTTTGCGCCGCCGTTGCGTCACTTTTGTGACGCAGCAGCGGTGTAACAAATGCCGCCAATTTAGAACGTGACTCATCTAGGGAGATGCATCACGTTGTAAAGCCCTGCGTCACATTATACTTGCGTCAGGTATAATGTATGAAGGGTGGGCGTTCCCACACAGGAAAGCCTCGTAAAAGTGACGCAGTGAAATCTACAAGATTTCACTGCGCCACTTCTAGGACGCCACTGCATCAAAACCTTACGCCTGCTTGAAGCAGGCGTAAGGAGTGACGCAGTGTAGTGAGAATCGGGCTCAATATGCATTGCTGGAGTGGCGTCGTGCTTGCGACATGACTCCCAGCAATGCGTGACTTTTGCGCCAACAGATGCGTCAGAATTTCTGACGCATCTGTCAATCCTTACACCATGGTGTGCGGTATTGTAAATAAGGCGCATCCATGGTGGCACAAGGGTTTCACAGGCTGGCGCAGGGAAACTGACGCATCTCTACAGATGCGCCAGTTTCTTGTAAATCTGACCCTCTGCAGCTAATCTCAGGCAGGAAAGTGCAGATAGTTGTGAAGTCAGGCCATCAGCTGAGGGAGCCATGCGCCAATAAACTAACTAAGGACTATGGAGTTCAACAGTCTGCAATCAATAGCTGTGTGTCTGTTATGAGCCTGCTCATATGTTTGATTCCAACTCATATAGGTAGTTAGGGTTTTTTACTCCTCTTGTCTACAGTTTCGCTTCAGTCTATTATGACTCCATGAATACTCCTTATGCAGTTTTGCCACTTGAGCTGGTACAGAGTTTCCATCTTGTTTACAACGTGCTGGCTCTGATGTTAAGCTGATCAGAGTGGAGGAACTGAAAGAAGGTGATCTCCGAAGGAGTGGTACCATTCTGGTTCCGTTTCTACACCAACAATTTTATGGTGCTGCCCACCCATGCTGAGGAAGTCAAGCATAGTTGGCCAGAGGGGTTCAAGCATCAAAGACAGCATAAGTACTTTGAAGTGATCTCTGTACTAGTGATGATCATTTTTCATAGTTTCTGCAATTTCATCTAAATCACTGAGTTGAAAGATGTTTTCTTTCACATTGTAAATGATTCACTCTGTACTCATCACTTGAAAAACTGCACTTCATTCACCAGTTATCTTTTTGTTCTGCCTCCTAGCATGTATCTGAAAAACGAAACCATTTTGTTATGAAAAGAACTCACAACCTGTAGTATTGACAAGGTGACTTGTAAAGAGATGAATATGTGTCTTTCAAGTAAACTTCTCAACTCAATGATTACATGTGACAGGTGAACAACAATGGAGTCGTGTCATTCGGGACCCCGTGTTCCAACTACACACCAGATGCGTTCCCAATAAAAGGTTATGTTTTTGTGGCTCCCTTCTGGGGCGATGTTGATGTAAGGGACGGTGGGAATATCTACTACAGAGAATCCACTAAGCCAGACGTGCTGCAGAGAGTGTCCACCGACATCAACAGCTACTTCCCCAACATCAACTTTCGTGCGACCTGGACTTTTATTGCCACATGGGACAAAGTGGCATTCTTTGGGACTGCATATAGGAGGGTGAGTGTTCGATAAAGTTGTTCAATTACTGCCATGTGTTTTTTTACACTCTGGATATCTGGTATTTGCAGCTCTGGTCAGCTGGTAGCAGGTTTCATTCAATTTCTCTACCCAGATGTACGGATAGATCCAGGTCCATCACATCAGAGAACATGTTATCTATTGAATTTGTTGCATAAGATGATAACAGAAGCTAGAAAGCATAGGGATTAAATGGTCTCGAAGTTCTTGTTTGAGATAATCCTATAAAAGTCCAGCATTATTGAAGATTGCATCGGTCATCTTCAACTGTGAGTTAGGTTTATTCTTTTTTTAATTTGTTCTTGGCGATGCAATTGTATTTGTCATAAACAGCTTCTTAAGTGTTTCTAACCTTTACTGTCTAGGCACTATTGGTGTTCAACAATGACCCTCCCCACACTTCAATTATTTAATTGCCCTTCTACCGTGTAGAATTTATTTTTACTGTTGGGGGACTACCAGGCCTATTTAATCATATAGAATTATACTTTTCATTCCAAAGTTATGATAATCAGCACTTCCTTTAATCATTTTATTTTATCCAAGACTGGTGAGTAATTGCAAGCATTTCCTAGTGGGTTCAGCTTGTAGGTATTTCTAATTGAGTAATTTCAATATGATTGCCATTGCTTGGAATGTATGTCTGTAATTGAGTTAGTGGGTTCTGACCCGTAAAAAATGGCTGATTGTGCCACCTACTTAAGTACCCCTTTAAACATGTCTCAGGCCTGCCATTGCAGCCTGTTTGTGCAGTTTTAGCCTGCCATTTTGACCTGACAAAATAAACCGGTTGCCAGGCCTAAACCTTCCTTTTTAATACATATGTCACTCCTAGGGGAGGCCCTAAACAGCCCACAAGGTAGGGTGAAGTGTATTTAAAAAATGAGCATGTACTTTTCACTTTTGTATGTCCTGGTTGTGAAAAACACTTAAATTAGTTTTTCACTACTGCAAGGCCTGTCTTTTCCATAGTATAATCCCAGGTTACCATATTATATTTAATAAGTGATACATTTCAATTAGGAGTAGGTAGGAAATTCGAGTTTGGTCTTTAAAGAATTGTAATTTAAAACCCTCTTTAATTGTAAAGCTGGATTTTAAGTCACAATTCCAAAAATGGCACTTTTAGAAAGCTGGCATTTTCCTGTCATAACCATTTGGTGCCTGCAGCCTGTATCCTGGGTCACATGACTAGGCACAGCTGGCAGTTGGTCTTTGTGTATTATTTCCAGACAGTGAGCTAAAGGGGGAATAGGCATTGGCAGGATGGGCCATCTCTGAATTGATAGATGATTTTGGCGGTTTAGAGCTGAATAAATTTAATATATATAACAACATGTTTTTGCCTAAATACAATTTTGTAGGCAATAGTATTAAAAAATCAACAGGAATATTAGATTTTAATTACCTACACTGCTTATATGACTGTGAGTTGCCGATGTACTTGCATAAACCTCACCTAGTGCTGGGGAAAAACATTATCTCAGGAGAACTTTGCCCAACTGCCACACTTAAGAGAGGGAGAACATAGCATTCCAGACAAAGGGTCTGACCCCATGAGTTCCATGAATGGGTCTGACCCATGCCGACATCTGTTTTCCATGTCAATAGCAGCCATGGTACTTTCAAATGTAGTTTCATAGCCTCTCCATGGCTGCAGTTTTGGGCTTTTCATGCCCGAGTGTTAAGCCTAGCCACAATGTGAGGTACAGTTTTTATCAGAAGAAGTATGGGAGTGCTGGTTGATAGGTGTCTTGCATTCTCCACATTGAACTTCCCCTCACAGTAGTAGGTACATTGGCTTTACAATAAGCAATATGTGGGTGAAAAAGTCAAAAATCTGTACTGGTGAACCTGTGTGGAAAAAAGTTATGGGGGATTAAGCTCGATCTTCCCCAAATGTAAAAAAGGACTAACATTCTAGTGGAAAAAGGCAAATCAGTGATGTACAAAAACACTGCTAAAGACTATTCACTCAATCAAATTCAATGTCAGACCTGCTTTCTGTCTGTGGTGAAAAGTAACTGTACTGCTACCCTCTTGTGGCTATTCTTGATACCCACAGCAATCACATTGCTTCATTTTCCCCTTACTTCATTTGCACCTTTTACATTATCTCCTCTCTGAACTACATAGCTGTTTTGTCATTGGCACAACTGCACTGCACATATTTCCCCCATGGATTACTTGCTGCTTTATCCAGCTACCAAGTGTGTGCCAAGTAGTCCTCAAAGAAGTCAATTTACCTACCACTTTCCAGACGGGGTTCTATAGGAGCCCAGACAAACACACACATGAATACTGTGATAATGAACCTTAGCCTAACAAGCTAACAGAGGCTGACACAGGAATATGTAATCATAAGTTCTCTTTTTAGAAATAGAGTTTAACAGATGAATAAATCCACTTGAGCCAACTTATCTACCTACAAATTGTTTCTGGATATTATGACATGTACATGGGGCAAAATACTTGTAATGTCCAAACAATGATAATTCCACTGAGATTCTGCTTAACATCATAGTAACTTTTGCAAGAATTTGCTATTGTGGTTCACTCTTTTGTGAGGCAGTGGTGTTTGCTGTTAAGAAACAATGAGGCCTATTCACAGAGGTAATTCGACATGTGTTTACTCTTACACCTTTGAGTGTAGACTTACATGTCCCCACTCATTGAAGTAGGAAATGGAGTCAGTGAAAACATCAAACATGACCGTAAAGTTAGTACTAGTAGTGATTTTATGACCATATTTGATGTTCTGCAGACTTGACAGAGATTTCCTTATGGTAAAGCATAGTGAAAAGCTTAAAAGTTTAGTAAAGTATTAAAACAATAAATAAATATAAAACATTATTAAAAGTGATGCATAACGATATATAATGAACCAAAGGTAATTGTATCATATTTGATAAATATTCATGATACATTAGTTTTAACATTTTAAAAAGGTTTAACATTTTTTTTTAAATTATGTTCTAATTATAGACAGTTTTTAAATATTAAATAGAATTCAGTTATGACGCAGGATCCCTGCGGATGATGACAAATTAAACAGTGTTTGGTCTGCACTTGCGAGCTCCTAACACTACCTATCAAATAGATGCCAAGCAGTAACCCTCCTGCCATATGTATCCGATTACAAGGAGATTAAGCACAGAGTTCTGCAAGGCTCTGCCTTGAGCCCTATTTTGTTTAATATAAATTTAAGGCCCATGCTGACCCTGAATAAATCCTTTGGTATATCGGTTGTAAGTTATGCAGACGATACCCAACTGATAATCTCACTAGATAAGTTGGACGCAAATCAGATAAATAACTTTCACTCATGTTTGAAAGAGATGGCACAATGGCTTGACCAGAACATGTTGAAATTTAACAGAGATAAGACGGAATTTCTCTGCTGTTCTCCTGAAACTATACAGGAACAACTTCCATTCAACTTCTAGCCTAGGCCAATGAAATCGGCTTCGGAACTGGCACACTCAGTACGAAAACTGGGTGTCCATTTTGATGAGCAGCTCTCAATGGAAACATAGGTAAACAAAACAGTAGCTGTATGCTATGATCTATTAAGAAGCTTAAAGGAAATTGTCCCAATGCTACCACAACCTTTTAAAAGACTTGTGGTATAGGCCTCCATAATGAGCAGACTCGACTATTGTAATGCCCTACTTTTAGGATGTCTAGATTATTTGCTCAAAAGGCTTCAAAGGATCCAAGTGATGGCTACTAAGCTACCACTCAACAAAGGGAGAAGGGATTGCACAACAAAAGCGCTGCAGGAACTTCACGGGCTCCCGGTAAAGGAGTGGTGCACATTCAAGGCCCTATGTATACTTAGTGCAGGACCCAGGGCTTTACAGCAAAAAGTAACACCATACAGACCATCCGGAAGGCTGAGGTCATCTGATGCCCACTTGATATCTGTGCCCCCTTTTAAAAAGACATGACAGGGAGGTAGAGCTTTTCAGGTAAAAGCTGCTCAAATGTGAACAACTTGCCATTATATCTAAGGACTAATCCAAACCTACTAAGTTTCAGGAAAAACTTAAAGACATGGCTTTTTCCCTGATAGGAAGGTCAACTGATAACCAAACAAGTTTTTTGTCTCACTCCTTCTGACAGAATTCCCTTAGTACTGATAGTCCTGTAGTGCCAAGATGCCGACTGGGTGCTAGTGTGCTTTATAAATGACTGATAATAATAATAATAATTATTGTATATGGGAGGGTGTTACAGTGCCAGTAGTTGACCATGTGGGTGCTGGATTTACTGCAGCTGTGAGCTGGAGAACATGTATGACTTTTTTAGGTCAGTTTATGGCTGTAATAACTATATATATATATATATATATATATATATATATATATATATATATATATATATATATATATATATATAATTTTTATTATCTTCACACTTTCTTCCCATCACACAAATTAATTTACTTTTCAAAAATAGAAATTCAAACACTCCTACTAAAAACCATACCAAATTTCCTAACTAAAAATGCACAATACATTGCGATGAAAAAGTGCATGCGTCATTACTATGTAAAGGGCAGGACAAAATGCATTCTCTTAAATTAACCATTCTAAAATAGAATTCACCCATTTTTCAAACAATTTCCAAATTCAAAACAAAAGTGGTACTATACAGCGCTCTGAGTTCTTGCTCCCCAAAAGTGCTTTTTATATAATGCATAAAACATTACCAGACTTTAAAAAAAGTTTTATCCTCTCCACCCTCTTATCATATAAATATTCCTTGTTATAAACTATAAGCAGCTTATTCAACTATGGGCCTTATTACGATGGCGGTCGGTCGGACCGCCGACCACCATCATAGCGGGCAGGAGACTATCGAACAACAAGTCAGCCGTCCCGCCCGCCAAATTATGATGAGACCACAAGCAATGCAGTCAGAAAGCACTTTTTACCACTGCAGCATATTCTGCGGCCCAGGAAAAGGGCAGCCTCAAAAGCTGCTGTGGTTAAAAGCACTTTGTTCACATCCATGCACCGTGTGCCAGGCACCAATTGGTGCCTGGCACACGGTGCATGGATGTGCGGGGGGCAGATACATGTGCCCCCCAGGCCACTTAGCAGTGCCCCAGGGGGGCCCTGCTTGGGGCCACTAAAGTTTGTTTCCATCTGCCGTTTGATGGCGGTCAGACCGCCATGAAAAGGCAGTCGGAAACAGACATCGTAATCCCTACAGCGGTGCCTGAGCAGGTACCACATCCATTGAAGGGATAGGATAGCCGGTATTCTAATCCGGCGGTCCTACCAATGGCCTGGATGTGGGGTGGACCGCCACCGACGGCCTGTCAGTCCGCCCTCTATTGTAATGAAGCCCCATATTTGAAATTCAGAGGGGTCTATAGATTTCCAGCGATTAGTTATCACTGACGGAGCTATTTATATTACTATATACTACCAAGCCTGCATGTTCCTAGTCTTTAAACCCAGGTGCCTAGAGCTTCCCAAAAGTATAGCTTTAACATCCGGTACAAACGAAGCTCCTAAAACCTTCTGAACATATGTTAAAACGTCTTTCCAGAATGCAAAGAATTTTGGGAAAGCTCTAGATCATATATGTAACCACTAGGTCACATCTAGGACAGCTGTTCAGAATATTTACATTCCAATCATGTATTTTCCTAGAGGTATAATATACTATCCACGATGAGTACATCTGCATCCGTTTAAAGTTAGCTCCCCTCGACATCTGGTTATTAAAAACTAAAATTTCAGCCACATTCACTCCAACCTCTTTCCTCCACTTTTCTTGGGCAATATAAAACATATTATCAGCTTCTTTGTGACTGATATGAAGCCATTTTACTCATTGCCTAAGCTTTTTTTGTATTTTGTGATTGTATATTACCATCGCTCTTTCCCTTGATTCCTCTATCTTATGTGGGAGGAGTTTCTTAAGTGCACTTTGTATTTGAAGCTATTCCAGGATATTAGAGACCTGGGCTGAAGGAGATCTCATCTGTCTTTCTTCCCTGGAAAGTAATTCATTAGTATTAGTATTAAACCAATCTCTTACTCTCCCCAAATTATTTCTTTTCCACTCTAGCTCTAAGGGGCTTATGAATTGGAGTAGAAACGATGCATAGACCTATGGGATGGCAAGATATTTCTATAGCTCTTTCTAATCTGCTTAAATAATGGCATTGTCTTGTATCTAGCATCTTAGGGTTTCTCTCATAGGGTTTGAAAAAGATTTGATATGGTGGAACCTCTTTCAACATCTTCTCCATGTAAAAATTATGTACCACTGACACCATAGATATATTTTAGATTCTAGTATGCAGAACCAAAAAAGCCGCCAAATAATAAGCTTTCCAATCTGGAAGTGTCTTCCTGCCTTCTTCCCAAGGAATGTTTAACTGTTATCCGTGGATTGGCCTTATTCCATATGGCTGTAATAATTATAGAAGGCTAGTTTTTGAAGAGCAATGGGCTTACTCATTTGTGGGTGAGTGCATGTCCCTCCCTAAACTTTCATTAACCCCTCGTTATGCCACACTTAATCCCCTCTTTCAGTGGAGTTGCCCATTTTGCAGCCACTTCCCTCTGTCTCGCCCATATTTAATACGGAAATGTATGCATGAGATCACAACCACATCAGCAGTCGGGGCAGAGATCTCTGCACAGAGAAGATTGGAGAGGCGGTGGTGTAGACCTCCGCTCATAGGTTTGTTAATAGCATTTTGTACTACTATTGTAGCACTCCTAAACATACTACAAAATGCAGTTAGTGAAAATACCACAAAGTGTATTTTGCCTATATAGACAAAACAGCTCTGACCACCTCAAAAAGATTTGGGATACGGTGCATTAAAGTTTTTTGGTGCAAATTTGCACTTCAATAGTAGTGTGTCTACCTTATCCTATATTTACATGTACACTTGTTGTTTTCATCAATGCCCCAAAAAAATCCTAAAACAGTAATTAATGGATGATGATGATGATGATTCAAAAATGTTCCCTGCTCTAAACAACCAAGACCAGCTTTAAGATAATACAAGAATGAGACATATTTATGGGTACAGGTGAGGGACATTTGTAGGGGAAATACCACTCTGCCGCAGTATGAGTGGTCCAAGGTTTATGACCTGAAATTTTTCGGTCTGAAAACACTGGACCTAATTTTACATGGTGCAGATCTGGGTATTAATGTAGATAGAAATGAGCATAGACTGCAGTCACGGACACAACCCAGTCTCTGTCTGCTCCCTCCAGCACCACCGGGGAAGCAGACAACAGCACCCAGCTAGATCACAGCCTCCTTTTGCCCCAAATGTTGTCTGTACCCACTGACTATCATTCTCGGTCTCGCCCTCAAATTTACCACCTGCTGAGATTGGTTGTAAATTTCAGTAGAATAGTTTAGAGAATCTGGAAATACTTGCAGATATCAGCCTTTTACATAACTAATCCCCATATCAGGAACTGTAGCTCAACATTGGCCAGATTTAAGTATAGGGAGTTCAGGCCAAAATTCAAGATTATGTGCTTCCAGTATCCTAAAACCTAAATCCAGCAAACTCGCAATGAGGGGTGGGCTTTCGGCTGCAGCTGTGGCAGGAGTATTTGGGGGAATCCAGTGCCTAAAGTTGACACTTATCTTTTTAAAGGTTGTGAAGGCTGAGATGCCACCTCCAATGCTTAGGGCACTCACACAAGAAGATGTCTCTGTTTTCCACTGATGCAAATGCAGCAATAAAGGTTCTGTGGCAACACAAGCGTCTATGCAATGGGAATTGTTTGCCTTCATTGCAGTACATGAACAGTAAGGGCATTTATTAAGCTGTGGATGTTTAAAATATGTGCCCGGATCTGTGATAGCTAGAAACAAATCACATTTTGTATTGCAAGTTAAATGGGACAACTGGATGAGCAGAGGGAAGAGCAAGAGGCTTCAGGTTCTCTTACCCTCATGACTAGGGCGGGATTGATTACAGTAGGGATTTAGAGCTGGCTTATTTTGGTTTCATATTTCCTTAACTAGTTACTACACTGCAGTTGCCAGCCTCCAAGCATGACTTGCACCCCACTGTACCACTCGGCCCTGCATCCATCAATGCACTTTCATACACTTATGTTTTTTATTTCGTGTTTAACTATTTCACAACTAGAAACACAGATTTATGCTGAAAGATGCTGCAACAACTACGAGACCATTTATTATCGTTACAATACACGTGATTATATGCACAGATTATGCAAGTGATCAACAGAGAAGATAGGAAGGATTATTTATGACTTAGATGAGGGCACCTTCTGTGTCTCACATTAAAAAAACATGCTGTTTCCCATCTAATTAATATTAAACGTCGATTATGTTGAGTTTCAATTAAACTGGTTTATGGATTTAGACAGTTTTATTTTAATATAGTAAATACTTTTGTTCTTTATGGTTTAAAACTAATTATATTGCTCAGTATTTGAAGGACTGCATGTATGCCTGCTATTCAGCTACAAACATAAGCCATTTGGACTCATACGCTATCCTTCAGCCTTATCCCCATGTATTTAAAATAGTAATTATTGTGGAGTGACCCACTCTCTCACACCTCTTACATTCCTATTTTGGCAGTTATATTTACTGCACAGATGTATATGTACACATTATTTCAATTTATCACATTTCTAAATATCTTGACTAGTCCCAACCAACAGCACCCACAAGGTCCATCATTCTCCTGCTGCTAATGTACCATTCTGTTTACTTCTTCACCGCACAAGGTGTACCTTTGACCCATCAGGACGGCTTTATTGATATTTGATGCCTTACTTTCTTTAGATGCCTAAGATGACAAACACTTTCCAAGCTGTTCTGGCCGGTGATACAAAGAGGTACTTCATTCTCCTGAACTATGCCGATATAACGTGGACCACAGGAACGGCCAGCGGAGGACATCCCCGCACAGGATTGGGTGGCTCTGCAGCCCAGGTAAGCCAAGTAGTAGATCATTGGTTTCTTCACTCGTAGCTGTCTCAAGCCAAATCACCAATAATCGATTTAAATGTATAGATTCATATAGGTTCAGCACTTGCTGCCCTTTTTTCTGTTCATCTTGCTAAGCAAACTAATGGAACAGATGTATGTGACTATTTCGAGAAACAACTACATCTTGTTGACTACCTTAACAGCAGCTACCTTATCTAGGTTTTCAATGCATTTTAACATTACATCAATCAAATGACCCCGACCCTAGAACTACCATGACCTTTGTAAATTCATTTAAAATGATTATAAGTAGTTATTTTTAACTATATTACAACCTTAATCATAACCCAGTAGTTAATATTAAATATGATGTTTTAAAATAGTTATCAATAACGCTATCCCGACATAAATATAAAGTAAATTAAATGAATCAGTTGATATTAAATTCAATATAAACCTCAGCCGAGATTCATTTAAATTAAATACATGTAAATATTTACCCTAATTGGGACTAACAATGCTAACTCTACTTCTTTCACTAATACATTTTCATTCATTTAAATAGAAAAAAAAGAATTGAAACCTAATGCCAACTCTAATTCTAAAAAAACTTTAATTGAAATCGATTTTCACCCTATTACTAGTTTTCATTAGAAATTAAAATAACTCTTAGGAATATATGATTTAAATAGAAATGTACAAAGTAGTAATTTTCCTCATTGTATTTATTTAATGTATGTTAAATCAATTCAAGATTAAATATTAACTCCAATGCCTAAGCTATTACTAACTATTTCATTTAATGAAGATGTTTATATATGTTAGGAACTCTGGCAAGGACTGGTGGCAGGGCAGAAAAAGGGGAATATTGGGTAAAGAGCCACCCATGATCACACAGAGTGTCAGAGGAGAAAGGAGATTCGAAGGGGAAGCTCTGCACAAGGGAACAAGAAAGATAAGGCTCAGAAAGAACAGGCACTCGAGAGGCAATTTGATATTCAGACTAACACACACACAGGATGGAAGTACAAGACAAATGTGTGTATATATATATACACATGTACACAACAGCTATAAAGGGAATGTGTAAAGCACTCAGGAGCTTCACTCGGTAAGACTGAAGCTCCTTAAGTTCCTCACCCACAATTGCTGTTACACATACTGACTACAAATATATATTCACAGAAAAAACCACAGGTTTCAGGGACGTCATAGTTAGTCTGACATTTCACTCGTAGAAAACCAAAGAAATTCAGCCGTTATAGTTAGTTGAGCTAACTATAACGCGCGCCCCCACAGGTCGAAGGCGCGCCTAAGGCAAGCCCGTCTGCGCCCGTCCGCACCCGAACGGGTCCAGGGGCCAGGACCCCTGGTCAAATCCTATCATATTCAGGGGCAGAATTAAGGGCCCTAGAGCACAGGACGTTCCCCCTGGAGCCACAAATAGGGAATCTACTCCTAGCTGAAGACCTCCGCATCATGCAAAAGAGAGGGGATAAAAGACCTACATCTCCCCATACCTGTAAGGGCAAAGACCCTAGCCACAGTAAGCACATAAAATTCATGGTGCTCAACACACGCTCACTGCCTGGAGATATTCACTCTACTGCAAGAAGACTCACCCGACATCCTCGCACTCACTGAAACATGGCTCGACGATGACTCAGGACCAAATATAGTAGCAGCACTACCCGCAGGTTATGATGCCCTATGGCATAACAGGCCTGACGGGAGAAAAGGAGGGGGGGTGGCGACACTGTACAACAAGCGGTTGACAATAGGTAAACTAGCGGGAGAAAATCAGGAAGGAGCCGATATTTTAATAGCCATAGCTTGCACCAACACCTTGAGCTTGGCAATAATGGTGGTGTACCAACCCCCGCGAGCTCCCCCTCAGTTTATTGACCACCTCATCGAAATTGCCACCAACCTCCGCTCACGGTTCCAACAGCTTCTGGTGGTAGGGGACTTTAACTAGCACTGGGACCAGCAACCGAGAGAGGCACAAGCCCAACAGCTAGAAGAAACTATGTCCACACTGGGTCTGTAGCAGCTTGTAGACACCCCCACCCACGAGAAAGGTCACACATTAGACCTCATCTGGTCGACTTTGCCACAGGTCAATCTGGTGGACACAACTCGCTGTGGGTGGTCTGACCACTATTTAATAAGCTTCTAAATCGCCCAAGCGAGCCGTTCCACGTGCCCTCCACCCAAATGGAAAATGGTGCACAGTTGGAACAAAATTGAGGAAAAAAGCTTAGGGGACACTCTGCGAGATGATGCACCAAGGAACACTTGGACAGAGGATCTCGAAGAAAGGTGCGAATCTATCTCCATCCAACTGGCAACAGCCATCAACAGGCTGGCGCCAGCCCGTAGAATAAAAATGGAAAAGAAGGGGAAGGGGAAGGGTGCCCCCTGGTTCACTGAAGAACTTAGGGGACTGAAGCGGACCCTCCGTCACCACGAAAGACAGTGCCGCAAAGCCTATGAGCTGCAGGCGTTCACAGAGTATAGGACCAGACTTACCAGCTACAAAAAAGCCATCCTTAGAAGAAAGGCCGAATTCTATGAATCCAGGATTATGGAAGCTGACAATAAACAGAAAGAAACCTTCAAAATCCTGAAGGAGCTTAGCCAAAAGCAGATGCAAGAAGCTCCCACCAGCCAAGAACAATGTAACAGGTTCCTGACCTTCTTCCTAGATAAAGTTAAAGATATCCTAGTAGACATACACAAAACCCCCATTAACCAACACACTCTGGCAAGGGCAGAGCCACACCAAAACATGGCAGAATCTATCACCTCCTTCCCAAAGCTAGACCACGAATCTCTGCTCCACATTGCGACCAGAATCAAGTCTGGCTCACCCGCGGACCCCTGCCCACCAAAGATTTTCAAATTAGCCCTCCCTGCGATTGAGGGAGAAGTCCTCTCCCTGATTAACCTCTCTCTAGAAACAGAGAAGGTCCCCAGGAATTTTAAGGAAGCTAGAGTAATCCCCCTACTCAAAAAAACGGGAGCAGACACCACCAACATGAAAAACTACAGGCCCATCTCCCAACTTCCTTTTCTGGCTAAAATTATGGAACAACACGTCCTCAAAACTTTATCAATGTTTTTGGAAGAACATCACCTACTTGGGGACAGATAGGCAGGCTTTAGAGCCCACCACAGCACTGAGCTGGTGATGCTGTCAGTACTGGATGAAATCAGGCTCACAGCTGAAAGCAAGAAGCTGTGTGCCCTGGTCCTCCTAGACCTGTTGGCCGCGTTCAACACGGTCAACCATGATCAACTCCTGGCAAGAATCCGGGACATAGGCATCTGTGGGATGATACATCAGTGGATTACCTCCTTCCTGACAGATCGCACCCAAAAAATTCAGATGGGTGATTGTGTGCCTGACAGAGGGCATATAACCTGTGGAGTCCCGCAAGGGTCTGCTTTGTCCCCACTTCTGTTCAACATCTATCTCAGACCACTGGTGAGGGACTTGGCCCGGATGGACTGCCAGGTGTTTAACTATGCTGACGACACACAAATTATTTTACAAATTGACAACACCCCTCAAGCCCACGCACATGTGCAAGACATACTGAGATATGTGGTAAATTGGATGACAGCCAATTCACTTAAGGTTAATCCAGACAAAACGGAGGTATTGGTCATCACTACGGACAGCAACCCATGGACCAACCAATTCTGGCCACAAGAGCTGGGAGACACTCCGTCACCAGCACCGGTGGTAAAAAGCCTGGGTATTAAAACTGATGCCAATCTCTCACTGTCCAACCAAGTATCCACCGTGTTCGGGACCTGTGTGGGCCTGTTAAGGCAATTGAGGAAACTATCACCCCTCCTCTCATTCTCCACCATGCGAACTGTGGTGACAGCCCTGATCATGTCACGCTTAGATTATGGTAATTCGCTCTACATTGGGTTACCGGACAAATTGCTTGGCAAACTTCAGGTGGTGATGAATGACGCTGCCAGGTTGATCTTTAAGCTCCTCAGATGCACACAGGCTACTCCTCTGCTGCAAAAACTCCATTGGCTCCTGTCACAAGGTGCCCTCGGACTCAGGAGTGGAATGGTGGTCTGCGCCCTCTGTTACAGAACCTCTTATTTATTCACAGGAAGAATGGAACGCATGTTCCTTCACCACGCCTAGAGCGGACACACCGGTATCGGAGAACGGGCCCTTTAATCAAACCCCGGGCCGTGGACAGACCGCCTTTAACAATGACGTCGGCTTATTCTGGCCAATAAGGGATGAGGACATTTCTTCGGGGCTGAAGCACACTTCCGGGTGGAACGAACGAGAGCAGCAGACCGACGCGGGAGAAGAAAACGAGGGGGCGACGCTGATGGTAGCCGGACCGGTACCAGAAACTACGGAGGGAGCCAAAGAACAGAAGCAGCCAGGAGGCCACCGTTCCCACGCTGCGCCCCGCCACGCTTCAGGAGAAGCGTGGCTTACAAAGGTGCCTGAGGACGTCGGATCAAGACCCGACCTGGCCCTGCGACAACCCAGAAGAAAGCCACCGTGAACCGGACCCAGTTCAGAAGGACTCTGAAGTGTCTTAACTCTGGCTTCTCTTAGGAGACGACGCCTGTACCCAATAAAGCCAGCTTTGCATAGACCCGGTCTCGAGAGCCTTTGTCCCCAAGTCCACAACTGGTGGAGAATGCAGGCAAACCCTCCATTAGTACCACAATAATGGAGAACTTGATCCAACAACTCGTACAGGTGCAGGAAAAACTGGGATGGGCGGTCGAAAGACAGATGTCCTCGGCGCAGGCCGACCGCAATGTCTTCACAGATTCTATGTCATCCCAAATGGAGAACATGCAAAAGTTAATGGCCGATCACCTGTCTCTTCCGCAGACTACAGGACGTTCCCCTGGACCAGCGGGGGTGTCCTTACAAAAATACCAGCCGGGAGAGGACCCCGACTCTTTCCTTTTGAATTTTGAGAGGGCCGCCCGCGCATGCGGATGGCCGACGGAAAAGTGGCCGTTCTTTCTTGCACCGTTGCTGACCGGTGAGGCACAAGCTGCCTACCAGGTGGCAAACGCCGATGGGAACACAGCGTATCCCGCCATCAAAGAAATTATCCTGGACCATCTAGGTTTAGATGAGGAGGCCTTCAGACTACGGTTCAGAAGGGAGAGGGGCGCTCCTGGGGAAAACCCCAAGACTCTTTTCTTTCGTCTTAAGGATGCGGCCGATAAGTGGTTGAAACCGCACGACAACACTAAGGAGGAAATCATGGACAGAATCTACTTGGAGCAATATCTCGAGGCCCTGCCCTATAACACCCAGAATTGGTTACGACAGCACACCAAATTGACTACAGAACAGGCTGTCGAGATGGCCACTACTTTTGCGCGCGCCCAGCCGCGTCCCACAAGCCTGGAACCTGAAAAACCACACAAAGCCCCTCCGCAGAGAACCGAGCGAAGGGTATATCGACCCCCTCCAGCAGATGTCTCCAGATTCAGGCCCCTGAAACCCGAAGGGCCCCCGCCCAAGGGTCCGCAGTGCTTCGAGTGCGGAGGATGGGGCCACATTGCCAGGGCATGCCCTCAGAAAAAGCCAACCGAGGAGCCGATGGAAGTAGGGTATATCCCGAGGTCCGTCCTCTACAGTGCGGAGTTGGGAGGCGCTTTCTACGTAAGTGTGGTGGTAAATGGGAGAGCCGTAAAAGCCTTATTAGACTCAGGGTGTAGGCAATCAGTGGTACAGAGACCCCTAGTGAAACCTATCCAGTACCTTCCGGAGACAGTGGTACACATTAGATGCGTACACGGCGACATTAAACGATACCCTGTAGCAAAGATCGACCTCCGCTTGGAGGACGGGGTCTCCTACACTGTAAAGGTTGGAGTTCTAGAGGACTTACCCGAAGATCTCATATTAGGAACAGATAATCCTGGTTTCTTGCAGATGTTCCTTAGATCCGTGCAGAAACCTCCAAGGGACAATGAAACAGGGAAAACCATGCCCGCCTTGGTGTCTCCTGACCCCTGGGTCATGGATAGAAGCTTCAGGTTCGCCCAGCTTAACGACCCCACTCTGCAGAACGCATGGCAAAACGCACGGTCCCAGAACACTAACACACCTCTGCCATATCCTCATTTCACAATTACCAGCGACCTGTTGTATCGGGTAGGGTCACCAGGGGACGAACCCCAACTTCTTGTCCCTATGGCCTTCAGGGAGCAAATCCTTTTCTTTTCTCATTCTCACCTAACAGCAGGTCATGTGGGGGCTGAAAAGACGTCCCAAAATGTGCTGCGTTATTTTTTTTGGCCGGGAGTTTATGGGGAGGTAAAACGGTACTGTCAAGAGTGCGAGATATGTCAGAGGAAGACCACCCATCGTCCCACACCGGTACCTCTACAGCCTCTCCCGATTATAGGGACGCCCTTTTCCCGGGTGGGTATGGACCTCATAGGACCTCTCCCAAAGACAAAAAAAGGACACCAATATGCGTTGGTCCTGGTGGACTATGCCACCAGATATCCTGAGGCTTTCCCTCTAAGAGCCCCCACCTCATCTAGCATAGCCGAGCATCTGGTTGAGTTGTTTTCAAGGGTGGGATTCCCCAGAGAGATCCTAACGGATCAAGGGACCCCTTTCGTATCACGTCTCATGAAGGAGGTCTGTAAAACACTGAACATCCGACACCTAAAAACATCTGTGTACCACCCCCAAACAGATGGGTTGGTTGAGCGGTACAACGGGACACTGAAATCAGTCCTCCGGAAAATGCGCCAGAACGACGGGAAGGAATGGGATCAGTTGCTTCCCCTGGCTCTTTACGTGATACGGAGCCAGATACAGAGTTCGTTAAGGTGTTCCTCTTTTGAGATGCTCTACGGGAGACAACCCAGGTCCCTACTAGAGATCACCAAAGAGGCATGGGAGAAGGAAGAACCAGAGGAGTCCCGGGGGTTTCTTGAGTATACCCAAAACTTGAAAAACAAGATAGGGAAGCTTCGAGACTTGGCATACTCTCAGCTGGAAAACAAACAAGGGAAACAGAAAATGCTATACGATAAAGGAAAGAAGTGGAGAAAGTTATGTGTGGGGGACTGGGTTCTGGTGCTCTTACCCTCCTCGACCTGCAAATTCAAGTCCGAATGGCTCGGACCTTACAAGGTCGTTGAAACTATAGGGAAAACAAGCTATAAAGTGCAAATAAGACCCTCCAGAATACAAACCTTTGACATAAATCTGCTTAAAAAATGGCTAGGACCCCTGCCAACTACTGCCCATTTGGTAGTGCCCTCTCTACAACAGTCAGAACAAACGCTAGACCAGCTAGTGATCAATTCCGATCTATCCAAGGAACAGAGGGTTTCCTTGATGAGGTCCTGAGGCCCTTCTCCCCAACATTCTCAGACCTACCAGGGAAAACATCATTAACAGAACATACCATAGAGACAGACCCAGGAAAGACAGTAAAACAAAGGCCTTACAGGATACCCGCAGCAAAAAGAGAAGCCATACAAAGAGAGGTGGAACAGATGCTGGAACTTGGGGTCATCCGCCCCTCTAGGAGCGAGTGGTCTTCGCCAATAGTCATGGTGCCAAAACCTGACGGGTCCACTCGCTTTTGTATGGACTTCCGGGCCCTGAACTCCATATCACGTTTTGATGCCTACCCCATACCGCGAATAGATGAACTCATAGAGAAATTGGGTAATGCTTCCTTTATAACCACACTCGACCTCACGAAAGGGTACTGGCAGGTCCCCCTTAAGGAATCAGACAGGAAAAAGACCGCCTTTGTGACACCTGAGGGCCTTTACGAGTTTACGGTTCTCCCATTCGGCCTACATGGGGCGCCTGCCACCTTCCAGCGCCTCATGAACCTGGTCTTGCGCAAACACCAGTCGTTCGCATCAGCGTACTTAGACGACATCGTGGTGTTTAGCTCCTCTTGGGAATCACACCTAGACCATCTCCAAACCATACTAGCCTCCCTGAGAAATGCAGGCCTCCACATCAACTCAAAAAAATCAAGGGATGCTTTCCAACGGGTCAAGTACTTGGGCTTTATCTTGGGTCATGGCGTGATTGCTCCACAGTCTGAGAAGGTACGGGCGATCTCGGAAACAACCTTTCCCAGAACCAAAAGGGACTTGAGGGCCTTTTTGGGGCTCTTAGGATATTATCGCCGCTTCATTCCACACTATTCAGAAATCGCGATCCCATTAACTAACTTGCTTCGCAAAGATAGTAAGAATGAAGCCCTTCTCCATCCCAGCGAGGAAACCCTCGAGGCCTTCCGCCTGCTCAAGACAGCCATAACCTCCAGTCCAGTACCCGTTTCACCTGACTTTACCAAGCCTTTCGCCCTGCATACTGATGCTTCGGACTATGGCATAGGAGCTGTGTTAACGCAGGAATCCCCAGATGGTTCCGAACACCCCATACTCTTCATAAGTCGCAAACTGTTTCCCCGGGAGATCAGGTACCCTACTGTGGAGAAAGAGTGTCTCGCCATCAAATGGGCGATAGACAAGCTACGTTATTACCTAGAAGGACGCCCTTTCACACTGTTCACGGACCATGCCCCCCTCCAATGGATGGCACAGAACAGGAGCAACAACCCCAGGGTGCTTAGGTGGTTTTTGTCATTGCAACCTTTTGCCTTTCGGGTTCAGCACCAGAAGGGCTCGGACAACACTGCTGCAGATTTTCTCTCCCGGGTCTTTCCTCTCCCCGATCGGGAGAGTCTTAGGGGGGAGGAATGTCACAAGGTGCCCTCGGACTCAGGAGTGGAATGGTGGTCTGCGCCCTCTGTTACAGAACCTCTTATTTATTCACAGGAAGAATGGAACGCATGTTCCTTCACCACGCCTAGAGCGGACACACCGGTATCGGAGAACGGGCCCTTTAATCAAATCCCGGGCCGTGGACAGACCGCCTTTAACAATGACGTCGGCTTATTCTGGCCAATAAGGGATGAGGACATTTCTTCCGGGCTGAAGCACACTTCCGGGTGGAACGAACGAGAGCAGCAGACCGACGCGGGAGAAGAAAACGAGGGGGCGACGCTGATGGTAGCCGGACCGGTACCAGAAACTACGGAGGGAGCCAAAGAACAGAAGCAGCCAGGAGGCCACCGTTCCCACGCTGCGCCCCGCCACGCTTCAGGAGAAGCATGGCTTACAAAGGTGTCTGAGGACGTCGGATCAAGACCCGACCTGGCCCTGCGACAACCCAGAAGAAAGCCACCGTGAACCGGACCCAGTTCAGAAGGACTCTGAAGTGTCTTAACTCTGGCTTCTCTTAAGAGACGACGCCTGTACCCAATAAAGCCAGCTTTGCATAGACCCGGTCTCGAGAGCCTTTTGTCCCCAAGTCCACAGCTCCCCATCACACAGAGGGCCAGATTCAAGGGCCTTTGTATTGCCCACAAGGCCCTTATGGACAGGCCCCAAGATACATCAAAGAGCACCTGGGAAATACGTCCCCGGACGCACCCTAAGATCAGCCACGGGGGGCCAACTAACCTGCCCACGGTTTAACTACACGACTAAAGGAGGGCGAGCCTTCTCCGTCCTCATCCCCCAACTATGGAATAGGCTGCCATTCCACCTTCGCTCCGAAAAAGCCCTCCTGCCATTCAGGAACAAACTGAAGCCTCTCCTCTTCACAGAAGCCTGGGCATAACAAAGTTCAATCAGGGGTTACACTCACCTGGAAGGATTGTAGCTACTCTTCTCGCAGTGCTTAGAGACCTGCCGGTATTAAGCGCTCTATAAATCGCATTTAACATTAACAATAACAATGCAATGCTGATGGCGTCACATATTACATCACTCATGACATGGTCAGTGACATCACTGATGACATCTCAAATGACATCCCCCAACCCGTAGTGTGCCAGGAGGCGCGTTTGCAGAGTGGTGGAGAAAGGGGGCGTGGCCTCCGAAGACCTCTTAGCAATACCACTGTATGGGACTTACTGGAGGGATAGTTGGCCCCAAAGGACGTCCTTGGGGGCCAACTACCCCTCCTATGACCTCTAATAAGTCCCACACAGCAGCATTGGTAAGTTCTCAAAGCAGGCCACGCCCCTTTGCCCACCAGTCTGCAAACGCGCTCCCCGGCGCGCTCTTGGATGGGTAATATATATATATATATATATATATTTATTGTACATGGTTATTTAAAACCTTTACAATGTAGAAAAAGATTCAATTAATAAAACAAAGGTCAAGTTCATACATATTAAGACAATAAATCCATCAGTAAAAAAGCATACTAAAATAGCAGCCTCAGAGTTAAAATAAAGTATGAGCACAGTTTGACAACCTATTTTACAGAGTAAGATGTGCAGTAAGTTGATCCTTGTTACCAGCAGAGTGGTAATGTAAAAAAGTGCCAGTTCAATAAGAGCATTTGCAGAAGTGCCATTTCAGTAAAAACTTATTTGCGTTAGACAGTGTTATTCAGTATAGTTCAAAGTGGCTGATTGCTTTCAGCACTGTCCTTCACCGAGTTAAAATCAAGGCTTGACAGGTGGCGACTTGAAATTTGGGTAAAATTCCGGGGCCTTGATTATGGCCCTTCTGGTTGGATTGGACCAAAAGGTGCAGCATGTTATTCGTCCTCACCAAATGTCTGGAGCAGTGCTTGAGCTGTATAGGAGCAATCATTGGTTGGAACAGGCTAGAACTTAGTGCAAGCACGCTTTGAGTCTCGATACTCAAGGGGCTGATGTGATTAAGTGCAGTGCGGTGTTACTGGGCATTCTCAGCAAATGGTTTGGTGGAGTCTGCATGATCCATCTGTTAGGCCCCTGCCCACTTGCGTCGTAGGTGGGCTGCTAGTTTATTCCTCTCTCTCAGTAGGGATGCTACTATTGTCTTTCCTGATGGTTGAAGAAGTAAACGTTGGTGCCTGTCAGTTTCCCTGCCAGGACCGTGCACTCATAAGATTGGTTTGTGGTTGCTTAGGGGCATTTGGACACACCTCGTGCCGACATTATGCCACCTGTTTCTTTGCCAGTACAAGCTGGTGCTATCTCTTTGAGGGTTAGAGTGAATTGTTCCTCTCGTCCCTCGCCGTGCTACTAGGTTTTTGACTATCTTTCAGGGTTTTAAAGCAGATTTCCGCCGCTTCAAGGAATTTTACCATTCGGAAGCTCAGTTGGATGTCGTCGCCTTGGAAGCAAGCCAGCACCGCTTGCCTGCAGGTCCGTATCCTGCGGTTGTTAAGAAGCGGTCTCAAGAGGGAGCGACGTTCTTGTATAAGTTCGCTGCAGATAGCTATAAGATGTACGGTGTTCTCTTTGCCGTTCCCACAAAGACGGCATTTTATTGGTAGCTGGGGGCGTAACCACGGTGGTTGGTGGGTCGCGGCCGGCAGTAACCCTAGGCAACATTTCAGGAACTTCTCTTTTGTTTTTTTGGAAAAGCCTGTCTGTAGATATGCTTGGGGCGAGGGCTTGATGTACGATTGAACTGTAAGCCAGCCGTGAGCACGCTCTATCAAGGCGGCTTTGTCCTGCAGCAATGATTCTTTTCGGACTGTCTTATTGACCACCTTTTTAAAGCCTGCTGGAGAGCCTGGGAGTTCCCATAGTTGCCGTAAGCTGAGTTGATCAATTGCGGCCTCCAAGTACAGCCTTGCCGGGCAAGTTTCTTTATCTTGAAGTTCCTTCCACAGGAGAGCATTTAGTGTTTTCGGATCTCCTCTGCTTACTTTGTGCCAGCTTTTTATGTATGTTCCTTTGCGTGCCAGCTCTTCTTTTGGCAGCCTAAATTCTAATCTCATCTGCGCGGGCGATGTGTACCTAGGAAGGCCAAAGATCATGCGTAGTGCCTTTGCTACCGTTCCATCCACTAAAGCAGCATCCCTCCCCCTCATAGCTTCACTGCCGTAAGTGATGGCTGGGATTAGTTTTGCCTGGATCACCTTTATGAGGGGTAGTAGGCTTGGACCAGTGACCACGTTTTTTAAGTTTCTAAGTGCTACCGCAACCATTAGCCCTCTCCTTTTTATGGCGTCACATTGTCGCTTGAAGTTGCCCTTGCAGTCGATGATGACCCCCAAATATCTATATTCACAGACCATTTCCAGCTTCCTTGATGCCAAGAGCCAATTCCGTGTTGTTTTCTTTTTGGGGAGATTAATGCACATAACTTTAGATTTTTCTTGATTGATACTAAGCCTGTTAGCTGCAGAATATCTCAACGTAATATCCAGTAGCCGCTGTATGCCTACAGCGGTCCAACTAATAAGTAACAGGTCGTCAGCATAGAAGAGGTTCGACAGCTGGATGCCCCCTAGCTTTGGTGCATGCGCATTACTTTCATTTAACTGCGTTGATAGCTCTCCCATGAAAAGATTAAAAAGTATTGGAGCGAGTACGCAGCCCTGTTTTACCCCTGTGCTTGTTGTAATCTTCCTTGTTAGGTATTGGCCGGAGCCTAGTTTGACTTGCACCCATGTCTCGCTGTGCAGGAGAATTAGTTGGTTTAAGAGCAGCGGGGGGATGTTCAGCTTTTTTAATTTTTCCCACAGAAGGTTTCTGTTAACGTGGTCGAATGCAGAGCTGTAGTCAATGTAGCACAGATATAGGGGTTGCTTAGCTTCGAGGGCAGCATCGATTAATAGAGAAAGAGCTAATATGTTGGTGGTAGTCCCCATGCTTTTACAGAAGCCTGTTTGATTGTATGGAATTGCTGAAACCTCAGCTGCCCACAATGTCAATTCCTCAAGTAAGAGGCCCGCAAAATATTTGGCCTCGTTGTCAAGCAAGGCCACTAGCCGATAGTTTTTTGGGTCGTTTCTGTTTCCCTTTTTATAGATAGGCGAGATGATGGCTCCCCTCCATGATGATGGAATTATTGATGTCTGTAGGATTTTTTCAAACATTGGTTTGAGTGCGGCGGCCCAATATTCCGGCTCTTGCTTGAACAATATGGGGGGAATTCCACTTGGTCCAGGCGCCCCCTCATGTCTTCCCTTTGAGATTCTATTGCTAATCAGTGCATTCGTAATTACGATTGCATGATCTGGCTGCTGAGGATCATGGTGTTCGCAGCACAGCACTAATCCCCCCTCAGTATCCTTTGTGGGATTAAATATGCTTCGGCTATTTGTGTCAGTTTCATTAAAATGCGTACTAAGAAAGGTTGTCCAGTCATCTTCTGTGACATAAGAAGTAATGCTTTGACTCCGCTCCTTGGTCAGATTGTTGATCTTTTGCCAAAATTGTGCGCTGTTGTTCGTTTTGGCATCGTGTAAGAGTTTGGCCCAGAGAAACTCATCTGCTTCTTGCTTAAGTCGCCAGATTAGCCTCCTGCGGTCGCGCTTTAGCCGCCTCAGCTCTTCTTTGGCGGCGGGATCTGCCCTCAGACTTCGTAGAGCTTGGCTGATAAGGATCTTTAGGTTTTTTAAATGAGCATTGTTTCTAAAGTTATGGTGCCACATGTGCTTCTCAGATTTACCTGCTCCTTCAAACTGGTTGTTTCCCTGTTTTGTTCCCATATTGTTGCGTAGTGTTTCTACAAAGTTCTCCCAGCTCTCGATTAGGTCTGTTGTTACATTTTGCCCTTCGCTAAATGCTTGCTTAGCGTGGAGCAGAAGGCGCTGAGGGTAATCTGTTCTACATTTTATCCGCCTATCATTCGCGGCATAGACTGAGTTGTGCCCCTTGGCTCGTAAAGGGTTTAGGATTGTGAAGGCCTCTATTGTGACTTCTTGAGGTAAGTGATCACTGAAATCTAGTGAGCCGATGTGAAAGTCTCTTGCGGATTGGAACAGGTTACTGGAGAGGAAGGTGAAGTCGATTGTGGAACTGGTCGTTGTGCTATGAAACGTTGCCGCTTAGGGGCGGTCCCCATGGAATCTTCTGTTAAGTGCTCGGAGGCCCAGTTCTTCTAGTGCCACTAGAAGTCGCTGTGCTGTTTTTGTGCTTCTGCCTCTGGACGTGTTATCTTGAGGGCTTGATTCCCATGCGAATGGGTCCTCATCTGTGATGATTTCTGTGGCTGGGTTGTTGAGCATGTTCAAGTTAAAGTCGCCACTAATGATCAGACTGTTTGTTTTCTCTATGATTAATAATTTATGAGCTCTTCTTTCAACTGTTGAGCCCGTTGCTTCTTTCCTCGGGGGTGTAGGTAAAGATTTATCAAAATTATCTCCTCATATTTAACCTGTTCCCGAATGGAGATTCGTAGTGCTTGCATTGCATTCGGTGGATCTAATTTGTGAGCCAGAGGCACTAATGCGAATATACTTCTTATTGAACTATATATAGCAAGGCCTCCCTTTTTGTGACCAAATATTGCGCTCTGTGTAGGAGGGATGAAATTCAGGGTATAGCCTGGAAGTGCTGGTGGTGAGTCGGTCCATGTTTCTTGTAATGCAATAAGGTCGAATCTTTGCATGTAAATGTTTAGTTCCATATCCGTGAGCTTATCACCTAGGCCATTAATATTCCAGGAGCACAATTTAAGAGTGTTAGAGGTTTTCCCGGTGTCGGGCCTGCTTTGTCAAAGTTTTTCCGATTTGTTGTTTATGGTCCTGGACAACCAGCTCCAATCTAAATGGGTCGCATCTTTCATAACATATTGCCTTCTGATGCCTTGCTCTTTTCGGTCTGAATTGTCAGGGGTATTGCTGCGAGCCCCTCGCAGTACGGAAAGCGATTGAGAGACCAGGTTGTCCCGATTATATATATTCCGTTGTTGGAAATCGGTTGCCAGAGGGTCTGGCTATCTAAATTTTGCAAATGGACGGAGTTTTATGCCCCAGCTATTAAGCTTCGCTTGTTCTTTGAGCACTCTCTCAGCTAGTTCCGTTGTGGCCCATACTGTTTTTGTGGCTTCTACCCCTGGATGTTCCGGCGAGGCTATGAATTCCATTGACTCCAGATCGTTAGTAGATATATTTTTTAAGCTGTTGATGGAGTTCAGCAGGCGTAGTATGTTCCCCCTGTTTAGGATGTCGAAAGCGCCCCTAGATGTGTATTCCGGAATGAGAGTGATTGTGGGGTTACCTAGATGTCCCTTTTTGGTGTTTAGACTGTTCTGTGAGGTTGTTGAGACATTCTCTAGTCTAGTGGATTCCTCTGCTGTCGTTCTCTGATCCTGGGCCCTCGGTTCATCTTCTCCCGTTAACTCCTGGCCTGCAGTACTTGCTATTGTTGTGACACCTGGAGAGTGGCCTATTTCTATCACATTATCTGGGCTGGAGGCAGGTTTTTTATTTCTGATGGTGCTCAGTTTGATGTTTTGTCTCTCATTCTTATTCAAGCCTTCGCTGGCATCAGGTGTTGTGACTATTTCATTGCTCGTCTGGGAGGGGCCGGCTTCATTTTTGGGAATTACCCTGGTGGAAGTTTTTCTTTTTTGATTGGTTTTCCTTTGGATCCTATGCCACTGTTCCTGATTCGAGGTGGATCTCGAGTCCTGATCCGTGTCAGTTTCACAGCCCATTTGGGCTCTTGGATGGGGATTAAAGTCCCCTTCAATGCTGGGGGTCCTTAGAGGCCAACGAGCCTACCTGACACCTCCAGTAAGCCCCAGATAGTGGGATTGCTGAGACGTGAACACAGGCCACGCCCCCTTTCTCCACCACTCTGCAAACGTGCCTCCTGGTGCGCTCTTGGTCGGGGGATGACGTCCCCTTGCCTCCTGAGGGTCCGTAGGGCCAACTAGACCTCCTGTTATCTCTAGTAAGCCCCACACAGCTGGATTGCTGAGAGTGGCCCGAGGCAACGCCCCCTTTTTACACCACTCTGCAAACACGCCTCCTGGCGCACTGCTGCTTGGGGGATGAAGTCCACTTTAGTCCTGAGGTCCTCAGGACACAAGAGAACCTCATCGTCCCACCAGCAGTGTGCCAAGAGGCGCGTTTGCAGAGTAGTGTAAAAAGGGGCGTGGCCTCGGACCACCTCTCAGCAATCCCACTGTGTGAGGATTACTGGAGGTACCTGGTGGGCTAGTTGGCCCCTAAGGATCCTTAAGGATCTAGGAGACTTAATCCCCCAACCCAGAACGCACCAGGAGGCGCGTTTGCAGAGTGGTGCAGGGAGAGGGTGGGGCCTCCGGCGAGATGCCGGCTTTTTGTTCTATTTTTTATAGTTAGAAGGGGGGCTGTGTGGCCCCCCTTCTCTCAATATTTTATGGGCCCTGGGGACCCCATCCATCAGGGCCTGCGACATTTCTTTAAAAAAAAAAAGAAAAACGGGAAGGGGGCCGAGTGGCCCTCCTCCCAAGGCTGATTTTGACCCCAAGGACCCCATCCCCCAGGTCATGGCCACAATTTTTATTTTCAAACAAAAAAATATATTTTTAAGGAGGGGGGCCGCGCAGCCCCCCTCCTGAGGCCATTATTGGCCTCGGGGACCCCATCCACCGGGGCATTGCCTCGTTTTAAAAAAAATAATTTTTATTTTTCACGGGGGGTGGGGCCGCATGGCCCCCCTTCCCTGGGCCACTTTTAGCCCCGGGGACCATGTTAAGGTGAATAAGGACATTACAGAAATAAACTTGGTGGAACTTGCTGGAAGTGAAACTTGGATAACGACTCGAACATACTTTTTGTGTAGGGAAAGAGAACTGCTTTGAGAGGTTTAAAGTAGCCGAAGAGTCTGCAATGAGAGCAGTTTCTGCAATATCAGATGCTGCAAACTAAACGTTACAATACTGAAGAACAGGAAAAGTAGAGGATTTTAGGGTTAGTTGGGAGATGAATTCACAAACTGCAGCTAAACAATTAATGTCACGGCCAGGAGGACAATAGATGAGTAGTCATAGGATAGGATAAAAATATGATACATCTATACAAAAAAGTGACTCTGCTAAGGCAAATGTGGGACTAACCATTTGGTTAATGGTTGAACAAGAGCTAAATATAACTGATAGCCCATCGTCAATACAATTGTGCCAGTCTTGTCTCATGTTCTTATAAGTCTGAGATATCGCTAGAGCTATATCCAGGCATGAAGTCAAGGAGCCAGGTGTCTGCCATAAACAGTTTATCTAACTTAGATAACTCATTAAGCAGCATACTTCAATGGCATAATGAGGAAGAGAGCACTCATTCAGCAGCAGCCATCGGAGGTGCACATCTGGGCCGCAGTAGGGTATGGAATTATTACTGGCTTCATGAGGAGGGTTGCAACTGGCAAAAGAGGCAATGCAATTATCCCACAGCTGTGTCAGAGTGCATAGAGATAATCACAGGAAAAGTATAGTCTACATGTGTTCCAGCAGCAGGCCTGGAGCAGGTCACTACCACACCACAGAGAGGTGCCACTGGGTTGCCTTTGACAAACCAGAGACTAGAATGCCGCCCACTGATACCCCTAAGATGGCTGACGTAGCTCACAAAACACCACTGTGTGGAGATGGAAGCCCATTTCTCCCATAGTTCACCCCCACTTTGGGGCACAGAACTAGGACAGCATTGGAGAGTATTACCCACAACTAGGTAAAATAAATGTGCAACAGCGCAAAAATACCCACAGAATAAAAACCAACAGTACAATCTATAATAGTATAACAGTTTATAAAAATGTGAGACTTAGAGTACAGGCGTGACTCCGTACTAGGCCATTATTTGTTTCCACTTTCTCAACCAGTGTAGAAAATTCATTATTTTCCCTCTCCCCCTCTCGTGTCTTCTTCTGTGCAATATAGGCTCATGCGAACCTGATCCACTGGTTATGTGATTGATTTCCATTGATAGAGTCATTGTATGTAAATTGATCTTAATTTAATATCTTGACATTCTGGACTAAGCCACTCTTGATGCATATCTGTCATTACATCAAAAAGAAAGTCTCGCAAAGTGCAACACAAGTGAATATTTTGAATTCGCAATTTTTTTTACTATACAGTGTTATTATTGGGTACAATCCCAAGCATAAACTTACTCCTATTCAAGGAGTAAACGTATTCACAAATATTCACAGTAGTATGCCTGGAATGCGGCACTAGTCACAGTTTTCCAGGTATACAACAGAGAATGGCATGTGGCGCCTGCTATTTTCCCAGTGTAAAGTTGTTCTCAGAGTACAATTCCTTAGCCTGGTTTGCACATTTAGATTTTTCCGCTCTTTTTCACCCTGGGGAAAACATTTTCTTTGGATCTGCTGGGGGCATGATAGGGCGTTTGGTACTTGTATGCTATTTCTAATGGGCCTGGTAAATAGGTTTATATGTTGAAAACGGGACAGTTTAGAGAAGAGAGATGTGGCCTGTTGTATATCCTTACTCTAATTACATTACCTTCCCCATGCCTGTATCTTTTATTTCTCCCATCTCGATCATTCAAATTACCTTTATTTTGTCTCATTTATTTCATCCATCTTTCACTTTATCCCCTATCCCTTAATTTTACCATGATGCTAACCATTTCCATGTTAGTTATTCAAATGCAATATATCTATTTTAAAGGTACTAGAAAACTAAACCCTAAATCTAACTGAAATTAGTCCATTTAATACCTTCTGTGTTGTGTACTTAAAAGATTATGGGCTCGATTCAAAGTTTTGGGGATGGGTTAGGAATATCCATTAAGTACCCACCAAACTCTATATCGGGACCTCTGTTACCTATTTGTGAAACCATCCCTAACCCAACCACAAATTAAATTATTTTGTATTATAACCCCTAATATTAATTTAAAATATTTTACTTATATTGAATTAAGTTATCTCTTACCCTAGCCCTAGAATGAAATGAAAATGAAGTAACAAAAGGGAATGGAAGGGGACGACCCCCCCATCCATGGCAGGATGGAAGAAGGGGGTGGATCACTGTATGGGGAGGGAGGTGGCAGTATATAAAGCAAGAGGGTGCCACCATAAACACCACAAGATATGAAAGAGATGGGCTGACCTATAGAGGTATATATCTGAGCTCAGCCCTTCACGTCGGCTGTTCACCTGAACATTCCGGGAAGGGGGGACAGACCGAGTTGGATGATTAGAATATTATTTCGACTCTATCTTTGTCCGGTGGAGTCAATGAGGGAGGGGGGGAGGAGAGGGCTATAATGGGCAGGTATTTTTTGATGTGTCTGTTTCTTCTTTTCGGTCAATTTAATGTTCAATGTAGGCCACGTGGGCCAAGTTCCATTCTCAACACAAATAAACCGTGTTTAAAAAAAAGATGAAGTAACGAAAATCTTACCCCATCTATAATTATTTTGTTTCTCATTTACTTATATTCAAATATATTAATACTAACACTAAATGTAAATGTTATAGAATTAAAATGATTATGGAACATAAGTAAAATGGTAACACTATCTGTCAACTAACTTTTCCCCTAAAACTAAATAAACATAATTTTTAATTATTATTTTAAATTAGTCAAGACAATGCTTAACTTAAATATTGTGTTCCTTACGCTCTGAGTCAAGTAATATAACAACTAAGTAAATACACACACACATTAAGATGTAGTTATAGCAATGGCAGAAAAGTAAATTTGAACAAAGTAATCTGGTAAATAAAAGGTTGTGGCTTGAGGTGGCTGAGGGTGAAATTGATACTGAAAATCCTTTTTGATTGTACTTGAGCACTACCTCTCTAGCCTCTTGAATGCAGGGAACGTGGCAAACTTTATAAATGATAGCTGCTTCACCAGTGGAGAAAACGGTACTGTAGAGGAGGTAAATTCACTAAATAAATTACAAAGTTGGTGCCAATAAGACAATTTTCAAAATATGAGAGTATTAGGCCAAAGCTAAGGAATCCAGGAAAGGAATTATTACCACTGAAACGAGAATCAGTCTGAATTTCCATAACCGAGGAAGACGAGAATTCCACCATATGTTATGGGGGAATGTAATAAAACGATAGTCAGGTTGCAGAACTTCAAGATTGGTTTAATAAGCACCCACCAGATACTCCAGTTGAACCACCGGACGCTACAGCTGACTCTCAAGCAAGTTACAACAGAATGTTCTCTCTTTCTCTTTCTCCTTCTCTATCTCTTTGTTTTGCCACTTACCTTTGTTTTTCTCACAATTCCCACTTATCTTGAAAGTTCTCTACTCCTTTCACTTTTAAATTCTTAGTCCTTCTTCTTCACTGCACTAGTTTTTGTTCCTCCTGCTTATCTTTTCCAATCTATTTTACTTCCTTTTCTTACCATATATTTCTCTTTGTGTCTATATAGCAGGTATTTCTGACTTTAATGTTGCCCGCCCGTCAATTCATGATTCTTCATTGGTACTCATGTATGTTGCTATCCTTCTTAGTGGAAATCTTCTCTCCCTTGCGTTAGTGTCACTTATTAATGGAGTTCCTCTTCTTGTAGGCTGGATTCAATACTGGAGACTTGGAGCACTACTTCAACATCCCAGGCTCTAGGACATCAGACATTGTTAACATTGCATCCACGTCCAATGTCGGAACTCCAGGCCGCTGGGTCTTCCAGGTGGATAGGTTTACAGTGCCTGGTGGCTGTGTGGCTGGTGGTAAGCAACCAATAAGACTGCTAGAAGTGAAAGTTGTGCTTCATTGCATTGAAAATTTGTTACTGAAGGCAGCTTTGTGACCCATTACGGCATTGGTCCTTCAGTCCAGTAGATGGTTAAAAGGACCATTTATTGTTTTAATTCATGACATTAGAGCACATGTAGACATAAAAGTGTCATCACTGGTGTGGATTCGTTTTTTGTTTTTAGTGATGCTGGTCCCTTTTATAATTTAGTCCTATAAAGAGAGCTAACTTCAGTGCTCCAACGCATCTTATCACCAAACAATCTATGCATGCCTATGAGTGAGCAACAGCTACCCTTGTAGCCATACTGAAAAGAAAAAGTGCAGGTTTTACTTCACCCATCCTTCTTCTCCTCAACTGTTCCTGCTGGTCCTCTTACCTTACACTCTCTTCCCCACCTAATACCACCAGGTCCTTTTCTCCTTTCCCCCTCACAAGCATCCACTCCCTCACACACATCCTCTGCAGTGATTTGCATTATAGAAACTGACCTTTACGTTGTTGCCACACCACTTCTTCTTGCAAGAGAAGTATTTGCTGAATCAATCCATCAATTGATCTATTTCTTCTCTCCACCCCTCCCCTCAACAGTCAACTTTGCAAAATTCGGTGACATCTTCTGGAAAGACGACTCGTGCGAAGAGAAGTGCACCTGTAATCCCGAAGGAGAGACACGCTGTGCCAAGAACGAGTGCTCCATTTCTGAAATCTGCAAGCCAACCAAATGGTTCTTCGTTTGCCAGGCCCCAGAGTCCTGCATCTGAGCATCAGATCGAGCCCCGCTGCTGAAATAATGCCCGCAACCTGAAATAAATAGCGTTTTCCATATTTTATGGCATTATCTCAGTACAACCATAGTTTGCTTCATTTGTATATCCCCATCCACAACAACCTACCATACTAGGGCTTTGGCTCCGAGTCCTCCAGTGCCATTTAGGTTGTTTTCCAAACCCTTGCCTTCTTTTCATGCAATTGTGCAGAATATCAAGACAAATACAAGGAAACCATATTAGTTTGTTTTCATAGGCTTATCTTAACCCACGCAAGAGATGTGTTTCTGCTGTTGTGCCCAGAATCATCACAAGATGAACACATGTTCCTCTCCTGTCACAAACCTTTTGCTTACGCTCATTGTCTGGAAGCAACGCAAAACTTTGTACAGTTAAATACTGAACATCTGTAATTGACACTGCTCCATCATGCTGTGTAGGCCAGAACAATGATCAGTGTTGAAGATCACAGCAGTCTACTTCTGCATGCCAATTGCATTTAAACAACATGCTCAAATGCATACAGTGTTCTAATAAATTGCTGCCAAGTGAAATATTTTCGGTGAAGTAAGTTTTTGAAAAATGTCTTGGAAGAAACAGAAATGTACTGATTCTCTCCCAACCTAGTCCTGTACTACGTGCCCGCCGTATGCATCAATCATAGGAAGACTGAGTGTGGTTGTCGAAGGAGGTTGTATTGCCTCCCATGCTGTGCTTGTTGTTTAAGTATGGATGACAAGCTCCCATGAGTTGAGTAATTAGGGCCATAGTTATTAGCCCTTTCAGACTACAGACCCAAAGCAAACCATATGGATTACCGCCCGCTTTATCCTTCGTAAAACCTGTTACGATGCTTTGTGTTTACCATTTTTAGTATTCAATGTGAATGAATCTTATTTTCTATTGCTTTTATTCATGTAGATGACATATCCATCTCCATCTCCATCACATAACCATGGAAGGCTGTAGCCCTCTGACTATCAGGAGAGCATACCATCAAAATTAAAGAAATAATGCAAGAGACTTACAAGGTGTCCTCCTACGTTCTTTATGGCATGCAGTTCCCAGCTTTTTTAAATAGAAACAATTGGAAAAAGCATTGGGGGTTTAGGGTTCTATTGATTCATTTTGGTCTGTATGTCCCTATGTTATTGCACAAAGGGATGCGCAAACCTACAACTAAATGGAGCAAAAGTGGTTTGTCATGAAGATCTTACAGGAAAAGAATCCAATGCAAGAACTCCATGGACAGCAATTAAATTGAAGGGGCTTCCCTCCCCAGTAGTAGTATTTACTGTATATTCCTTTCATCTGAGGAATATTACAATTATCTCAGGTGAAAGAAACTTAAGACAAAAGGAGGGAACCCATGAAATAGAAAGCCCTTGTGATGTTGTATGCAACTGAAAGTCAAATTATGAGACATATTTTGAAATGTATTGGAGGGTAAATTGATCATACCACTAAACCATTAAAGAATAGTAATTAATCACTCCGCTTTGCTTCCAAAATAGTTTTTTAACGGTTGTTTATTCAGATTTTCAAAGGTTTACAGGCAGCAATTGCCATCATCCCATGACATGTACATGCATTAGAAAAGTATACAACAGAAATTGTTGTTGGAAAAAGCATCAGTACAAACCAGCAATAAACAAAACCAAATAGATGAATAAAGGAGGATATACAGCAGCAAGAGGAGAGGAAATCCCCTATCCAAACAGTGCACCTCGCTAGGCAACACTCCCAGCATAGCCCTGCTAAGGAAAAATCCCAAGCAGACAACACCATCACATCTGCACGTCAGCACAGCAGCATCAGGCCCATGCCACCATTCAGCCACACATCAGGACACACGCTCAGGTCCCAACAGCCATCTGTGAGTCCCCCCAGCACCTCAGAGGGCCAAGTCAGGCACAGGAGCGCCCCTCCAGTAGAAACAATGTGTAAAACCATGTCGAACAACCCACCCTTGGAAGGCCGTGGAAGGAAGTACAAGGGATCCCAGCCCCCAGTGGAACAAGTGAGAAGCCTAATTCCCTGCAGGCCAAAATCAGAGTCAACCTAAAAGTAGGAAGGGGCCCCACATCTCCGCAAATACAAGCAAGCTATCCTGAAGCTTATACCTGCGCCACTCATATGTGGCCAACTAGTAAACTAGTACAATTCTATGGACCATTCCTAGGAAGTGGGCACCTGGGGAGAACGCCAATGTCGGAGAATGCATATCTTGGCCACCATGAGGGCTGTCGACAGCCATTGTCGCCAATGTGAGGCCACATCATCTACACCTGTAAAGTCGTGCAACGGAGCCATCTTGGCAGAGTCCTAAAAGGGAATGGAGCTACTAAAGTGGAGGGTCTGCCACGCAGAACACTAGTAGGACATCAGAATCGAGCAGGACCATAGAACATGGAATAAGTCACATGCAGCTGAGGAGCAGCACCAACAGGTATCAGTCGGCAGGAGCCACGCTCTATACAGTTTATATGGTGTCCAGTACCAATTATGGAGAATCTTGAAGTAGGAAAACTTCAGATGCACTTCCATGAGAGATCGATCATGACAATCCAAGACCTCCCTCCAGTCCTCATCTGGATATTCATCACCCAATCAGACTGGACTACTGCAATGCTTTGCTCACCAGCGCAACAAAACGCAGCAAACAAAAATTGCAGACAGTACAGAATGCTGCAGCCAGGGTACTCCTGGGAATCCCCAAATTTGACTCTGTAACCACAGCTCTGTCTCAGCTCCACTGGTTACCGGTAGCAAAGCGGATCCAGTTTAAATCTCTGCATTGCTTTTAAATCCCTGAATAATCTGGGCTCAACTCAGCTAGCAAATCATCTAAAACCTTAAATCCCTGCAAGGCCCCTTAGGTCAGCCGAGCTTGGGAACTTGATTGTCCCTAGAGTAAAAAAGCCAGATGGGGTAGTAAGAGTTTTACCACAATAGCAAAACTGTGGAACTCTCTACCAACCTCTCTTAAGAAAGAGACAAATCTACTAAAGTTCAGAAAGAGTCTAAAAATGTGGCTTTTTAAGGCATAACTTTAACCCCCCGTAAGTCAATTCTGCATGTGCTATAGGGTAGCGCCTAGACACCTCAGGGTATTGCCGCACTTTACAAATTAATCATCATCATCATCATCAGACACTTCTGCCAGTAGACCAGAGATGAGGCGCATGTGTCCTGAGAGTAAATACAGTCAACAAGGGTCTGATGCAAATTAGAGATGCCCCCCCTAGAGAGACCCCACAGCCTGAGGTAATCCAGCACCAGGGAGATGGGTAGGTGGATAGGGTCTTGTCCCAGAAGACCCCTAAAGCAGCATCTCAGCTGCCAGTAACGCCAGAGCTGCGACTGGGGTAGGTGGAATATTGATCTAAGCCCCTCCAATGAATGAAAGGATTCGCCTTCCAGTAGGTCCCGCGCCGACCAAATTCCCCGTTCACCCAGAGTGCCCATGTAAACGGGTGCCAGGCAACCAAAGTGCCCACATTAGACCACAGCAGAGCCCCGTTGTGGACCACGAGAGGAGCTCCCAGGAGCCGATGCGCCTCTTTCCACATCGCCCAAGTATCCCTCAGGGTCAGGGACATTGTGGGGACCCTGCCTCCAGTGTCATATATAGGAGCCCCGGACCCTCAGGGGCATGTGCCATGATGCGTTCGCAGGAGGGTCACTGTGGAAGGGACTCCCTGGGGGCCAGGAGGTAAACCATCTGAGAAAGATGGTGCACAAGATAGTACAGGTGCATATCCGGAAGGCAGAGTCCCCCAGTCCTTGTATCGGCATGCAGCCTCGCGGACTTGAGTCAAGGCTTCCTGCCCGCCCACACAAGCAACTTGATACATTAGTTCATGGCGCAGAGCTGTGTAGCCAAGATCTGGAGAGGCAGCATGCCAATAACATAATTGAACCAGGGAGCTGTGAACATATTTACCATCTGGACTCTCCCTCACAGGGAGACCTGCAGAGCAGACCACCGAGCGAAACCCTGCTCCATGCGATCTATAAACAGCTGGATATTATCCTGCACCATAGTAGAGAGACCTCTGTTGATCAGGAGGGACAAATGCTTTAAACACTTTGGTTTCCAGGTGAAGCCATATATTTTCAAAGAGGGCTGGAGAATACAGAGTGTCAATGGGAGTGTCTCACTCTTGGTCCACTTAATCTTGTACCACAAGAAAATCGGAAAATCATTAATCAAGGAGATATGATGCAGAACAGAAGACCCCGGATCACTCAACTTCAATAAATTGATGCTGGTAAGGGCTCCAATGCCAAGGAAAGCAGGAGGGGGGACAAAGGACACCCCTGCCTCGTCCCAGACAAAATAGGCCACTGCAATCAACCTGTGCGGTGGGGGAAGTGTGAAGCCACTTGACCTTGGCCAAGACTCTGGGACCCATGCCTGCCCTGTCTAGTGTGCGCAATAAGTACCCCCACTCCACCCTGTCAAAAGCCTTCTCGGCGTCCAAAGACAGGAGAAGTTTATCATCCCTATCATTATGGACATGCCAAAGTACGTTAGCCAGGAGGTGCATGTGGTTGCGATAGGACCGACTGGGCATGGAACCCACTTGGGAGTCATGGATAAGGTTCGGGATAGCTCACTTGAGAAGAGTCGCTAGGACTTTCAGAAGCACCGTCATGTCTGAATTGAGAAGCGAAATGGGACAGAAGCTCCCACAACTAGGAGGGTCTTTGTTGGGTTTCAAAATGAGATTAATGAACGCTTTGTTATATTCCGAGTGCTGGGCATCAGGGTCTTCCAACTCTTTAGTTTGTAGAGCAGGGGGACCACCGGGCCCTTATTGATCTAATAAAACTCATCCACTGTTATCTCACCCTCTAGGAGTTGACGGCCTGCCTCCTACATTGTGGGCTATTGGACAGCCCAGAAAAAATCCCGCTCCAAGATCTGACCAGTAGGAGCCTCCGAGTAATAAACCTCACCAAGGAAGCATGCAAACACCTCTGTGTTTTCCACAGGTGCATGAGGAGTTCCTCCATCTCTCCGCAGATAGACGGAGTGGCACTACTAGCCTCCAATTGGCGCAGCTGCATGACCAACAGCCTGCGCACATTCTACCCTTGTTCATAATATCACCACTTCAGGCGAAGCTGGGCGTACTCTGCCTGAAAGGTGAAATGGGTATTCAACTCATATTTAGCATGCTCCAAGCAACTCAGGAGATCTGAGGTGGGACACCTCCTGTAAGCCTCTAAGAGGGACTGAATGTCGCCCTCCAACTTAGTCTGCATGTCCTGCACCAACCGTTTGCGAATCGCGAGTTTCGCATCAGAGCCCAGTCACTGTAGCCTTGCCCACCTCCCAAAGAAGCTGTTCAGAAGATGAGGAAGGTTCATTATCACTGAGATAGCTGCAGAAGTTCTTCCGCAACTGTGTTTTGGCCACCGGTGTCCAATAATGGTAAAGGTTCAATCTCCAGAGCTTAAAGGTAGGGGAGATGTGGCCAAGATCGATCTCCAGGAGGACCCACGCATGGTGCGAGATCCCCCCCACCACAATATTTCAGGTGCGCATTAATGGTAAGGTAGAGTGGGAGAGAAGGAGTGAATCCAAGAATGAGTCCAATGTACACATGACAAAAAGGTGTATTCTCTGTCCAGAAGGTGTGTCAAACACTAGGGGTCAAACAGTCCATGCTCTTCCATAACATCATGCAGGACCGACCTGTTGCTAGGTTGGCTCTATCCAGAGGACCAGATTGGTCAAGGTGGGGATCCAGTGCCACACTCCAGTCCTCCCAATAATTCCCCCAGTGGTGCCAAACTCCGTCAGGAGATGCAACAGTGAGGAGAGGAAAGACACACAGTCCTGATTGGTAGCATACACAGAGCTCCTCTGGGTCATCAAATTCCCGGTTCTTCCAATTGATAGTAAACAGCATCATGGCGTAGGTGTGGCGCAGAGGCCAGGGCAGCTGACTCCGGAACCCGGGGGCTCACGGTTCGATCCCTGGTGCCGGCGGCAGATCAGCCCAGCACCATGTGACTCTGGGCAATAGCTCGCTTAATCTTCCCGACGGCCCCCAGCGCCTTGACACCCTCGGTAAGAGCTTGCGCGTTACAAATACTGGACGTTTACATTTACATGGCCTGTTCCAGTTTATGCAGCAATGGCCGGAGCACGAAATATTTCTTCCAGCGTACCACCGTGTCATGCGAGAAATCCACAGTCACAAAGATCTTGGCATCACTGTGGAGGAAGGGGCAATTCTGCTGCTTGGCTTCCGCAATGATCTGTCATGAATGCTGCTGGTGGAGGAAGCCCACAATAATCGGCCTGGGGGCATTATGGCGTGTGCCACCCCGAGTAACACCTGGTGTGCCCTTTGGAATTCCAGTGGTAGGGGGAATGTGAGCCCAGTAAGGTGAGAGAGGAAAGTGGTCAGAAATCCAGACATGTCTGCCGCCTCTAGCACACCGTGGAAGCGGACATTATTGCAATGGCTGCGATCCTCCATGTACGTCAGCTTCCGGCTGAGATGCCACACTTCACTACAGACGTCCACGTTGGTCTCCAAAACGATGATACGATCATCCAAGTCTTCCACTCTGCAGACCATAGTGTCAAGGCATTTGTTAAAAGAGCACAGATCAGTGCGGAGGGATTTAGGATCGGCGGCTGTCGAGGTGGTAGGGACATGTCCATAGTGGCCTAAATGCAGGTGACCTCCTTCATGATGGTCACCAAGGTGAAGTCCACCATGGCTGCCGGGGGCCGCGCAGTTTGCCCGCCACTATGCACATGAAGAAGATCTGGCAGGTGGTCTTTCCTCTGGGCATCAGGGCTTTGCAGCCCAGATGGGCAAAGGCTTCAGAGGCCCAACGGGCGGAAAATAGGTAGATACTGAGCTGCAGTACCCAGGTTCAAGGCCCCTCAGGCAGTGCCACTACGTTCAGCCACACTTGAAACCTCCAACAACCACTAGGACAACAAGATTGCTGTACCTCTGTAGCGCAGGGCACCAGTGCCTGAGATTTCTCAGCCAGCCGCCAGGCAAAGAGACGTTGTAGGGCATTACCAGGGTGGCTAGCCTCCACCACCGACAATGTGCAGGATGAACTAGGTGCAGTCCGCAGTCCTTACATGTCCACAGCCAGTGGCAGCACCCCAAAATATGGCAGAGACCCCCAGGAGATAAGGGCCTGAGAGCAATGAAGGATGGGCCCTCAAAGGGTCAGCTCAGGTCTTCCAGGGCGCGTCTACAAGGGTGCAAACACATGGCACCCAGCAGGGTACATTTCATGACCTCCAGGGCAGGTCCCAAGGCCAAAGGACAATTCCAGCCTGGGCTGTACAGGGGTGCATCGGGGAAGTTCCAGAGTTGGGCCGGCGGGCGAGTGGGAGTGATGTTGCTGCTCGGGGGAGCACACCTTGCCTGGCATGCAGCCTGCCGCATCGCCGCTTGGGGCCTTCTGGGTGGCGCGCTGCTCACTCAAGATCCGTGGTGTCGCAGGCCGCACCCAGCTGCAGGAGGAGGGCTGCGCCATCCAAAGTGCTTGCCTCCATCAGGGCAGCAAATATGTGCCCCAGAGGAGCCCTCGCGTCCCCCGCATAGTGCTGGGTCCCATGCCAGGAGTAGGGTGACCAGAGCCAGCCGATATCTTTCGTGGAGCGTCGGGGGGCCCAGGAGCTCCAACAGGAGCCGGCCATCTTCCTTGGCTGCTAGGCTCCTACTCCCCCCACATTTTTGGACATTGAATAGTACTAAGGTGGAATTTTTTTAAATAAAAATATGGAATTGAACAGCATAGAGCATTAATTCCCATTTTCTAAGTTGACAACAGCAGTTAATGTGATATATTTACCAAAATTATTCAGGGTTTGCTCAAAGGCCATTCATGACAATTATGCTTGCAATTAGGTTGTAAATGCAAAAAGAACAATTGATGGACAGAATGCAGAACAATGTCATACATTCACCCCAGTACAGAGATCTGGGCCTAAATCCATCGTTTTTTTGCTCACCATGCCATTCCAGTTTTTAGCTCGAAACCGGTTCCAGGATGCTTGTTTCTGGTCCAGGGAAGACATGGCTTGACAGTTCGGGCTGGACTGTTCCCATGAGGCACAGGGTCAAGACTGATTTGCATATAGCTGTGACTGAACTGGGGTGGCGAAGTGAGCTAAAGAACGATGATGGATTCAACCCAGATCTGTGACTGGAGGTGAGTGTCTGAAAAGTTTCAGCGCTACGTCCATCATCTCCTTGTGTTTGCAATTAGGTTGTGTTCTCACCTAGAGATACTTATATTACGTTGTGGTGCCCTAAATTCACAAAGCGATGGGTCCATGTCTAAGAAACAACAGTAAGCTGCATTTTATCTTTCGCAGTGAGATATGCAAATGGACCTAGAACCTTGTTTTTCGATTCGAGGATTTGAACTTTTGTATTACTTGCTTTTGTTACCCCATACTGTGAGAAATTGTTGGGCCCGATTCACCTTGACCCTTCAACCTCCTTCTCAGGCATCCTCATTTATAGGCCACCGGATTGTGCACCTAACATAAACCACGAGCTTTGCAATTACATTGCCCAGAAATCGTTATTGTATTCAAATTTTACTCTATTAGGTGATTTCAACCTACATGTGAATGTTCCAACCTGCATGCAGGCAGCTCAGCTGGTGTTGTCCCTCGCGGGGGCCAATTTAACGCAACATGTTATCTCCCCCACGCATAAGGCAGGGCACACCCTTGACCTCGTGTTCTCTAACTTGGCGTCCCTGCGCACAGAGGCCCCCATCAAATTGGTCTGGTCTGACCACTGTCTGATTCCATTCTTCTTTAGTGTGGACAAACCCTGTCAGAGTAGGGGTAACCAAGCTTTTATCAAAAGAAGTTGGAAAAACCTGACAGCAGCGTCCTTGGACCCTATTTTACAGGCCAGCCAACCCACACTCTCATCCGATCCTAATGCGGATTCCTTGGCTCTAAATCAGTGGATTTCGACAGCTGTTGAATCCACGGCCCCGGCCAGACCCGCTAGGTCATTGAGGCTTTCCCCCTGTGCCCCTTGGTTCTTGAAATCACTTAGGTCTGCCAAGAGCAGTTGGAAATGACTGGAACGGCAGTGGAGGGCAAACTATTGTGAGTCGGCCAAGACCACCTATAGAAACGCATTGAAAGAATTGCACAACTTGATGAAGGTAGCTAGGAGGGATTACCTAGCTAGCTGCATTTACAAGGCTGACAACTCTACCAAAGAGGTATTTAAGGTGGTCAACTCCTTTCTCAAACCTAGAGCATTAGAGATCGATGTGCAACCTTCCCTCTCTTTGTGCGAAAGTATTTCTGACTTTTTTGACAATAAAATTCAGAAACTTTACAATTCCTTCTCAGCAACACTGGAGACAGAGAAATCTGATAGTAGGGAGGGATGCGTTTTAGAGCCTTCACTTACGAATTTTATCCCTATCTTCCAGCAGGAAGCGCTGGCAGAAATCCAGAGGTGTAAGTCAGGGGCACCAGATGACCCTTGCCCCCCTAAACTTTGGAAAGTGATGGCACACTCTCTAAAGCACGTGCTGGCTCACATATGGAACTCATCCCTTGCGTCCGGCATCTTCCCAGACATTTGGAAACATGTCACGCTCCTCCCCCTGAGGAAAAAACCGAATGGGAATCCTGGGGATCTGAATAACTATAGGCCTATCTCTTTGCTGCCTGCACCAGCAAAGATGCTGGAAAAACTGGTGCAGCGACAATTGACCAACTTCATTGAGAGTAAGGGCATCTTACATGATACCCTATCCGGCTTTCGGTCTGGTTTTAGTACCGAGACGGCCCTCTTGGAGGTGGCTGAGTCAGTGAGACTGGCATTGGATTCAGGGGCATCCGCGATGTTGGTGCTTCTGGATCTATCGGCGGCATTCGACACTGTCAACCACACCTCGCTGTCTCAGAGACTGCAGGAGATGGGTATTGGGGGTACGGCACTGGCCTGGCTGAACTCCTACTTGAATAATCGCTCACAGAAGGTCGCGCTGCAACCCTTTGTGTCTAAACCGAAACAGCTTTGGTGTGGAGTCCCTCAGGGGTCAGCGCTGAGTCCACTGTTGTTTAATCTTTACCTGGCTCCACTGTTCTCTTTGATAGCCAACTGGGGGGTAAAAGCGATTTCGTACGGCGATGACACCCAGCTGGTCTTCACTTTTAAAGAGCAGACCGAGGACTCCTTTAGGAGTTTCAAGGGCTGCCTGAGAGACATCGCGTTGTGGATGAACAATAACAAACTTAAACTCAACGCAGGAAAGACGGAGGTGATGTTCTTCGGGAAAGAGCCACCTCCAGCACCGGATCTCTGGTGGCCAATGGAAATGGGACCTCCCCCCTCCCCTGCAGATATTATAAAAAATCTTGGTGTGAAGTGGGAGGCTGATCTCTCATTTTCGGCACAGATACGGCAGGTGACAGCTACCTGCTTCAGTAAACGGAGAAATTTGTGGAAATTTCTGCATTTGTTGCCAGAGGAGTGCCGAAAAATCATAGTACATGCCATGGTGACATCCAGGCTGGACTATGCAAATGGACTTTATTTGGGCCTGCCAAAGTACCTAATCAGATGCCTTCAGATGGTACAAAATGCGACTGCGAGACTGATTAGGCGTGTTCCTTTCCACGAGCATGTCTCTCCGCATTTAAAAGAGCTCCATTGGTTACCTGTGGCCAAAAGAATCGAGTTCAAGGCTCTGACGCTTGCATTCCGAGCCACGCATGGTAACTGCCCCAGCTACTTGAAAGAAAGACTACGTGGCTATAAGCAGACGAGATCTCTAAGGTCCAGTTCTCAAAAGCCACTCTGCACGCCCCGTTTCAAGAAGGCTCGCATGGGGGGCAGATCCTTCACGATCGGGGCTGCTAAATTGTGGAACTCCTTCCCACGTGACTTCCGCAACATTGATACAGAGCCCCTTTTTAGCAAAATGGTAAAGACCTGGCTCTTTAGGGCAGAATAGTGGGTCGGGGGCTTGGCTTTTTGGTTCTCCATCTGTGTACTGCCGATCGATTTAGCGCCGGAACACCTCTGTTTGAGGTAGCTGTCGCGCTCCAAATGTCTGTATTATTATTAAATGAGATGAAAGTCTAACTTTACGGCTTTCGATATTCACAAAGAGCATTTACTACTTGTAAATGCCTTTTGTGAATACCGAAAGTTGTAAAGTTCAACTTTAATATTCACAAAGGGCATTTACGAGTAGCAAATGCCCTTTGTGAATACCAAAAGTCGTATAGTTAGACTTTCGTCTCAGTTTAGTTTTGTGAATCGGGCCCAAAGTGTTTGCACAAGAACACCGTGCTCTTTGTTATCAAACTGGCTACACCTATTTCCGAACTATTTTTGAAGGCAAATTGTTATGGAGTGTGTCTGTAGTATGCTGGTGAATTGTCCTCAGTTTTTCTCATTGGCTTGCTAATGCAGTTACAGCTATACATTTTTAAAAAGTCAATTCCTGAGCAGTTGTTTAAGGTTTGTTAATACTTATTTTGGTACCAAGTGCAAGAAGGTCCGTTTTATGTGGGGGGATGCCGTGTGGCCTGGTATAACGTTTGCAGCTGCCGACTTTGGAGCTGGGGAACTAGGTTTGAGTATCGGCTCAACGTCCTGTCATTTTGGGCACTTGATCTTCCCATGCCTACCAAAATACAAATGAATGTGTCCTTAGGTAATGTAACTGGTGCTCGTGTAAAGCGCTCCAATACCTTCAGATCGAGTTCACGCTATATAAAACTGCAAAAAAAAATTGCTATTATTTGTCATCCAGATTAGGGGAATAACGTGGATCCCAAACTATAAGGTCCAAATTTGCATGCGGTGTTCCCATTCCAAGGCCTAATCTGCTTCTAATTACCAACTTCTCTGAGTAGGTGGTCAATGACAGTGGGGACCAATGTGTCCCTGAGGGGGAGGTTGGTGGGGGTTGGTGAGGGAATAGAGTGACAGTAAACGTTGCTGACTTGTAGGAGGAGAATTCCACATTCCCACATGCCAACGGAGGAGTTTGGGAGGGGCCATGGGCCAAAGGCTGGCTGGGCTTGCAGCACAAATCATATTTTCTGTCCTCTAAAATCATGTCTGGTATTACCCCAGCAGGTAAATCCAGGTGCAGGAGTGCTGGGCCGGCTATAATTTCCTGGAGCAATATATATTATATGAGCCTGGCATACCCCTCCATCTCTAAATGAGATGGGCCTTTTGCATGTTGAGACTCTTGTCTGCCTTCTTTTCAGTTATCGGGTACATAGTTACTTCGGTGGTCATAGTTCCACAGAAATGCAGTCGCTGCCGGCCTGGCTCGCAGGTGGGGGGGCAAGGGGTCGCATTGAGGGGTCACGCGGGAAGGGGGGTTAACAATAAAAAAAGAACTTACCTTTTCTGCTGGCTGGTTCCCTCATCTTCTCGGCTCCTGCTTCTGCTCTCCTGCCTCCGGCAGGAACAGGAAGCAGGCAGCCATGCTCCCTCCCCTAAGCCAATCACAGCACTGCAAGCAGCGTTGTGATTGGTGGGGACGCCACCCAGCCAGCTCCTTCTGGAGAGGCCATGTTCTCCAAGTAGGCTGCAGTGCCCTTGGAGAAGGGCAGAGTGCGCATGACTAGTTTGGGTGGCCCAAGAGGGCCATCCAAACAGTGTTTGCGCACTCAGGAGTGGGCACACCACTCCTACCCTGCCCTGCCGGCTCGCAGAGCGCCCCGCCCGCCCGCAACCAAACATAAAATGGTAATAACGGAAAGTTATTACCATTTTATGTTTCAACTTCTCGCACTGCGAGAAAGCAGTGGGGCGACACTCCTCCGCCCTAGTGGAGGAGCCGTCCCTGCAGAAATGACAATGAACAGAGTAAAATCTTGCCCACGCAGTCTTTGAGACCATCCTAAGATCTCCAGGTTGTGTTCCCTGCAGAGCTTTGAACTTCAGGGTGTGAAAGGACATTTGTGATCACTTGCCCAAGTTTAAGAAGATCATAAATTGCTCTCCATCTTGGTATTTTTCATTAATAATACAATTGATCCATAAAAAGAATTACGCTAATTAGGATTTTTTTTTTTTTAAAACAATACTTTCATAATGATAATACTCCAAAATAGTTATTATTTTATCAAAAGATATATATTTTTAATAAATTGACAACAGACACACTCATAGCACATAACATTAAACACAGATAATAAGCACTTTAGATTGAGTGGATTACACATATACCTACAAGGATACATTCTCATTCACACACCTGCCAATTCCAGGGGTTGGGGAATCAACAATCGTGACTCCACCACACTCATCATGAGATGAAACCCAAAACACCGTCAGCCAATCACAACCAAGTGACATAAGACAGCAAGCCACGGCCAAATCAATCTCCTAGCAGGTCTCCAATGAACACAGAATGCTGAGGTCAGAGCCAATCATGAGCTACTGATAAGAGACAATGACTTGATTAAAAATGAGTTTTCACATTCTGAAGCCACTGGCACTTTCCAACATAATGAATGTATTTTAATGGATACCTATGCATGTGTGTTTTGGAATTCATATATCATAAACATAGCATGAGAGCAATAGAGCACATAGCACAAAAATAAGGAACCCTTTCGACAAGGACATAAATGGTCAGTGTCAATGATGCCTGATACAATAAAATCTGCACAAATTGTTGGCTTCTTAGGACACCACTGGTCTGTTCTTACAACATTCAATTCCTTGCTCTGCACAAGCAAAGTTCTTGAAAGAATCCATTCTCATTATCCTTCTTAAAAAGGGCTACAGCTGCCGAAGGAATTTCACAATTTACCAAAAACCTGGGTATTTTGTAGGCTGTAAGCTTTACAGTTTTTTATTTAAAACCTGGGTAGATGATAGTCAGGTCAGTGACTAAGGACCAGAATTGCAGATGCTAGACTGGGACAATATGATAGTATTCAAGATTAAGGGTCGATATTAATGCTTGACCTCCACTATCTGCTGGCTGACTTTGACACTCTTGTACACCAGATTCTACTAGCCTACCTTGCAGGATCCACAGGCAATGTCCCAGTATCAATGAACTCCAACTATTTAAAGTGAGGTACAATTAGATCCTTTATATTAGTATCTGTACCAGTACTCTCTGCCTAACTTCCTTTAACCCTACTTTTTCCATCCTTTTTAGAATCCATATATGCTCTCTCAATAGGCAGCTATTGCACTTCTGACTTGATACAGCAATGGCATATGTGGCTTATTTCAGCGACTTTAATTCAGAGACATCAGGGATAGCATAGCTTCATGTTTTTGCCAGTGGTAGGAATCAAAGGGAATGGGGGGTAATTTAAGGCAAAATATATCACTTTATTATTAAGGATGTTGGCATTTACATCAAAATAATTGAGAAATAGGAATTTCCAAAAAGGAGACTCCAACATACACGACTTCTTTATGTTAGTTATGCAATGTGCTTCAATTAATTCATGTCTCAGAAATAACTCCTTAACTAAAGCAACATGCAACCATACCAACTTCCTAGATGCTTATCAATGGCAGGCTTCACAAAGCTTTTTCTAGTGAATTTTTGATCTAGCAGTTTCTGCAGGGCCATCTCGCCTTCAGGAAGCAGCTCAAGACCTGGCTGTTCGAGCAGTAACTTACCCCCTCCCCCAGCGCCTTGAGACCCTCCCGGGTGAGTAGCGCGCTCTATAAATGCCGTGATTGATTGATTGATTGATTGATCACATACTTTTGCCTTCCTCTGTCTTCCTTTGCTGAACCTGTTTTTGTTGGTATTAGAACACAGTAAACTGTATCCCTGCTAAACAGTACTCTCCCTAAATCATGGTAAAATTGACCTACCTCAAATTGCCACGTTTAATTTATTTGTAAGTCCCTGGTACATGGTACTACGTGTATCCAGGTCCTGCAAATTAAATGCTATTAGTGGGCAACATCACTCATTGTGTCACCAACTGAAGTAGTATGTTAAAACATGTTTCATGCCTCCCAATGCAGCCTGTAGTGCGGCTTTAAACTGCCACTTCAACCTGGCAAAATAAACCTTTTGCCAGGCCTAACCCTTCCCTTTTATCACTTATAAGTCAACCCTTAATATAGGCCCTAAAGCCTAATAGAGCAGAGTGTGTGATATTTAAAAGTTAGGGCATGTGTGTTGAAGGTTTAAATGTTGTGATAGGGAAAACTCCTATAGCTGTTTTCACTTTTTCAAGACCTATCTCTCCCTTAGTTTAACACTGGGTTACCTTATTAGGTTTAATAAATGCTAACTTCAGATTTGAGTAAACACAAGGAGATGATGGACGGCGCGCTGAAACTTTTCAGACACTCACCCCCAGTCAAAGATCTGGGTTGAATGCATCATCTTGAGCTCTCTTCGCCACCACAGTTCAGACCCAGCTATATGCAAATCAGTCTTGACCCTGTGCCTCATGGGAACAGTCCAGCCCAAACTGCCAAGCCAAGTCTTCCCTGAACCGGAAACAAGCATCCTGGGACCGGTTTCAGGGTAACACCCCTCATCAGCCAGGCTAGCTTGAATCCAGTGACAAAGTGAGCAAGGGACCGACGTCTGGGCATACCCCGCCAACTTAGGGCAAACAATGCAAACACAAGGAGATGATGGACAGAGCGCTGAACCTTTTCAGACACTCACCCCCAGACACAGATCTGGGTTGAATCCATCACCGATCTTTAGCTCACTTCGCCATCCCAGTTCGGACCCAGCTATATGCAAATCAGTCTTGACCAGCCACGGTCTGTGCAGGTAACAGCGGTGGGGCAGTGGGGCCGGGTAAGGGGGGATTTCGAGGGACGATGCAGAGGGAAAACGAATTATTTATTAATTTTTGCCTTGCCATCGTCCCTCGAAATCCCCCCTTACCCGGCCCCACCGCTGTTACCTGCACGGACCGTGGCTGGTCTTGACCCTGTGCCTCATGGGAACAGTCCAGCCCAACTGCCAAGCCAAGTCTTCCCTGGACCGGAAACAAACATCCTGGGACAGGTTTAAGGGTAACACCCTTCATCAGCCAGGCTAGCTTGAATCCAGTGGCAAAGTGAGCAAGGGACCCACGTCTGGGCATACCCTGCCAACTTAGGTCGAACAAAGCAAACACAAGGAGATGATGGAAGGAACGCTGAAACTTTTCAGACACTCACCCCCAGTCACAGATCTGGGTTGAATCCATCATCATTCTTTAGCTCACTTCGTCAGCCCAGTTCAGACCCAGCTATATGCAAATACGTCTTGACCCTGTGCCTCATGGGAACAGTCCAGCCCAAGCTACCAAGCCAAGTCTTCCCTTGACCGGAAACAAGAATCCTGTGACCGGTTTCAGGGTAACACCCCTCATCAGCCAGGCTATCTTGAATCCAGTGGCAAAGTGAGCAAGAGACCCACGTCTGGGCATACCCTGCTAACTTAGGGCGAACAAAGCAAACACAAGGAGAGGATGGACGGAGCGCTGAAACTTTTCAGACACTCACCCCCAGTCAAAGATCTGGGTTGAATGCATCATCTTTAGCTCTCTTCGCCACCCCAGTTCAGACCCAGCTATATGCAAATCAGTCTTGACCCTGTGCCTCATGGGAACAGTCTAGCCCAAACTGCCAAGCCAAGTCTTCCCTGGACCGGAAACAAGCATCCTGGGACCGGTTTCAGGGTAACACCCCTCATCAGCCAGGCTAGCTTGAATCCAGTGGCAAAGTGAGCAAGGGACCCACGTCCGGGCATACCCTGCCAACTTAGGGCAAACAAAGCAAACACAAGGAGATGATGGACAGAGCGCTGAAACTTTTCAGACACTCACCCCCAGACACAGATCTGGGTTGAATCCATCATAGATCTTTAGCTCACTTCGCCATCCCAGTTCGGACCCAGCTATATGCAAATCAGTCTTGACCCTGTGCCTCATGGGAACAGTCCAGCCCTAACTGCCAAGCCAAGTCTTCCCTGGATGGGAAACAAGCATCCTGGGACCGGTTTTGGGGTAACACCTGACTGGAATGGCATCGGGAGCAAAAAAACGATGGATTTAGGCCCAGATCTCTGTACTTAGGTGTATGTATGACATTGTTCTGCATTCTGTCTATCAATTGTTCTTTTTGCATTTGTCACCCCGAGTGGGACAGGTATGCCCAGACGTGTGTCCAGTGCTCTCAATGCCACTGGAGTCAAGCTATACTGGCTGATGAGGGGGTGAAACCCCGAAACCGGTCCTAGGATGCTTTTTTCCAGTCCAGGGAGGTCCTGGTCTGGCAGTTCGGGCTGGGCTGTTCCCATTGGGCGCAGGGTCAAGACTGATTTGCATATGGCTGGGTTCAAACTGGAATGGCATACGGAGCAAATACACAATGGATTTAGGCCCAGATCTTCATTCTGTCTATCAATTGTTCTTTTTGCAACTTCAGATTAGAAGCAGATAGAGTAGTGATATTTACACTCAAATAATTGTAATTTAAAATGTTCTTTAACTGTAAAGTCGGATTGTAGATTATAATTTTAAAAATTCAACTTTTAGAAAGTTGGCAATTTCCTGCCCAAAGCTTCTGGGGCCATTGAAGGAGTTTCCAGCTACCTGGGCCTGTTAATGGTTGCCACATCAAGTATATGTGTTGGTCCTAGACAGTGATCAGGGGTACCTGGGAGTAGGTGGCAGAGGGTCTTCTTGGCAGGGGGTGCGCTGTACCCTACCCTGATTAAATTTCAAAGACCCTTGCCCACAGCACAAACAAAGGAATGTGACACAAAGCTGGCCCTTCCTTTTGTCACCCTATACAGTTTGGATTAAACCCAGGGAAAGTGGAAAAACTGATGAGAACCAGTTTGGGGGTATATAGGGAAATTCCCCCACACAAAGGCTGTATAAAAAGAATACCTTCAGAACCTCTCATAAAAACACACCTGGATCTGTGGAATATTCTGAAGAATAACTGCCCTGCTGCAAGACGTACTGCCTTGCTGCTTGAAGGACTGCTTTGCCTTCTTAATGAGGAAGATGGGACCTGCTTGCCTTGATCCCAGGCTACCCACAGTGGCTACAATGGTTAGTTGGCTGACCTCTTGTGCTACAGGGACACAAAATGTTTCCAGCGGCCTCCCTGCAACTAACCAACTGTGAATGGACCAGCCTGAGCCCTGCTGCTGGCCTCTATTGGAGTGAGTCCTGACCCCTGAGTCTTGGAACTTTTGCTGGTATCAGTGAGAACTCCTCCACAAGAAAAAGGTGAGAATTCTGAAGTTAGGGCTTCTCAAGACTGTGTCAAAATACTGCTGCCTATGACTACCAGCCACATAAAGCTGTAGTGAGGCCTGCTCTTCACGGCAACAGTGACAATCCATGACAATCAACCAATGCAAGGCTGCAGCAATGACCAGCTGTTCGCACTACAGCAACGACTGTCAGCTATGTTCGACCCACTCTTTGCACCAAAAGCCTCCTCCAGAGCAAACAAAAATCTTTGTGCCAGGACTTGAGAAGGTGACTTTTCAGTGGAACTAACCTGGTCCCTGTATACAGCCTGTGAGTCATTGTGTTTGGCCTGAGCTTGTGGCTTTCTCTCGGTCCAGATAACCACAAGTGGATCTTTCTGCTTCTTGGCACTTTTTTCACCAAAAACTTTGAAATTAAATATCTCTATTTTTACTGATTGCTTTTTCGTTGTTCTGGTATCACTTTATTTCTTAAAATCAGCTCTATTTTTCTAAATTGGCTTAGTTTAGGATTTTTCTTGTGTTTTCAATTTGTTATTGTTTGTTTGCTTCATAAATACTTTGCACATTGCCTCTAAGTTACGCCTGACTGCTTTTGTACCAAGCTACCAGAGTGTTAAGCACAGGTTAATTGAGTGACTTTTGTGGGTCACCCTGACAAGGATTGTGGTTGTTGCATGAGTCTTCCACCCCCCTCTACCAATAACCCAATTTGTTATGATTGGGATGATTGAAAAATGTGATTGCAATTCATAAAAACTTTTTCAGACTGCAAAATGGGTTGAGTATATATGTAAAAGGGTTTTGCTATCCCAAACCCTGTATTTTATCAAATCAGATGGTTTTCTATGCAAAAAACCTTTATACATCTGGCCCTAATTCCTTTAACATTAGTCTGCAAACACTTACCTTAATCCATTTTTGATAAGCATATTAATCAATGCCCAAATATTTCGTGTTTTTTTATTTAACTGCTCAAGTGTGGTTTTGTTGTAAAGCATATAACAGCACTTGAGTAGTTAAATTGAAAGATGCTTTGTAATGAGTAATTTGCAAATGCTCGAAAAGGAAACATGCTCAACAGCATGCTGTACCACGTGCTGAGGTGATAGCATATAAAGCCAAATAGCAAAGCAGGAGTCTGCTGTTTTACCTTCTTCTGTAACCATGATGGCACAATGATTCCCTTACTGCCATAGGGGTTCACTGATAAGCCTGCATATTCACTGATTTTTGTCTTCTTTCTTTCTTTATTTATTTAGTGTTTTATAGAGCGCGAACGTGACCCGTTAGGGTATCAGAGCGCTTTACAGGGATAACACGTTGTATACAAGTATGAAATAGTCAAAGAAGAAAAAAAAAAACATAAGTAGGAGTAAAAGGAGGTGAAACATTTGGGAATAACAGGGTGTATACAATGTTCAGATCATAATGCAGAGAAATCCAGCAAATACATTTGTGAGAGTACAAGGTCAGTACAAGATGGATAGCAACCAGTCAGTCCAAACTCTAGCGGCAACAAAAATAGACAAAGCCACTGAGCGGTGTGTGCAATGCATGATTTATGGGAGAAACTTGCCCATTAGGAAGGTTTTGGCTTCCTTTTTAAGTATTGACAGCGAGGGAATTTTTCTGTTGACAGATGGCAGCGAGTTCCAGATTCTTGGTGCGGCCCTAGAGAAAGCACGATTGTACGTTTTTTCCTTTCGGAAGCGGGGTGGCTGGAGCACAAAGTCTCTGGCGGACCTGGAGTTTCTGGCTCCTCCAGAAACCATGATTTTCTGGGCGAGATATGCTGGGGATTTCGTGTGTAGTGCTTTGTGGGTGATACATGCCAGTTTGAGTTGGATTCTGGTTTCAAGAGGAAGCCAGTTCAGCGCCTTCAGATGCGGTGAAATGTGGTCGAATTTCTTTTTTTTTGAATCTGTTAAGAGTCTGGCGGCGGCGTTGAGGCAAGCTTTTAGAGGGGCCGTGGAGATCTTGGGCAGGCCTGAAAGGGTTGAGCATCCGTATTCGATTCTGGAGATAACTAATGCCTGGACTGCCATTTTTAGGTCCGAGGCATCAAGGAAAGGCTTTAGTTTCCTCAGGTAGCTCAGGTGAAACCTGGCAGTTTTAGCCATCGAGTTGATGTGGTCTCGCATATTCAGGTTGCTGTCCAGGGTTATGCCGAGAGATTTGGCAGATTCCACTATGGTCGGTGTGCAGTTTAGTGCTGTGATCGACTTGGTCCATTCCTGGATGTCAGTGTTACTTTTAGGGGGGGAGATTAGAAGGAACTCCGTTTTTTGTGCATTTAGTTTGAGCTGGTTGCAAGCGAGCCATTGAACAGTCAGCTTTAGGGCCTCAATCAAAGAGTAGATCTCCTCTAGAGATGAGATTTTGATGTAGATCTGGGTACCATCGGCATACATGTGGAAGGAGATGTTGGTGGTACGTAGTAATTCAGCTAACAGTTCAAGGTAGAGATTGAAGAGTGTTGGGGAAAGAGTTGATCCTTTGGGGACTCCGATCATTATCGGGGAAGGAACAGATAGATTACTGTTGACTAAGAATCTCTGGGTGCAGTTCCGGAGGAAGGATCTAAACCATTCGAGAACGGTTCCCCTTACTCCCATCCTGAATTCGAGGCGTTCAAGTAGTTTCTCGGGGTTGACAGTGTCGAATGCCGTAAGTCTCTGTGTAAGTCAGTGCCCATAGTTTCATTCTGGGTTGGAGTGGGTTGGACTGGTGCAGGGTATGGACCTATGCTGCAAAGATGATGGCAGTGAGCAAAGGAACAGGTGCAGGCATTTGGTTAGGGAGAAGCGTGCAGATACTAAGGTAGGTTCAGGTTACAAAGGAGAAATGTAGGGAATTGCTGTCAGTGGACCACATGCTAGGGTGACAAATACGGTCTTATATTTAATTAGCAGCATTAAGCATGATGGTGGTTTTGAGACAAACCAAATAACTGGTAAAAATAAAATTAGAAGGCCCAGCATGCTTACACCTGTTGACTACAAAATGATGTCTAGCTGAAAGCCAGTCTCCTTATATGTCTTCTATTGGTAGCTGTGATGGGATGTGGGAGCAGAGGCTTGATCGATGACTAGGAGCAAGCCTGTGCCCCTATGCGAACATGGGTGCATTGTGCATTGGGCTTGTTCATGGGTGGGATTGAGGCACAGAGAATAGTAACAAGGTTGCACTTCAGAGATCTAAGTAGGTTATACAGGATAATCCATGAAGAGGTAAAGGTAGATGGTAAAATAATCAGTTTATCTGTAAGAGGATTGAGGCAAAAGATTGGCACAGTGGAGGAGCAGGTCACAAAGCATGTATTTAAGAATATGCAGAGTGAAAACAATGGTGTGCTGGTGGAAATGAAGTGGTAGTAGGGTGCAGAGGATGCATGCAAGCAAAGGAATGGAGATTCTTGAGCCTTGCTGAAAGGATAAAATAAGAGTGCAGAGGGCAAAAGCTGTTCAGCGTATAGATCATAAATGCCTTAGTGGATGCAAAGTGAAGCGGAGGGAACAGTGGACAGAGTGGCTGCACCTTTGGTATCATTGTAATAAGAATGGATGCATAGGTGTTGGCAGAGAACAGAGGATTGATGCAAATTGAGGAAGAAAGGGGCAGAAGGTGGGAGCTGTGTGTAGGAAGCATGAGATGACTGACGGAGTTCCCAGAAGATTGATTCCTGATTGGATGCATGAAGTGTAGGAAAAAGTGAAGAATAATTATCCTGGGTAGTAGATGGTGGATGCAGGGTGTGTGGTAGGGTGGAAGTATGAGGTATGGTAAGGGGTTGGGGCATGGCCTAGTGCAATAGTTGGAACAGGGTGTATGGTGTATGGTCTGGCCATGATGCATTGCTTGGAAGCCTGAAGGGCTAGTGATGAAGCTGTGTCACATTTTGCTAGGGCAGGCTTGGAGCTGAATAATGGACTCCTCTCTGCCAGGCTCCAAGGCCTATTGTAGTCTTTATCACAGCCTCTGTTTTCTGCGTGCCTTTTCCATTGCTGCATTAAGGGTGCAACTCTAGAGGTGGTCCATACCCTTTGTCACTGTACCCTATTCATCTAGTTCCCCACTCAATGCCAGTAGAAGTGTTCAGTCGTCTACCCATTTGTTGAACCTGACATCCTTGGTGTGGCTTTCCCCCAACTTTTTGCCTTCCATCCTCTTGTTTTTGATGACTTCGCTTTTGCTGGCTTTAGAACTTTTCCACACTTTACCACTACTAACCAGTGCTAAAGTGCTTGCGCTCTCTTTTTTAAACATGGTAACATTGGCTTACACCCAACTGGCACATTTACTTGTAAGTCCCTGATACAGTGGTGCTGCATGTACCCAGGACTTGTAAGTTAACTGCTACTAGTGGACCTGCAGCACTGTTTGAGCCACCCACCTAAGTAGCCTTTTAAACATGTCACAGGCCTGCTATTGCAGCCTGTGTGTACAGTTTATATAACTTCAAAAAACTTTTTTGCAAGGGCTATACCTTCCTTTTTAATACCCACAAGTCACCCCTAGGGTCAGCCCTAAACAGCCTAGAGGGCAGGGTGCAGTGTATATAAAATGTTGGACATGTACTATTAAGTTTTACATGTACTGGTTGTGAGAACCTCTTAAATCCGTTTTCACTAGTGCAAGGCCTACATCTCCCATTGAATAACATTGTGTTACCTTTTTACATTTAAGAAGTGCTAACTTACCATTGGGATCATGTAGGAAAGTTGAGTTTGATGTCTAAAAATTGTACTTTGAAAGCCTCTTTATGGTAAAGTTGGATTCAAGTCACAATTCTGAAAATGCTACTTTTAGAAAGTTGGCATATTCTTGTCTAGGCCCGGCCAGTAAACTCCTTTCCGCTGGTGGAGTTTGTGGAGTTTTGCCACTCTGCGCTCCGCTTGGAGCACGGAGTTCGGCAAAAACTCTGCCACCTGGTGTGTAGCGGAGTTTACCAACACCTGCCTGGCCCCCAAGTCAAAGTTAATGTTTTATTGAAGCTTATTTCACCATGCAGCATGAAAACAAACCCTTTTCAGTGTCCAGTCCAGGCACCCTTCAATGGGCACGTGCTGATTGGCTGATGGCAAACCTGCCAAGGCCTGATTGGCTGTGACATCCAGGGTCCAAGAACCTTGCTAGAAGTGGGCAGGGAGAACACAGACAAAGTGAGGAAAGGAAACTTTCCTGTCTACAAAGCACGACTCAGGTCAGAGATCTGCCTGTGAGCTGACTGTGCGTCGAGGGTGACAGAGGAACTGGGCCCTAGGCTGAGTGGATCTGGGGCCCTGGGGAGAGGAGGATCGAGAGGCTGTCACTGAGGAATCTGCTGTGCCGCTAGAGGCCTGTTGCTGCTGCTGTCCAGGAGTCTGTGGGGAGCACAGGTGAGCGAGGCCATGGAAAGCCACGTTTGGGTCTTACCACAATCCTCCAACCTAAGTGGCATGGATGACCTGATGCCTGAGGTTTGAGCTGGGGCCACCATACTGTGAGAAAACCGTAGATTGATGCGGCAGGCTCCCAAGCGAGGTGAGTGATACCATCTCGGTGTGGTAGACAGGCTGGTAGAGAGGCCGCTGGGCTGGCTCCGGGGCTGCACAAGCAAACCAGATTTAAAGTAATTTTCTTCAGTAGGTCTAACTTGATCCCATTACCCAGCCCGTGCTCCAACCTGTTCGGCCTGAACTTGTGACTTTGTCCTGATCTGGCACAACCAGATAACCACAGTTAGCGCTTTCTGCTTCTAAGCACTGTTTTCCCTTAAATCTTTAAAATTGCATAGGTCCTGTTCTATCAATGGGATTTTTGTTGGTTTGGTCTCAAATAATGTATTACATTTTACTCTATGTTTCTAAATTGGTGTGGGATTTTGGTTGTGCTGTGTTCTCCCTTTATTACTGTTTGAAGTGCTGCATAAATACTTTGTAATTGCATCTAAGTTAACCCTGACTGCCTTTGTGCCGAGTTACCAGAGGGTTAAGCACAGGTTAATTTGGGATTGCTTGAGACTTCACCCTGACAGGAAATGTGGTTGCGGCTTGAGTAAGCCCCCCCAACCAGTGACCCAATTTCTTACACCATTCAAATAGCTACCCAACATTCATCCATTGACTAAAGCAACAAGCCTTGTTATCACTCACCCAACCATTCAGCTACCTATGCACTTAGTGATTTACTCTCTCATACACTCATGCCATTAGACATTAATCCATACATCCATGGCCCCATTATTCCATCATGGTTGGTTGATTAACTGTGCAGAGATACCCATTTCTGTATCGCTGTACTGAACAATGTACAGGCCCCCACAGCATACCACTAGGTTGGTTGTGGCACTGGCATCTTCATAGGGAGAAAAGATATTTGCGTGCCGATCCTAAACAGAACTGCGCACTCCCATTATCAATAACTCAGATTTGTCTGCTGCTCATAGTTATAAACTCCATCCTATTTACATGTTGTGGATTCCGGGGCTCCATAACCTAGAGCGTACTAATGCCTCATTGACCCTTTTCCCCCCTTTGTTTGATTAGTGGCAAATCCCTCGCCACACACCTGTATGCCGATTGCACACACCACTATTCTGTCCCAATGTTTTTCTTACAGTTTTGGTCTGACAATCGTTCTACGCTGGACCTTCTATTGGGGTTCTGTTTAACTGTTTCTGTCATCGTTTCATGCTGGACTCGTAAGCGTTGCTGTTGAGCAATGGGTGGAATGTGGATATGTATGATATACGTTGTCTTCCACAATGCCTGGTGTTGAATTTAATTATATCATGATAACCTGGTACGTCAGAGGTATGGGGTCCGTGCAGAAGAGGTATAGAATCTTAGCGCAACTCAACCGTTGCAGGCCACAGATAGTTTACATACAGGCGGCACACCTCACAAACTCTGAAGCATTTAAGTTGTGTAAGAGATGGAGTGGACAACAGTTTAATAGGGCCTACTCAGCTTTTGCAAGAGAAGCTGCTATCTGGGTGCGTGCAGGGGTCCGATTCGCAGTTTTAGACACAAGGATTGACGCTAATGGCCACTATGTCTTTGTCAAAGGAACACTATATGGAAGGCCAGTGGTACTTGGCAGTGTGTATGCCCTAAATACAAAACAGGATATATTTCTGGCACATTTATCCACTGTCCTAACCGACTGGGTATACTTCCCCTGGATAATAGGGGGGATTTCAACACTGTCTTAGATGTTAATTTGGATCGCTCCCCCCACCCGGAGCATGCTCTGTCCGTCAACCCAAGGCCTTACAACAATGAATCACAGGGTGGTTCCATGCCTGGCATAGTAGAAATGCCAATATGCGTCAATACTCTTATTCATCTCCACATAAATTACATGCACGCCTTGATAGAACCCTCTGCACTACCTAACTCCAAACCAATGTCAGTCATGCAACTTATTTGGGTAAGACACTATCAGACCATAATCCACTTGAACTCACTATATCCTCGGGCCGAGCCCCGGCCCCCATTCCCCCTCGGTGTATGCAACCACAACTCCAAGAGGACATAGTGTTTAGGGATACCTCGGCCACTACCATTGATACATACTTTACCAAAAATACTGACATAGCCTCATCACCACTGGTGGAATGGGAGGCATTCAAGGTTGTGATAAGGGGATTATCCATCATTACTGTTGTGGGGGCCCATAAAACGGTCCTCCAAAACCTTACTCGCATTAAGAATAGCTTAGACCCCTTGGTGCGGTCTGCAGCTCAGAATGAGGCACATATGTTTCAGTTACAAGAAGCAAGAATTACTTATGCTGAGATCCTTGAGAGTATGCAGATCATTGACTATGTAGCTTACACACAGAAGACACACACCAAAGCTGAGAAGTCCAGTGCACTGCTAGCACGCCTGAGTAGACCGACACCTACTAAGCCTATCCTCTTGTTGATTACCCCTCAACATAACCATTTAACTACACAATTGGAAATTAAGGAGGCCTTTCATGACTTCTACTCCAATCTGTATAATGCCCCTCCTGCATCTGACCCAGCCACGATTGGCTAATTCCTAGATAACTTACTGATGATCTAGCCCATAACAAAACACCGGGATCATAAGGACTGCTTGTAGAATTTTATGTCACATTTATAACAAGCCTGATGCCACAATTAGACCAGCTCTATGGGGCATCATCTGAAGTGGGATCGCTGCCCTCCACCACATGCCAGGCACTAGTCACCTCTCCTCTGAAACCAGGCCACCCTCCAGATGGTATGTCCTCTTACAGGCCCTTATCCATGGCAAATACTGAATATAAGATCTTAAGCAAAGTGTTGGCACTCTGTCTGCTCCCCCTGCTCTTGCATAGACCAATGTGGTTTTGCTCCACGTCGTAACACTTCATTCAACATACGTTGCGTCTGTCAGATCCTAGATGTCACCTGTGGCAGAACCCAAAGGCCTGATGTCTCTCATTGGATCTGCAACAGGCCTTTGACAGTTTAGGGTAGGATTTCATGTTTGCTGTCCTTACCAGTCTCAACATCCACCCTACATACATACGCGGGGTCAAATTGTTATATACTAACCCCACTGCACGGGCCAAAACAGGGTCATATATCTCCATATCCGGTGTCCCGTGGCATCTGACAAGGATGCCCACTCTCGCCGTTATTATTTGTTGTGATGTTAGAGCCCCTGGCACAACGCCTTCGACAATCTGCTCAGGGATGTGGAATCTCTCAAGGTCCACTGATGTATGCCATATTGCTATATGCAAACAACATGATATTGTTTGTTCGAGATCCACACGCAGACCTATTATCAATATATGGAACAATCTCCTCGTTTAGAGAGTTGTAAGGCCTTTGGGTCAATTACAGTAAATCCCACGCTTTTTCCCTCACAGATACCTGTACCCTTTCTTTTGGGCCTATTGACTACGGATAGCACCCCAGACGTTCCGGTACTTAGGCATAAAAATATATTGGGAGGCAAAAGACCTATTGGACAGCAACTACCTTAAAACAATTGCATCAATTAAAGCTCAAATTAGCTTTTAGATCACATTGCCCCAATCAATAGCAGGACAGATGACGCTCGCCAGAATGGTTATGCTGCCCTGTTTGTTATACCAATTTGTCATCTTGCCTGTCGTTATACCTGCAAGAGTTTACAAAATAATGAACTCATTGTTGATTGAACTGATGTGGTGCTCAGAGACGTAGGATTGGAGTATCCAAGATGTAGCTGCCCCCTGTCAGAGGCGGTATGGGCCCCGAACTTCAAGACCTACTGGTTGTCTGGACACTTGTAATGGCTAGCATATTAGTTAGCAGGCCATAACCTGACTGAAATTGGCTATACCACACAAATGCTTAAGAATGGTAATTTGAATTACTTGTTCTCTCTGGGTACCACACCGCTGATTCCGCCACCTCTTTGGCTACACACAGCCCTTACATATTGGAAAACTGCCCTGTGCTACACTACCCCATTCATGTACTATGCTTCCAACATCCCTCTTAGGGGTCTCCCCACAACCTCAGGCACACTAACAGCAAGGAGATTTCTACCCTGGAAACAGGCTGGGGTCACAATGGTTGGTGCGCTCTTCGAGGACCAGGCCCTCATGACCCACCAGGAATTTAAACAGACTCTCGAGCTACAAGAAACTGTGTTTTTGACACATGCTAGTATTATCAGATACGTCCATGAACACTGGGTACTGTGCGGCTCCGAGCCAGATACCAATAAATTTGCTCAGGCTATACATAGTATGGGTCATGGTAGACGTCTGATTAAATGGTTATATCGGGATCTGTGCTCACACGTGGTGGCCCCTCTGTCCCCTTTGTGCACCTCTAATGTGGTCTCTGTGATAAGGAATGGGCCTTCCTTCTTAAACACCCCAGTAAAATTTCCCATAACTCCTACTTCTCATTTATTCAATTCTCGACATTATGTAGAGCTTACCTTACTCCACAAAAACTTCACTCTATGTTTCCCACCTCCTCCTCGGACTACCCCAGTTGCCACATACCAGACGTGCATCTATTACATATGCTATGGACCTGTCACACACTATCTTCATACTGGGCAACCATTAGGATAGCCTTGTCAGACCTGGCTGGATCAGACCACTGGAATACAGCCGAACAATGCATTCTGGGAGTATACCCTAGGCCCAAGGACTCCAAAGTTACAGCATGCTTTACCGATTTAGCAATATTGCTGGGGAAACGCCTCCTAACGAGATGTTGGAAGTCCCCTGTGGCACCCCTTTTCTCTCGATGGTGTGAGGAAGTTCTGCATTGGAGAACAGCTGAACGCTGTGGCCTGCGGAGAGAGGAATACCGTGGTTTATGCAAACGCCCCATTGCTATGGAATGGGATACATTGCTTGAATCCTTCAAGGCCCAGGTGGTGGGTGGAGAATAAGCCTTTCCCACATTTCATACTGGTGCCACTCTGCCATGTAATCATGACTTCCTGCGATGCCCCCACCCCTGATGCCTTATATCACTAAACTATAGCACATACAACAACCCTCTACTTCCTCGGGTACGCTTCCATCATCGGCTACAGGCCTCGACATGCCGCTGACGTTCTGCCATGGCACCAATGATAGACCCCCCCGAGAAACTGAAACATATTCACTTCACAATGTGCGTAAGTGGGGGCTCCTCCATGTGGGCGGAGGAGCGGCGCCCCACTGGGGTTTGGTTGGGGGCGGGCGGTTGGGCGGTCCTGCTCCAGGGCAGGGGAGGAGTGGCTTGCCCCCTGTTGTGGGCGATGACTGTGTGGTCGGCCCAGGGCCGACCAAACCAGTCTTGAGCACTCTCCATTTTCTCCATGTAGGTTGCATGCAGCCCACATGGAGAAAATGGCTTCCCCATAGGCGCCTATGCGGTCGGCGTCCCAGCCAATCACAATGTTGCCATTGCAGCATTGTGATTGGCTTAGGGGAGGGAGGCTGCCTGCTTCCTGTATGGAGCAGGGAGAGAAGGAGACGCGACGCGGGACCGGACCGGGCCAACACTCTCCCGCACTACTCCCCCCGGGCCATCCCCCGCTCGCGCCACCCCTGCCCCCCCACCCGCGGGTCATGCCGGCCACGACTGAGTTTACAACTGATCGCACAGCACTCGCGCAACACGTTCCCGATGACAAATTTGAGGGAGAGGGTTAATACATAATCATGTGGTTTAATAAGTTGCACTTTCGTGGATCGCCGATATGCCATGCTGACCTTACTGAGTAGCAATGAGGTCCACATTTGTTGCCAACGATTGCACATACCACTTCTTTTAATGCTCAGTTTAACATATTCTTATGCATCGTGGCTTGAAACTATGAAAAACGCTATAATGACTGTTGTATTGGTATGAACTGTCTATTGCATTGCTGTTCTGCTGTAACTCGCGTTATGACATGTATGTATGATAGGCTTCAAAATCACTAAAATGCAATAAAGTTTGTGTAAAAAAATGGTTGTTTGATGAATTGAGGGCTTCTGTAGAGCACACTATTATTCAGGGGGATATATTAATACTACGCAGCAAAAGATGCCAAATGAGCTGCAAGGTAGAAAACTCCTGTGGAAACAGATACATTTTTATTTTTTTCTGAAATATTAGGAATTTCTTTTCTTTGTGAAAATTAGAAGATAGGCTATTCCAATCTTTTGGACCAAGAAAATGCACAGCCTCCTGCTCTGAATTTTAAGAAGCAAAGGAGATTCTCAGTCGACGAGTTTGGAGAACGTGATGGTATGGGGGTCTTAAGTTTATGCTAAATGTAAGAAGGGCCAGTACCACAAAGGTCCTGGTGACAGGCGCAAAGAGGTTTGAAAGTAAAGCACCTGTCAACTGGGAGCCAATGAAGATCAGACAGCAGAGGGGAAACAGAAAGATGGAGGAAGTCGGAGCAGCAGACGAGCTGAGCCATTCTGAACAATCTAAGGGGTACATTTACAAGGACTTAACGCCGCAGTAGCGTCAATTTATGACGTTACAGCGGCTATTTCTTTATCCCCTTATTTACAAGTTGCCGCTAACTGCAGTTAGCGGCACTGTTTGGGCGAAAACGTGAATTTTAAAGATCGCCACTTCTGTAAGTGAGAGTTAAAGAAAATGAGATGCAAGGTGGTCGTTCCTGTGAAAAAACTGCTGCTAACCCCACTTCGCAATATTTACAAGGAATTCCATGTATGGTGGAAAACCCCAAAAACTGCCTCTAAGTTCAGTTAGAGGCAGTTTTTTAAGACCAGAAAATGGCTAGTCTTAAAATTGGTGCAAACACTTGGGGCCTCATTTCAGAGGTTTTGGTGCTGAACAGTGCAGCAAAGATTATTGCTGCGCTGCCCTGCGCCAAAACATAAGCTCCGGAATGCGCCCCACAATAAGATAGGGCGCAGTCCTGGGCCTCATACATGAAAAGTGTTGCATCGTTGCAACAAAACAGCGTTGGCACACTTTTCACTGCGCCCTCCTTGCGACACCATGGATGCGCCATATTTACTGTACGACGTTCCATGTCGCAAGGATTTACAGATATGTCAGTATTCTTGATGTATCTCTTGGCGTTAAAGTGACGTATTGCTGAAATTTTGTCGCAATATGAGACAATGGGGTGACCCAGTTACATGCAGAACCTGGGGATTGGTACATTAAGAGAACAGTGGCAGAACCGCAATTTTGTCGCAAGCATGGCACAACTCCAGCAATGCATGGGGCAGACCTAACCCTGTGGCACAGCGTCACCCTTACGCCCTCCATGAGGCAGGCATAAGGTTTTAACGCAGTGGCGTCCTAGAATTGTCGCAGTGAAATCTCATAGATTTCACTGTGCCACTCCTACGAGGCTTTGTTGCATGGGAACGCCCACCCTGCATACATCCTACCTGACGCAGGTATAATGTGGCATAGGGGTCACAAGGTCATGCATATGCCTAGATGTGTCACTTTGTACAGACTGTAGTTTGGCATCAAGGGTGTCTGCTGTCACCTTCCCCGGCGGCCAGAGACCCCCAGATGCTCGGTCCACTGACACGAAGGAGCAGCCAGGGTGTCGGCGCAGTTGGAGCTCCATTGGTGGAGTTTGCGCGATGCAGTGTTGGCGTCTGTAAGCGTTGGTGGAGTAGTGGTGCTGAAGGGAGTTGCCGAAATGTTCTTTGATGGCCTTGATCCAGCTGCGGCTGGGGGGGAGGTGATGATGGTGGTGGTGTACAGTGGGCATGATGAAGGCGTGATGTATACTATGATGGTTGTTCCAGGAGAGTTCGGTGGTGTGACTTTAGTTGAAGTTCCCGCTGGTGGAGAAGAAGGGGTTGAGCACGTGTCTGGCTATGTGGATTGGTGCGGTGACTAGCTGCTTGAGTCCAATGTGGGTGAGGATCGCCAAGAGGGTGGTGGTGTTCTGGTCACTGGGGTTGTCCAGGTGGAAGTTGAGGTCTCTGAGTAGGATGTAGTCAGTGGATGGGAGAGCCTGGGGTGCGATGAGGTCTAGAATGGCATCAGTGAATGGGTGTTCATGGGCTGGAGGGCCTGTAGAAGAGGGTGCTGCGGGGGTGGGGGTTGGGGTTGGTACGGATCTGGAAGTGGAGGTGTTCCATGGTAGACGAAGGGTCATTAGAGTGCATGGTCAGTCGGAGTATGCTTTTTTAGACAATGGCAATGCCTTCTCCTGGGAGCTCGGGGTGGTCCGTGTGGGTGAATATGTAGCCGTCGTGGATGGTGATGGCGAAGTCCGGTCCGGAGCAGAGGTTGGTCTAGGTTTCCGTGAACAAGGCGATGTGGGAAGAGGTGGCATCGAGGAGGTCCCAGATTTCAGTTGCATGTTTGTGGAGGGACCGCACGTTGAGGAGGATGCGGTTGAGCCGGTCGGCTGGGCGGCAGGAGGAGCTGGTGTGCTGATGTGGCAGAAGGTGCGTTTGCAGTTTCGGCAGGCGCAGGGTGCTAGGGAATTCTACAGTGAGGCTAGATGGCAGGCAGTGTAGCGTCCAGGGCTGATGGTGAAGAGGGTGCTGGCGTTGTAGCGGTGAAGTGTCCGAGAGGAAGGGTCCTTGGTGCTGGGCGCGGTCCAGGGGCGGACGTACTCAGACGGGCTTGCCTTTGGCACACCAGTGGTACGCCCGCTGCGCATGGCCGCACATCGGCTGCCATTAAGTAGTGCTGTGGGGGGACGGGACAGCTGGGAGGCAGGCAATACGGGAAAGGACACTCAAGGGGCAGGGACGCAGGGGTTGTAAATATATATAATTTTTAAATCTTACCTCCAGGCCATGTCACGCATCTTCTGTGCTCCTGCTCTGCTGAGTCTGCTTCCAGGAACAGGAAGCTGGCAGCCATGCTTCCTCCCATAAGCCAATCGCAACGCTGCAATGCAGCTTTGTGATTGTTCTTGAGTGCCGTGACAAGGCGTTTAACCAGGGGCTGGATGGGTCGGCATGTTCTCCATGCAGGCTGTAATGCAGCCTGCATTGCGAACAAGGAAGAGCGCATGACTGCTTTGGGCAGTCTGAGAGGGCTGACCAAACAGTCATTGCGCAATTGAGTGGGCATACCACTCCGCCCCTGCCCTGCTCTGTGAGTAGAGCAGCCCCACCCACCCTCCCGCCCGCAAAGGAAACATAGCATGAGAATATCAGAAAGTTATCATCATGTTATGTTTCCTCTTCTTGCACTGCTTGAAAGCAGTGGGGCAACGCCTTTCCGCCATAGAGGAGGAGCCACCACTTTGGGTGCGTCACCCACAGGTGCTAGGCCTAGGCCCGACTGGACCCCTGGGCCTCCTCCGCTACACGTCCCACCTTCTCCTCACCTGGACATTGACACTGTGGTGCAATCCGCAGCGGTCTCTCAGAATCTGTGACTCAGCCAGCAGGAGCCTCAGCCAGGTGGGATTTCACAAGCCTGGGTCCAGCAGTCGCCGCCAAGTCCACTGGGGAACCTCCCGATGCAGGTGATGCAACAGGGCCCCCTTATGCGTGAAGTTGCAGCGCTTCCACCACATAAGTTCGGCGCAGCTCAGGGGCCTCACCTTCAACAGCGTCTGGCCAGTGCAACATCCTCCGGTCTGTGATGCAGAGAGGCGCTACCCACCATTGGTAATCCCATCCGTGCACCCCGGTGTTGTGGTGGTGCGTGGTATGTGGTGCAGACTTCCCTACGTTGGTGCGCAGGAGCACCTCTACCGTTCACAGCTCCAAGGGGCACCAGGCAGTCTTCTCACACAGGTCAGCAACGTGTCTCCATGTGGCTTGGCAGACTTCACCGCCAGGTAAGGGCGATCGCCGACGCCTCAATGTCTACCGCCACGGCCCAGAAACTCCAGAGCACCTCTGCATCTCACTCCGGGTCCCAGACACAGGCACAGCGAGGCCTCCGGGCCCCGGGGACTGTCAGAGCTTTCAAGGTTTTGGCTGCCATGGTGTTGCAAGGAGGGCACTATCAAAAGTGATGCACCACAGATTTTCCCCAGCGATACGCCTCTTTTCATATATGTAGCCCTGATTCTGCATTTCCTCTTCCCCTGGGACTCTGGCTGGTCATCCTGGCTGTTGTGGGGTTTGGGGGGGGGGGGTTGTTGATCTGTGCTGCACTTGTCCCTGGCTGCTCCATTCTGCATTCCATTGTTTTTCTTTTGTTTTTTTCATTGGAGGTGGACTTATTGGCTATTTTTGCCTCTAGAGGCAAAAAAGGTGAAGATCTGCTGACTAACGTCAGTTTTTTGTTCGCAAATTGACCTTTCGTCAGTTTTAGCCCGCTAACGTCAGAATTTGTATCGCCTTCACGCTAGTGTTAGCGTCAGTTTTCACCGCGGCTACCTGAAACTATCGCCATGTAGCGACGTATTGTAAATACATCGCTAACAGGGCGATAGATTTCAGCGATGGCCTGCATTAAGAAAACTGCCACTAACTAATGCTAACGCAAGTTAGCGGCAGTTCTTGTAAAATATACCCCTAAATATGTTTAATAGGGCACGAAGGAAGACAAAGAGGATTCCCATAGTCCAGTCCTGGAAGCACAAAGCCCAGCACCACAGTTTTATGTCAACGAAGAAAATAAGGGATTTTATGCAAATGCAAACGTTTGTATTGGAACCGAAAACAACAAGTAGGAATCAAAAAAGACAATAAGATTGTCGATAGATGGGGGGCGGAGATTGCCTGACTGCAAGATTCCCGGTGCCGGCCTTAACAATATCCTGAAATATCCTTTAACTGTTGTCGTTGCCTGCTAAAGACAACAGCTACCGAGCAACAATACCTCCAGGCTTCTGGGTGAGGATCGGTGCCGGATCTACCCGGGGTCGAAAGGACGCTGCCACGGCCTGCTCACTGGGAGGCCCTGGAGGAAGCTGAGGCCTGGCTCCGGTTCGCGATGAACGCCGCATATCCTTCCTGCTTCTGCGGGACCCGCGATCTTCCTTAGGGACCTAAAGAGGATTCGATCGATGCGCTGACCCCGGGCCCTGCGCGGAGCACTGATACGCTCCCCTGCCAGACTGCTGGCAAGGCCCGTATGCGGAGGAATCGCACGCTGTAGCAGAAAAGGGGACGGACTGCCCATTATGGAGGTGAGCCGGCGAGGGGTCGTTGCGTCGCCTGGCCCCAGATTATGTCATCCCCCTACTCATTGGGCAGCCAGCAGCCTGGACACGCTCTCCCGTGGCGCAGATGAGCATTGGGGTGGGCGTGGCCTGGGCAGCTGGACCCGTGTCACAAAGGGAAGTGTGTGGGCCAGACTAGGGCTTTGATCTGGTGCTGGGTCCTGCGCGGCTCGAGCGGTGGTTTGGACTGCACACGCAACCAGACATCTGTAAGCTTGAATTGGCTCAGTCGTGCAGACCAAGGAAAGTCCCTCTAGCTGCGACTACAGTCTGATCACACGCAATAGGCTTACACCCTGGCCTGCTGTAACAACGAATACAGCACCATGGGGAAACAAGACAAAAGCCAACCCAAACTGAGTTTTGACCAACGTAGGTCAACTAGGATGCGCGACGAGGACGCCCCCGCTCAAGACCAATAGGTGGGTGCTATGGGGGGCGAGCAAGATACGGACATTAAGCAATTATTAATAAACATGCAACAAAGCCTAGCTACTATCGATGGAAAAATAGACTCGCTCTCCTATCCCATGGATCGTATGTCCGAAAGAATAGATAAGCACCCGGAGAGACTTGATATGGTCAGAGAGCCATAGAAAAGCAGAAAAAACACTGACAACGTTGCAAAGCAAGACCGAGGACCTAGAGGCACGCTCTAGATGAAATAACCTACGCATAGTTGGCTTGGCAGAATCTGCACCTACTAGTAACATGGAGACCTTAATTAAAAACTTGCTAACCAAAGTCCGGGCTGTGACACCTTTTCAGCTGTTTTTATAGTGGAGAGTGCTCATCGTTCGCTTGCCCCACGACCGATACCAGGGACCCCCTGCGTCCTGTCATAGCGAGAATGCTCAACTATCGGGACAGTGACGCTGCCCTGCGCCATGCCAGGGAGCTTAAGACACTTAGATATGAGGACTCTGAAATTTCGCTGTAGCCAGATATCACCCCCAGGTGCAAGAAGCGAGACGCCAGTTCGCCCCAGCCAAGAGGAAGCTCCGGGAGCTCAATATGGAGTACTCTATGCTTTACCCGGCACGGATGCGAGTCATGGTAGAAGGAAAATCCAAGATCTTCACTGATTTGCAAAGTCTGCAGCAGCTGATCAAGAAATTGGACGCCGCAAGGAAGAGGAACGCAGTCACTAGTGACCTGGACCAGCAGGCATCCTACAAACTGTTGGTCGCTAATAAACAAAGTAACACGCCCAATGTGCCTACCCTGCAAACATTGAGGACTTGGTAAACTGGAAGGTCATGCTCCACTCACTGGTCTCTCCAAGGAACTACTGTGCGGCGCCCTGAATTAATGTGATTGAACTGGAATATACTAGCAGGCACTGGAATGGTATCCCCGGCCGCTACGTAAGCTGGTAACAATAGAGTTGTTATATATATAGAGGCAATGTGGAGCCTAAGTCCAGGTGAGGTAATGGCGACAATTCATTGACAATAATGTTAGACATGTTCACATTAATACAGCAGGAATGGCATGGCACTCGTCGCCCTCGAGTGTTACCCCCACCAACTGTTGGGTTGGAATGTTTTGCATTTACTTTTTCTTCCTTTCTTTTTCTCTCTACTATTCTTTCTTGATTTTTCTAAGTGGGCTGAGACCGGGAAACGTTTGTAGGCTTAGCCCCACGTTGGGGGTCATAGCGTGGGTGGGAGGGGGTGGATAGTTATCGGGTTCTCAAGTTGTTGCATGACAAAGATAGACCCAATGGGTGAAGCGACTGACACTACTTTCCCAACGCAGAAGCGTGGGAATGTTTTAAGGTTCCTCACGTGGAATGTATGATACCGTAAGTTACGTAAAATAGTGGTGTATCTTCAAAGACACAACATTGACGTGGCTATGCTGTAAGAAACACACCTTCCCCCTCAGACCAGTCTCATAACACAACGTAGAATGAAGGGTGAATGCTTAGAGGCAGCATTCACTTCGCATGCACGCGGTGTAGTGCTATGGGCAAGAAGTAACTCTGGTATTAAACTTAAATTAGAACACTCAGATCTCAATGGTAGATTTGTGATCGCTCACTGCAGGCAGGAGCACTTCGAGGCACTGCTAATAGGAGTATATGGCCCTAATTACGATGATCCGCAATTTTATCGAGCGTTGTACAGCAAAACGATTACACATAGTCACATACCGCACCTGTGGGGTGGCGAGTTCAATTGTAGGCTAACCCCCGAAATGGACAGATCAAAAGGCTCCCTGCATAGGCTCTCGGCAGTTGCCCATGCCATTGAGGCTATAGCATAGGCAGACAGACTTTTAGATGCATGGCGTCACATTAACCCTCAAGGCAGAGGATATACACATTACTCCACAGTGCACGACACTCATACGCACATTGATTATTGGCTTATTTCCTGCTCTTTGCTGGCGTGCCTGAAGACCTGCGAGCACCTACCTAGAACCTACTCTGACCACTCTCCTGTGCAACTTACCCTGCGAATTCTAGACATGCAACCTAAAATGACCCTATGGTGATTCCCCCAATATTCGCTCCTTGATCCTGTGTTTCAAGACGAAATTGGGCAAGCAATGGACGAATATTTCAACATTAACACAGGAAGCGTCGCAAAAATGTCCATGCTTTTGGGAAGCCTTTAAGGCATACATTCGGGGTATTACTATTTCCAAGCATGTGGGAGTGCTGCGCTCCATTAGGGGCCGGTTGCATAAGCTGGAGGGGGAATCAAAGGAGCTAGAACAGCTGCACAAACCATGCCCCAAATTGCAGGCGCAAATAAAAGCCACTCTGGACAAATACAATGAGCTGGCCCAGTCCGAGCTTGCACATGGGAAGATACGCCTCTGCCAGAACATATGGTGAGGGCGAGAGGCCTAGCGCCACATTAGTGGCCCTGACCCAACCAAGTAAAAGTGCAAATAAGGTGCTCAGTGTGCAGGGTAGTAGTAGAGAAACTATTGGTGGAACATGGCGAGTGGTGGACAGATTTTGTGAGTACTACTCCGACCTTTACACATCATGCCCCACTATGGCAGAAGAAGATATAATGGACTACTTAATTCATATAATATGGGGTGGCTCACGGATGAGGATAGAGAGAGGCTGATAGCCCCTCTTCATCCTACGGAAATCACTGCGACGCTCAAAGAGATGCCTAACGAAAAGGTCCCTGGTACTTACGGCCTCACGGTGGCCTTCTACAAGACCTTTCAAGATAAAATACTCCCCCACCTAGTGAATCTTTACAAGGAAATGGCCCGAGAGGGAACTATGCCCGTCACTATGAGAGAGGGAACTATGTCCGTCACTATGAGAGAGGCGCTATTGATAGCAATAAGAAAACCTGGGAAACCAGAGGAGCATTGCTCTTCCTATCGTCCTTTATCATTATTGAACACTGACACAAAACTGTTTGCCAAAATCTTGGCCAATAGGCTAGCTAGCCCCTCTGCTCCCGCGCATTATAGGCCCTGAGCAATCTGGGTTCGTCCCCGGACGAACCTTAACCAGCAACCTGAGAACACTATTTGGCGCCATTACCCTAATAGATCCAGCGATCCAAGCAGCAGCGGTGTACTTAGACGCCGAAAAAGCTTTTGATTCCGTAGAATGGCCCTTTATGATAGCTGTGTGGGTGTGGGGGAGGTTTACATTACACTAATACAAGTCTTATATTCAAGCCTCACGGCGCGCATTTAAGAATGGTATTCTCTCTGCCCCTATAGCAATCACGCGCGGCACACGGCAGGGCTGCCCACTTTCTCCCCTATTATACACGCTGGTCGCAGAACCCCTGGCATGCGCGTTGCGCGAATATCATTCACACTGTGGCCTACGATTCCACAACTACAAACTGATTATTTCGGCGTACGCTGACGATACTCTGCTGTATGTCAGAGATCCAGAGCAAAACGTAGAGCCAGTGCTGCTTGAAGTGGTACGTTTCGCCTTGGCAGGGAAACAACAGCGGGTGGGGTGTTACCCGGCACGGATGCGAGTCATGGTAGAAGGAAAACCCAAGATCTTCACTGATTTGCAAAGTCTGCAGCAGCTGATCAAGAAATTGGAAAGTGTCACAACTTGTATGACCGCTATAGTGCCGGGTGGGGTGGAACACGCTAACTCTCCCCTATACATTGGGTGTACTGGACCCCCCTGATTTAGAAAAATACTATAGAGCTGCACAGATCATGCATATGTATCTTTGGCTTCACGGGCCATAGGATCTCCCTCATTTGCACTTAGAACGGGTAGCAGCTGCTCAGACAATGCTCCCGCGCTCCCCACTAACCGTGGCACGCCGCAAATACCATGCTATAGATCTCATAGGCACTACAGGTTACCTACTTCAAACAAGCATTTGCAATGCACTAGGTCTCGCATTTGCTAGAGTTAGAGCTATTGGGTTTGTAAATGACAATGTCTTTTGTCTACGTGTTTTAGTTTGGTGTGGAGTGGATGTATGTGGGTTGAATTGGAATTGTTAGTTGTGGAATTGTGTGGGGTGGAACTGTGTAGTGTATTTGTGTAGTGGAATTATGTGACATGCTGAATAGGTGGTGCACAAAATAGATAGAAAGGAAGACAGAGAGGGATAGGTAGTTTGTACACAAAGTGGTGAATGAACTCTAAATAGAGGAGCAGAAAGAGTGTGTGAGAAAGAGAAAGAAGGGGAGAGCAGGCCACAGATACATAAAGAGGGAGTGGCAAGCGGTAAGAAGTGTTATAAACAAATTACCTATATTCCACTTCAACCACACCAGTTATACAAATCCTAAAACTCCGCCCTACTTTTACAAATCAAGCCCTCTCCTTACACAAGCCCCAGATGCTCACTTGTTAGGTCGTAGAATTTCTCTGCTTTGAGCTGCGCCGAAAGGCCTTAAATACCCCATTGCACCACTAGATCAATTGCTGCTCCACGGGGAAGTTCCTGCAGCTCCAAGAAAGTGCAAGGAAACATTCAAACGGAAATCACTCCCAGCCCGCCTCCTAAGTGCACTCCCACCAATGCAATTATGACATTTGACGACTAGCCAATAAGATGTGTAGCTAGTTCCTGCATATATATATGGCTGTTTTTGATGCCTGCTGCCAACGGGTAATTTAAAAAAATGCGTCTACATATTTTAATATAATTGTCTAAATCCTATTCGAAATTATTTAAATGTATGCACTTTTCCTGCTTTAGTGTTTTTCTAAAGTGAAAATATTGGCGCCTTCAAGATGGCAGGTTTATTAGAGGACCACACAGAAAGGTTTGCTCTCCAAATAAGTCACAAACATTGTGAAGCTGGGACTAATTTATTCCGACCTAGTATGGCCATGCGCGATAGCCGTGGCTAAGCCCGCATTCTGTTGTAAAATCGAAAACCAGCGCATGCCAAGTGAGTGCTAGGATAGCAAAAGAATTGAGGATGCTGACGTTCTTAAAGCTCAAAGCCAAAAAAAGGTGCAGCTGAGCCATCTTTTTAATTTGATTAAATCTGGTCGCGAGTAGGTGGTGGTAGAGGGACGGCACAGCACGGTCGAGATTAAGTGAACTGCAATGGACGCAAAAGCTTAACACACACCCACAGTGTAACACGAGCATGTAAAGGATGCGGAACACAAAAAAAAGTGAAAGCACAGCAGCGTGAAGTGTGTGCCACGCTGGGCATGAAGAACACAAAAAAATCAGAAAGCACTGCAGAATGTGAAGTGGGCGCCGGGCTGAGCCAGGGAAACAAAACAGAACTCTTATAAGAAGTGCTGCAGGCATTCAGAGGAGAGAACATGCACCCATAGTGAAACACGAGCAGACAAGAAAAAAAAATCGTCCCCAACGGAACGCAAACACCTAAAGCATAAGGATACAGTACTTGGCCGGTGCGCAATGGGAGTAAACAAAATAAATACATGATACACAGGAAGCTATTTCATAAGACTGCTTTTTTGGATGAAAACAGATTGAGTCTGCAGAGGATCGCTGAAATGATCTCTTTCATAGCAATCATCAATCTAACTGATTCAACATCCAAGTTATTGTGGCACCTGGTAGACTGGGTCCAGTCTAGAGGAGCATAAACACAGAATGTAATCCTAAAACATTAATTTTAGTTTAACATTTCAAGTATTGATCATGCGTTGCACTGGTTGCACTACTATAAAAATTAGCCCAATGATGCAGGTCACCAAACAGGGTCAGGCAAAAGCCAGACTTTCCTCACAGGCAAATACTATGTCATAAGCATTGAAACCACTAGCTCTACAAAAGTAAACCTGAAGGAAATGCAATGGCTTATTGACCAACATTCAGCTAGGAAAAGTGTAAAAAGAAACTGTACCGCTACATCTAGGCACTTAAGAGACATGGCAGCCTCATGGAGAAGCAATACAAATCTGGTTAACGCTGTCCTTTTTCTCAATCCTGGTCGGTCTCACACTCCAAATGTGGCCCAATGACATGTCACTTGTCAATGTTTTAATTCATTTTTGTTATCAGTCATTTTAGCGCATGGAAATGTTGGCAGCATGGGATGGGGTTCATAAGATATTCTTTAAAGACTTCTTATTTCACATTATGCCCAAACCTAGATCTCCACTAATTGCCTCAGAGATGGACTAGAGGAGGCTTTTTAGCTAGTCCTGGTAGAGCATGTTGGGAAGTATCAGAAGTGAAAATGCTTACTCTCCCAACTGGATCAATAAGCAGGATATGAGAAATACAGTGCTTAGCGTAGACTCTTGAAGTCTCCTGGAATGTCCAATGCTAGCTGTAGGCAAGCAGTCCTTATTGCAGAAGTTTGAGGGAATGTTGCAATTAAATACAGTGTGCACAGTTTATCACAAGCAAAATGAGCAATGTCCACTATGCAAATAATATGCGTTTCGTTTATAGTTGAAGCGACAGTACATAATGTGTTGATTTTTTTTATGTTTTTGACCCCCCTATTAGATTTAAGAAAGTACAAGACGGAAAATAAAATGTATTAATGCATGCAACTGTATTAAAGTAGAGGTCGGGCTTCAAGAAGCCTCAGGGGTCACTCAGGTCAAATGTCAGCAAAGCACTGGGACTTTGGGTCTTTAGTGCCATCACTGCTACTGTTTTCCACATGGTGTATAAGCAATGGGGCAAGAGTGCAACAGAAGAAACAAAATAGTACCTGGCAGGGCTCAAGTGGGATGAACAACTGGTTATGGGTGCAGGCTTTGAGATGTTAAAGTATATTATGATGATGTTTTAAACTTTTTCAGAACGCATTCATTAACTGACATTATATTGTACCGTAAAGTATGTTTGGAGCAGACAGTGATATATACTTGAAATGATGTCACCTGAAAACCTCGTGCATTTAATGTCTTTGAAGCAAATTGCATTTAATGCACTTTAAAGATGGGTGCCAGGTTTAATCTTCAAGCACCGAGGTTTACCGTGGAAACCAGATGAACGCACACACTTTTTTTAGTCAAATCTAGCAAAGCAACACGATTGTACTCCTGCTCCCTCCCTTATTGGCGGTCTTTATGCGATTAGACTCAAAATGTTAAGTTCCTCAATGGTCCCAAGGATGGGCAATGACATGTTTAAAGCAACTCTTCAATTCGTCTAAGCCACGTCATCTTCCTCACTGTTACTGCATGGCATTTTTGCCTAAAGCTAGATCCCTTAATTCACTCCGCAGACGTGACAAGGAGAGCCGTCACCAGAAACGAAGTCAGTCGTTTAGGAGCCACGGTAGGCGCAGGAGGGATAGGAGTGGCAGAGACCAGGATCGCGGCTTCCGGGTCCCAAGACGTCGCTGCTGTGGCCGGGGTGCCGTTCGTTGGCTTACACCAGGAAAGGACGAGACAACCACTTTAGGGTTCATCGTTTCTTATCATCTTATGTAAGAGGTCGCATTTTTCTTATTACACCTATTGCAATGACTGTAGTGACTTATCAGGACGGTCGGCCCGGATGTATGCGGATGGAGAACAATGCGCATCAGAGGCTGCGCAGTGGACGGACAGAGTCTTGAGGAAGCATTTCATTAAATACATAGGGCCTGATAACACTACACTGGAGAGACTGACACCAGTGTAGTGTTATCAGGCTGTATGTATTTAATGGAATTCTTCCTCAAAATCAAACAAATGCTGTTTTTTTTTGTTTTGCATATTTATATAGCGCGAACTCACCCGAAGGTATTGGCGTTCTTTGCATGAGCACCAGTTACGTTACCGAGACGATATACCACCGTAGAAGAAGGGCGACTGAGTATGTTCTCACAGCGGCACTTCAAGAGAGACGCCGAGTCAGTGCTTCACCACACATGATTGGGAGGGAGGGGTGGGGGGGGAGCAGACCACAAACTCAGGAACTGTGTGTAAAAGGCCGCTTTATTGAAACAGGTGCACATAACAGTATAATTCCTCGGCAAACGCCTTACAAAACTAAACCTCGCTAATCAAACCATTTTCCTAACCCTGGACCCCACCTCCGCCCCTAAATTTTTCTTGAACCCGCCCCCACCCGTACATTACCACATTACAAAACATACAAAGCAATGCATCAACGTATAACCCTATAAATTCAACGCATTCGTTAAACAACCTCCCTGCCTGCTCCTTACAACTGTCAATCACCCAACCTGTGTGTCCTAACTACAAATTAACCTGCCTACCCTTTCCCTGTCGATACCCCAAACTTCAACAATGATCAACAAACCTCTGCCAACCCTGGCAAACTTCCACTAAACCCCGCCACCCAGAAAGCCGGGGGAGGCAACCACCCCCTTTCTGCCCCCCACCGGTAGGCCGACTGTTCACAGTCTATGCGAAATGCATCTGGACGTTCAAGTATCTAGCCAACACTTCCCTAATCTCCAGTAAATAAAGTCCATCCCAAGCCTGGATAAGTGTACTCCATCGTCCCTGAAAAATTCCACTGCCTCAAAGCGTATCTCCTTGTGCGCCACTCTTCCAAAGCCCAAACTCCGACAGAATCTGGAAATCTCAGTGTTCACCTTCCTACGCGCTCTGTCAATGGCCCTGGGATTCACCGCACCCCTCTAAACCCTGCGCGGAACCAGCTCCGTCCACAAAACGTGGCACCCAGACCAAAGTTCCCTTAATAGAGACAAATCCTTCTTCATTGCCCTCAACAGGACCACACCTTTCACCCCGCAAAGATCGTTCTCTCCCAAATGAATTAACAAAACATCCGGGCACTGGCCCCTTACCATCCACTTATTCAAGGCAGGTATCAATTCCTTCCAAGGCATCCCACCCTTGCCCTTCCAAACAACCTTAAACAGACGCTCATTGAAACCCAACATTGCTCCAAAATAACTCCGGCATGCCTGGACCTGGGCCCATTTGACGAACGAATGCCCCACTATCCAGATGGTTAGTTCCTTCGCTTGGGGCCCAGCCACTGAACCTGTAATGAGAGAAAATAGAATCAGATTCACAACACGGAGGGTGAAGCCAGCGCCTCCCTCCGCATTCCTTCGCACATAGCGTCGAAAACAGTCTGACGACCATCGCCCAGTCGCATTATGTCCCCCTGAGACCATCCCCTGTTGTGCGCTTCTGTTGCTGCCCCAATCCTGAAAGAATGTGTCCCATACAGAGTACCATCCATCCCAATATTTTGCAAAGCCTTCCGCAGCACCATGCGCAACTGGTAATCCGTCACCCTGGACCCGTTGTAATGCCGAAAAACCACATCATCCCCAGATCCTCCTGACAAAGTCCCCCAGTGGCGGGCCCAATGCAGAGGGCAAGTAGAGACCGTTGCAGCTGCCTCTAACCAAACTCCCTTCCCTAGACGTCTCTGGTCCATTTTAGAACTGGCCAGCCATACATGTACCCCCCTCTCCTCAACAAACACATCTTGCCAATGAACGCCTCTCCTGGCCCGGTTACCTAAAAGTTCGGAGACTCTGAACGCCCCAAAAACATCCACACCATAAGGGTGGAGAACAAACATGCCTCAAAATCGACCCTACAAACCGCCGGAAGCGCCCCATTAGCCGGGCCAGCGTCTGCCAAGAAAGGGGCTACGGGATAAACGCTCCCCCTCCCCGCTCCCTAGCCCAGCCTTCCAGCATTCTTCTCCCCACTTACCCTGCGGACGGGGTGTAACCCCAAAGGAGTTTCCCCATGAAGGCGATGCCCGCCAATTTCCCTGTGATGGAAACCCGCGAAATGCCTCTCTCAATGAGGTCTAGAATAAACTGGATCACATCCTCTGACCTCCTACAGGCTCCAGATGCTAAAAAATCCCTCCAAGCCACCTGATATGCTGCCCATGTAGCCGCCGACAAAGAACCTACCACCAGTTGTAGCACCCTACATTGCCTACATACCAAAGATGCTCCGGCATTGGTGTCGGTGTCCTGTCCGCCTCCTCGGCCAGCCCACGGAATCTCCCCCACTGTGAACGAGACAAAGCGTCGGCTATGTCATTGTCCACTCCAGGTATGTGCAAGGCCCTGAAAGCAATGTCATGTCTGAGGCAGCCTAGCATAAAGACCCACCGCAACTTCAGAATCTGCTCATCCCTTGCGGACTGTCTATTGATGATCTCGACCACTGCCATGTTATCCACTCGAAACAAGACTCTCTTATGTGCCAACTCCTCACCCCATAGTGTCAAAGCTACCAATAAAGGGAAGAGCTCCAAAAAGGCTGTGCTCCTCCCCCCATCCGTCCATTGTGGAGGCCACTTCTCCGCACACCACCTGCCCTGCCAGTAAAGGCCGACGCTGCCTGCCGCATCAGAAAAAATGTGTACGTCCCACTGGACATCCTCCTCCCTGGCTAACGGCACTCCATTGAAGTCCTATAGAAAAACTGACCACATACGCAGATCCTCCTTCACCCCTGCCGAGAGGCGGACATGGTGGTGGGGCCAAGGATGTCCTGCTGCCCGCCCCAACCGCCTACAAAATGTCCTCCCTACCCTGACCACCCTGCAGGCAAAGTTAAGATGACCCATTAACACCTGAATGTCCTTTACTGTCACTTTCTGCTTTGACAGCATTCTGTCCAACAGTTCCCACATTTTCACTTTTTTGTCCGCTGGCAAGCGAGCCCGTATTGCCACAGAATCAATTTCGATCCCCAAAAAAGACAGAGCCGTACAGGGTCCCATTGTCTTCTCAGGTGCCAGTGGCACCCCCAGTTCCTCCATGAGCTCATGGAAGGTGTCCAGAGCTATCTGGCATTCCGTGGAGCCCAGGGAACGGGCAAAGAAGAAGTCGTCCAAGTAGTGCGTCACCCATGTGTGGCCAGTGCTTTGCGTGAAATACCACTGCAAGAAAGTGCTAAAATGTTCGAATAAAGCACACAACATAGAGCAACCCATCGGTAATGCTTTGTCCACGTACCATTTACCCTCGAAATGGATACCCAGAAGATCCCAATCGTCTGGATGGACTGGAAGCAACCGAAATGCCAACTCTGTCACATTTTGCCATCTCTGCAGTTGCGCCCGTGGTCACCACTAGTGACATGGCCACGTCAACTGAAGAATATGAAACTGATGCTGCCTCCTCATCAATAAAATCATTTACTGAAGACCCCTCTGACCAGGAGAGATGCTGAATCAATCTGTATTGTCTTTCTTCCTTTTAGGAACCACCCCCATCGGTGAGATAATGAGGTTCTCTGTTGGCCAATCATCAAAGGGGCCCGCCATTCTCCCCTCACGCACCTCTTTGTTCAATTTTCCTGCACTACCAACCTGTGTTCTGCAGCTGATTTCAAGTTATCCGCCCAGCGTCTCTGACATGGCCCCTGGTAACCCAAACGAAACCCCCACTTGAACCCCTCCATAAGCACCTGTTTTGCCCCCGGATCCCCATACCCCTGCAGGCCGTCCACCAGCTTCGCCAACCTAACTGGCGTAGGAGCCTTTGGGCCCAGTACCCTGAGATCCCTTACCCCCTCTACTGCTCTGGAATTGCTGGGATGTGCCCGAGGTGCTGGCACCTCCCTGCTGCCATTGTTGTCCCCCCTGTGGTTTGACGCCCTAACAGTTAACAAGGGGATGGCGCTTTCCACACTTTGAGCACTCGTGCCGAAACTTGCAGTACTCCCTTGTGCATAGCCCTTTATTGAAGTCCCAGCACGCTCCTTTCCCAATTTGTGTCATGGCTGCGCTTCCCACCCCTCCCCGGGTGGGTCGCCCCTGAAAGGGCCGGTACACCAAAGGCAGACTGCTGGCTGTAAAAATGGTCTTCCCCCCGATGGCGCCCCCATCGTATGCTGCCATAAATCAGTGTCCAACTCTCCCCACTTCGCCTCGGGGTCCCAGGCCATACGGGCCCGGAACTCCTCGTCATATTGAGCCCATGCATAACCACCCCCCCGTGATCTGTGCCTTTTGAATTACATCCATGTACTTAAAGATGGCCACACAGCGCTCAGGAAATTTCTCCAATAAACGCTGGCGTAAATTAAAAACGCTGCCGTCCAATTCTCCATGGTTAACGGCACCTTAGGCCGCTTGGCCAACTCATATTCCTCCTCCTTAGAGCCCTCCTTAGACCTTACTTCCCTGTGTAGAAGCTTCAGCATTTCAACGTATTCTCCTTTCCAAATGCGCTCCTTGGTTGCCAGCATTAGATGAGCACCCAAAGGCTTTGTCACTCCCATATACGGCAGCTTCTTAATTTTCAACTCTTTACTCTGCAAAGGCTCCTTACCCCCCCTGCTGCCTCTGTATGAGTCCCGCTCTCTACTTTGGTGCCCTGCGCTACTCCCCTGCCTCCCGTTCCAACCCCCGTATCCTTAACATATTTTCCCTTGTGTAGTCTCCCTTCCATCACCTCCCCCTCCCCCTCTCCCCCTGTCCCCACAGACACCATTTTAGGTTTGGCCTGTGGTCTATTAGTCTCACCTGGCTCTAGGAAGGGTGCCCTGGCGGACGCCGACCGCCGTGCCACTGGCTCTGTAGTATCCATTGTCTGAGGAGCCCTCACCAAGGGGCCGCGCTCTCTCCTGGACTCCGGCGCTGATGCCCTTCTGTGCGGCGCCGCAGCCGTTGCCTGTAAAATACTAGGAGACACATGAGAGGGCCCCCCCCTCCTCATTATCCGCAATTCCCCTTCCTCGGGGCTATCCTCATCATAATCCAACACAATAGGCTCCTCCACCTGGAGCACCTCATTAGTAAAAGCCACACCACGGGCCTTACCGGGCCCCGCATGCCCTACCATGGCCCCAGCGGCCCCAGCATGCGCTCCTTGCGGGGGAGCCGACTGTACGCGCCGCTACTCCCCCATGCGTTGACCTCTCTGAGATTCCACCTTCGCTGGCATGTCAGACCACCTTGATCTGCTTGTCGGGGCAGCGAGGTCGCTCCGGACCTTCGTGTGCTGGCCGCGCCGGGATCCCCCGCCGGTACGGAATGTGCCGCGCAAGGCTCCATCCTCCCTTCACCTCGGTGCAACTGGGCCGCTCCCTGCCCTAACGAGTCGGCTGCGCTGCGACGCTCTGTGCCCTGTAAAGAAAAAGTTTGGACTGATGTGCTGAGGCCCTCACACCTGCCCCTTACCACTGCTCCCCGCAAGCCCGGAGAAAACTCCTGGCCCGCCACTCTTTACCTTGCCCTGGCCTAAATGCCCCCACCGGGAGGAATCCCTCCTTCTTCCTCCCCACTCCAACATCGCCTGAACCGCCGCCGAAGCTGGGCCCCGGGCCCCACACCCCAAGCCGCCGGTACCCCGAGCAGCCCCCTGTCCAACTCCCCGCCCCTAGCCCGCCCTGTGCGGATCCTCCCCACGCCCGAGGGACCACTGAATATCCCGCTGTTCACCCTCGCCGCGGCCCCGCACCCCCTCTGACCACGAAGGAAAAATGTCCAATCCCTCCCAAGCCGGGCCCCCCCCAGCCGGGTCCAAATTTACCTGCCTCTCACACTCCGGCTCCAATCCACTTCCCCCATCCCCGCTCCCCACCATATCCCCCTCACCAAAAGTGGAAGCCCCAGGCCCTTCCCACCGTAAAAGGGGGCCGCCCTGCCAGCCACTGAAAGCGGGCTGAAGAAAGCCCTCTGGTGACTTCCCCACCCCCCACCTGGGCCCACTCGCCATCTCCCACAGAGCTCCCCCCATAGAAACATTCTCCCCCTCCTGAAATATGGAGGCGAGAAAAGCAAAGGGCCGGAAACAGTCCCTCCAACAACCGAGTTCCCTTCCCCCCCTGGGAAAGGCCCTGCAGCGCTACCCCGCAAAGGGGAAAAAACACCGGCTGAATCCAACACGCCGGGAGGAGGCGCTAATGGCATGAAACCGCCCCCACCTGAGACGTTGACATCGTGCCCCGTTAATGGTGGCGCACGCACGGAAAGCTCCTGCACACCTCTACCCGCCTCCCAGCTGATCATTCCCGAACCCTCCTCCGCCCGAGAAAACGTGAAGCCCCAACCCGCCCGACCTCCCCTGCTGACACAGAAACCGGCACCAGAGAAAGAGATGCCAAACGCCGCTTGCCGCCCCGCCCTCCCAGGCGCATACCTCTCCCAGTGGGAGCTGATTCAGCCCTCACTCCACTTCCCGAGGCCGCTAACGGCCCCCTGGGGTCAGCCAACAACTCACCCCGCTCCACAGAAGATTTCCCGTCCCCGCGAAAAAATTACCAAAGCTCAAGCTCCCAGCCACCAGGTCACCAAAACTAAAATGGTGGCCGGGAGCAGGAGCCCAAAGGATTTATCCTTGGGCTCCAATTGGGCTATATACCAAAAGAAGCCCAAACCACAAAATGGCTGGCTTGCAGTCAGCCCCCACCCCCCCCCCGCCCCTCCCAAACTGCCGGGGGGGGGGAGACCTCCCTGCGGTCGGCTACCCCCCCAAGCTCCCCGTCCCGTGAATTCCTCGATACTTGATGTATTGAATCCAGTGACAGCAAAGCCTTCACTCGCTCTGCAGGTTTTTTGTTTCACTTTCCTAGCGCTTTCCACGAGCACCAGTAACATTACACAGTGACATATTCATATTTTTTGTAGACACGGGGAAATTAATCGGCAGCTCTGTTAAAGACATTTAAGTAATGTCCTGAGCTGCTGAATAATCTCCTCGTGTCTACAAAAAATATGAAACTGTAATTGCGTAATGTAACTGGTGCTTTTGGAAAGCACTGACGAATGAAACAAAAAGCGGAGCGAGCTGCTGCTCATGCGTGGCTTGATGCGAACAAAGAGCGACTCCAACAAGGATCCCCTAAGCGAGAGAGCATGGCTCAGCAGCCAGAGCTGCAGACTTCGGAGCGGGGATCCGTGTTCGAGCCTGGCATCGGTTCGACATCCTGGGAATGATTGTGGGCAAATGTTCGCCCTAAAACACACAAAAAAGTTAAATGAATTGGGCGGGTGGTGGAGACCACAAGAATAATTAAGCGAGCAGAGGCTGGCAGGAAAAAACAAGCCAATCCCACCTTAAAATGAAGGCCAAACTATCCTACCAACAAAAATAAACCTAAAAATAATACAAGCTGGAGAGCTGCAGTTGAACACAGACTAACAGAGCAGGAAAGAAAGAAAAGAGTCCACCAGATAACAAATAAAGAACCATAGTGGAATGAGACAGTACTTAGTCCCTGCTGCAGGAACTGAAGAGAGAAAAGAGGGACAAAGAGGCAGGACTGGCAAGCAAGGATTTTTGAAGGACATAGACAAATGAAAAGCTGGGGGGATGGCTTTAACCCAACATAAGAAATTACAATAGGTCTCGAATGCTCGACCTAAAAACGGCCACTGAAAAACAAACCCCCCTACTGTACTCATCCATACTCCCCATAGAATGGTGTGCTTAGCACTGATGGTGCAGTTGTCCACGCATTAAAGCAAGCAGGTATCAATAATGTGGGGGACTTCTTTCAAGATGGATTCCTGAAACCTTGGAGCGAGGTTATAAAATTAATGCCCGAGACTCAGTTAAGCATTACATACAATTGTCACAGAGCGCACCAATTGCTACGCTCTCTCCTAAGCGCGGATAGAGCAGAACCCCCCAAAATAACCCCTTTGACATTCCTGCTGCAGGCAACCCCCCGAGCCCACGGGATCTCCGTGCTGAATGAGGTGATTAGACATAGCGACGATGTAACCAACAGAAGGGCTCAATTGGTTTGACAGACAGACTTAGGTGTTACAATCACAGATAAACAATAGACGTATTGCTGTTCCAACATTAAGACTATATTGCAGAATGGCAGGCAGCGGTTGGTGCATTGTGAATACCTCAACAGAGTATATTACACCCCTGCTCGCTTACATAGGTATGGCCTACGGGAGGACAGCAGATGTGAGAGATGCGGGGCTGCAGATACAAGATAGGAAGCTATTGGCAATGGGCCTGTTATTGGCCAAAAGACGCGTTGCAATGCGCTGGATGAAGGGCCCTGTCCCGACGATTGCGGAATGGTACGTGGACATGACCTACTGTAATACAAACACAGACACTTATAACACGCTGATGCCGATTCGCAGCATACCTCGCAACACTTTGGGGCCATTTAAAGCATACCTGCTGAGTAAGGCAGGAGCTGACAATGACAAAGAAAGTCAACACCCTGTGGACTGTGCGCATGGAGAAGGTCGGGCGATAGAAGATGGGACTGAGCATGAGCCAGATCAGGATCACTGATTTTTAGAAGTCACAAGATATGTGTCGACCACACACAAGGTTTATTAGATACAGCTAGCCACTTCTGGGGGGGAAAACATGTATGACTATATGTAAGAGAGGTGATGCTGGCAATATATAGTCGCCCAAATTACGTTGTATAAAAGACTGCGCATGTTAATGCACTAGCACGGATTCCCCACTGTAGCATGTTGTACTTGTTATATGTATTTGCAACGAATGCCAACAACCTGAAGGTACTATGTTTGAAAAATAATAAATAAAGTTTAAAAAAAAAAAGGTTGTCGACAGATTTGCAAGGAATAGGAAGGGACCCAAATCAGAGGGTCACTAAGCCAAGAAGAGCACCACGTAGATGAAGGGCCGCCCATGACCAGTACATCAGTTTTTCTGAGGTTTAACCGTGTGATACTCATCTAACTAGCTATTTCAGAGAGACAGACATCCACATATCCACTAAATTGTCCATTCATCAAACCATACAATTACTTATCCAAGCGTTCAGCCATTCATTGATCTCTACACTCATTCATTCTTACATCCATTAACCCATTCATCCAGTCATCCTTCCTCTCACGCCTCATTCACTCACTCATTCTTTCCAGCACCTATTTATCCACCCAGCCACTCACTCATCCCACCGCCCACCCATTGACTCATTTTCACAGTCGCCCATTCACCAATCTATGCACACACAGACTCTTCAACCAAAGAAGCACTTCATCAGCTACTTGGCCAGTGTGCTTTTCAGAGTGCCTATGGCAGATTTGTTCTGCTAGATTTTCTTTTTTGACTTTTCGATTTATTTCTCTTTTTTTGCAGTCTCAGCACCGTTATGCTTTTGGGTGGACGTATATTTGATTGGCACCTGCACTCACTCTCATTGATTGCTGAAACCAAGACCTATTGGCTATGGAAGTGCTGGTAAAGCTTGGTTTTGAGCAAGTCTGTGCATTTCTCTTCTATAGCACAGTTTAGTACCATTAAACCAAAAGGGAAAACAAGATGCAATGCAGAACCATAGTCAAGTCTCCAAAGCTTTAAATTAAAATTTGGAAGACAGGCCGCCAAACTGCCAGGGCGCAGACGCCCACCCTCAAACAGCCCCTTAATCACCCGTCATTCAGTCTCAGACTTTACTTCTGTGTTGTCGGCTGGAAAATGTAATTGAAAGTGTCACAACTTGTATGACTACTATAGTATATTTGCAAAAGTAGGAACAGTGGGGCATATTTACAAGAACAGTGATGGAGCGTGGCGTTAGCCTTCTTGCATAACGCTGTGCTCCGCCACTTTTGAAACACAGGGCTGCATCGTATTTACAACAATAAAAAACAAGGCGAAATAAAGCATTTGTCCTCGTTGCGCCATGTTAAGACCAGGTTTTTTTTGGTCTTAATTTTGGCGCTGCCCAATATTTACGCCACCCTTATAAATATGGGGCTGCGTCAAAATCAATGGGTGTTGCGGCAGAACGATCACCGCAACACCAATTGCCCAGCCCTTTCATGCTAAGGATAGCGTGAAAGGGTGCCTTATTTACAAGGCATCGTTAAACCACGTTAAGTGGCTTAACACTGCCTTGTAAATTAGGCAAAGCCCGTATCGCCACAGGAACATCAAAAAAGTGACGTTCCTGTAGCGATAGCGGCTTGTAAATATGCCCCAGTGTTTCTAATGATTAGCTCAACATACTGTGATTCTGGGCAAATCACTTAATCTCTCTGCGCCAAAAATACAAGCATTGGCAAAGCCAAAAGGTCCCGCCAATGTTCAAGCTATTGGGATTGTCAATGTGAATGTCTTTTAGCCATGTTGTTTAGCAGCACATCTGCTATCTGGCTGAACAAATGTTGAAGTTGTAGTGAGGAACAGTTGAGGAGCTTTGAAGTGAAGTGAGGATGTGGCGCAACGGCCAGAGCTGCCAACAGGGGAACCAGTTTCGAATCTCTGGGTCGGCTGAACAGTTTGTGATTCTGCCCGAATCACTTACGCTTCCCCCTGCGTACGACAATGAATGTGTCATTGTGTAATGTAACTGGTGAGTACTTAAAGCGCTCCAATACCATCGGCTGGTTTTAGCACTATGGCAAGATGGAAGACGGAACAAGCGCTCCAATACCATCGGATCGTGCAAAATAAATAAATAAATAAAAGCAGCAGCGATGTGGGAGGTAGTGGGGGGACTGATCAAGCAGGGAAGCAGGAGGGACAGGGAGATGGGCAAGCACTGACTGGAGCGAATGGGACAAAGCAACAATGAAGGGAGAAAAATAACTTCATTGAAGCAGGATCAGCAACAAAAATGCATGTCTCATTGTGGAATGTAACTGATGAGCACTTAAAGAGCTCCAATACCATTGGCTCGTGTTCGCCCTATGGCAAGACAGAGGATGGGGCGAGCGCTCCAATATCAACAGAACATCCCCAAAAAATAAACAAGTGCTGTTCATGATTTAACAACTTTTTAAGAAATGGATTTGTTTTTGTACACACGTATGCATTGCAGTGGTATGTGTGTTTGTGCACAAGGGAGACTATGGAAAGATGGATGACGGAACGAGTGCTCCAATACCATCGGATCGTACCAAAAAATTAAATAAAGGCAGCAGCAATGAGAGAGGTAGTGGGGAGGCAGATCAAGCATGGAAGCAGGAGGGGTTGGTGAGATGGGCAAGCAATGATGGTAGAGGGCAGGAGGAAGCAACAATTATGGGGTAAAAAATTCCCTAATTGAAGCAGGATCAGTGACAAAAATGAATATGTCATTGTGGAATGTAACTGGTGAGCACTTAAAGTGCTCCAATACCATAGCCTCATTTTCGAACTATGGCGAGACAGAGGACAGAGCAAGCGCTCCAATACCATCAGATTGTGCAAAAAAATAAAAATAAACAAGTGCTGTTCATGTTTTAACAACTTTTTAAGAAATGCATTTGTTTATGTACACGTGCATGCATTTTAGTAGTATGTGTGTATGTGTAGAAGGGAGATGGCCTGAAAACAGAAGTACTCCTATGGAGTTCTTGAAAACAAAGAAAAAATAGCTGCACAAACAAGGAGCAGTGATAAGGAGACATGTAATTGGTCTATGCGCTTTGGGAGGTCCATACATAAGAAGAGGGCATGATGTCCGCATGCCATGACGTATGGCATAAAAACATTAGATTGATGCTGAAGTTTACCAGTGGTAGGAGATTGGCAGCCTGTAAGCTCACAGATAGAACAGAACACATCTCTTCGAGACAATGCATGTTCTGTCTAGCCGAGCAGCGCATGCGCTGTCTAGCCGAGACCTAAAAACAATTGATTTTGCACAGGCAAAACCTACTGGATTTGCCAATGTTTGTTGTGTTTAGAAACAGGGGGATTATGCAATTATTCCATAATCACAAAATGTGGGACTGAGGCCAAGGCTAGGGAGATGATATTGCGTTCTTTCAGGAGAGGATGTGGCGTAAGGGCCAGAGCTGCCGATTATGGAGCTGGCAAACCGGGTTCGAGTTTAGGCGTCGGCCTAAGATCCTTGATTTTGGGCAAACACTTAATCTCTCTGTGCCTACAAAAATGAATGTGTACTTGTGCAAAATAACTGGTGCTAATGTAAAGCACTCCAATCCCTTTGGGTAGTGTTGGTGCTACATAAAACTGCACCAAAATTGTGAAAAACTAAGTTGGTGGAGGAGGGGATCTGTGCAACGGAGTTCAGCGGGGGCAATCAGCGATGGGTGGGAGGAGGAAGGGCAACCAACAGCAAATGTAGGCAGCCATGAGGAGATTAAGTTATTTGCAATTAATCACAAAATCTGGAACTGAGGCCGAGGCTAAAGAGATGATGTGGCATCCTCTTGGGAGAGGATGTGGCATTAGGGCAGAGCTGCCTGCTACTGAGCTTGGAAACCTGGTTTGAGTTTCGGCGTTGGCTTAACATCCTTGATTCTGGGCAAATCATTTAATCTCCCTGTGCCTACAAAAATGAGTGTGTCATTTTGTAAACTAACTGGTGCTAATGTAAATCACTCCAATACCTTCGGATGGTGTTGGCACTATATAAAACTATACAAAAACACAGAACGAATCACAGTGTTAGGCTAGTTTTCATTACTGAACCTTAGGCAATACATTGCATTGGCAAACACATTAAAAGGACTACTTTTGTCGTGGACATTGAGGGTCAGACAAATCTTGATGCCATCAAGATTCAGCATGGCTCATTTGAAGAGGATTCAAGTTAAGCAACAATGGCACACAGAAACACTTGACCGGTGAATGCAGAAAAAGTAACAAAGGGTCCAGAGGGGAGAAATTTAAAGAAATAGAGTCCCACCCCAGGAAATGAGAAGCAACAAGGTGAGACACAAACAGTTCAATCATTTCACACAGGAGAAACATGGCTATGCAATTACAGCAGAAGACACAAGTACATTAGAAGCTCTGATATGCCCTGTGATAACGCTTACCTGATTCACTTGAGGTCTGATTTTCCAGCTATAAACACCATTGCCAAACTACCACATACGGTGTAAACACACACAAACACATAGAACACACACATGCAGAAAATATATGGACACTACACATGTGGCAAGTAATAGCAGCCATGCACACATTCTCCAATCAGCATGTCAGTTATACACTAACAGGTCCTTAAAAAGCAGAACTTCACCACACACTAGAACGAAACAGACTACAATGGGGGTTTAAAGCAGTGATGAAGTCAGGGGTTATTTGTGGACAGGGCAAGCACTGGGAGGTGCGAGGGAGCAAGCAGAGAAGGGAGGGAGGAGGTGGGGAAACAGAAAGCCGCAATGAAGGAAAAAGCAGTGACGAGGTAGGGGGTGATCTGTTGACAGGGCAAGCCTTGGGAGGTGCGAGGGAGCAAGCAGAGACAGGAGGGAGGAGTTGGGGGAAATGAGAAGCAGCAACGAGGGAAACGTATTGACAGGGAGGTGGGGGCTCTGTGGATGGGGTATGAAGGCGGATGGGAGGGAGGAGTAGGAACTGGTAAAATCACGAGCAGTGTGTAGAGTGCTGAAAAAGAAATAAAAAAGTAAGTCCTAAAATGGTCGTAAAAACCGGAGCAGTGGATGTTTACAAGTACTTGGTCCATGTTCTGGGGGAGGCCTAAGTACAAGAAGAGGCATGACCATGCATGTCAGGGACAAATGGCGACAAAAAATATGAGACAGACAATGGAGCGTGCAATCAGAAGCCTGTGGGTGGGCTGAAGCCCACACATTAAACACAACATGTTCTCTTTGAGACACCGCATGCGCTGTCTACCCGAGACCTAAAAAATTAAGGAGTCCTTGTGTAATGTAACTGGCACTCATGTACAGCATTCCTATACCTTTGGGTCGAGTTAGCACTATATAAAACTGCATAAAAAATTATAAACAGAGTAGTCACACTAGATAGGCCCAGATTAAGAGTCAGGTGAAGCAAGTTTACTGAATGCAATGCCACTCTGCCTGATTGTGAGTGGGCCGATCTTCCTGCACCCAGTATTTCTGGGTGATGTTACACCAGACCCAATTTTACCAGGCTGTAATTCTGCCTTGAAAAATTACATGAGGCTTCTGATGCAGCAGCACCATACCATGCTCCCTGCTGGCAGATCTAAGCTTCTCCTTCCCTCCCTTACTCCGCAGACCTCCACCCTCTGTCCCACTTTACACAAAGCTCACAGCATACATTTACCATCTGCTCAGAGCAGTTGGTAAATGTATGCATGAAACCCCGCCAAATTGAAAACTGTATGGCTAGATGACCAGAATCTCTGGTCCCACTTAGTAATTCCTCATTTTGCATTTGCATAGCACTGGCATGGCGTTACCAGAGGGTAACTTTACTTTTATGTTGGATTTACCATCCCCCCAGTACAATACAGTGAGGCCTATAGTGGCTAAAATATTCACTATTGAAAATAAGAAGAATTTTAATGGAGTACCAATGCAAAAAAAGCTGCCCCCTTCATCCGCATCCCTGAAAATGACTAACAGTCTAGATGGCCAGATGAATCCAGCCCAAGGGTCCTAGCATGGGACTGCAGTGCTGAAGAAGACCACGAGCTCAGATATTCAGGCAGAGGCAACGTCACTCAGTAAAGAGTCAGCATCCCTCTCTCCACTCCACACCCAATGAATCGCAGGAGCGTTTCCAACAGCAAATCCCATGACAGATCGCCAAACCAATCTGAGATCACCACACTTTCTTTCTGCTAACAGAATTTTTCCTCCTACCTGATTGAATGTCGCATCCTGAGAGGAGAAATATACATATCTGCTGGTAATTGAAGAAGAAAGATTTCTAAAATGTTGTCATCCTAGACCATTTGCAAAAGTGTTTCATTTTGTAACCAATAATTAAGTTTTGTTATAAAACGCTAAAACAAGTAAAGGAAGAAATAGACTTTTATTGTTCAGTTACTAAAAACTTACAATTTGGAACATCTTTCGCATATGGTACAAAAAATCACAAGACGCACTATTAAAACATTTATAGATTAATACAAAGTTTAAAACAATTAATTTGTTATTTAAAACCACCTAGGCATGTACTACCTAATTGCAATTGCGCAGGACTTATTCCACCTACTGTTTTCGTTGTATCCCGCAATATGTCCAATTCCCTCTATATGTTGTTGATCATACTATACTCAATAAACTGTCTCATTTAAAAGAAGAATACAAATTCCAGCAAATTGGCCTGCTAGAAAACTTATAGCGTTTTATTTTTTATTTATTTTTTTATTTTATTTACCCGCGTTGGTAAAGGTCAGGGTGGGCGGAGTCTCGGGAGTGGCACTACACGGAATTCCGTGGAGTTGCCTAAAATACTCAGTGGAATCCTGCGGAGTTCCACTCTGCTCCTGTGTCTCTCACTTAATACTATAGGGAACTTATTGATACCTTGTGTGCCCCATGGTGAGGTGAAAATGACATTCACATTAGTCAAAAACACTGCCATAGCTGGGAAAGCCCCCACATTATTCTGGCGTTATGCATTTATCTTCCAGCCTTACGCAGGTTGTTTGGCTTTATTCGGATATGAATGCATTTCCTTCAACCAAACTGCTAAGAGAGGTGGAGCATGCAAGAAAGAAATACGGTTACCGGAAGGTGTAAAAGTTAATGCCCCGGTTACTTACCAGTAATCTTCATTACTCCGAGTATAGTCTTCCTCGCCACATGAGTAACAAAGTGAGCTTCAGCTCCACACCAGAACCCTCCAAAGCAAAAGTTAGCCTCCCATGCCTCCCATCCCTTCCCAACATGGCCGACCCCTATCACCCCTGACCTCTATAAGAGGAGGGTTGGCCAAACCCTCAGCCTGAGAACTACCAAGCAGAAACATGAAGCCGATAGCAACACAGGAAGGGAGGGATGGGAACTCATGTGGCGAGGAAGACTATACTCAGAGTAATGAAGATTACCAGTAAGTAACAGGGGCATTACCTCCTCGTAAGTCTTCCTCGCCACATGAGTAACAAAGTGAGCACATACCCAAGCCAAGCGGCTTCATGTAAACTCACAAGAAACCAACGGACAAGGAGGAGATGCCAAAGAAGCAGGGCAAATCCAAAAAACACAGACAAGTGGAAGAAACCACCCAAGAGACAGGCAACCACGAGCAGGAAGAACCAGCGCGGGACAGAGAGACACCGCGAGGGCCGAAAACCCGGACCCCCGAGACTCGTAGGCCAGCCAGAAAGCCAGCCCGAACCAACGACCGAAGGCGGACAGAGAAGGCACGGACCAGACCGTATGGAGCCAAGCAACAAACAAACAGGCACCACACAGAAAGAAGCAAGCGGGTCCAACACACCAAGACAGCACAACGAGAGGGAGGCAAAAGCCCCAGACACCGGAACCGAAGAAAAGGAGGGCAACCCCACCAGAGTGAGAAAACAAGATGCCACAGCAGAAACGAGATGCAGTCACAGCCACACCGCACGTCGGACCACCAACAGCGAGAGAGCCGAATCCACCCCAAAGCCAATGACCGGGGGGAAAGAAGGAAACAAAACCCACCAGGCCCGGCGAACAACCGAGGCCACCGATGGCAGAGAAATCAGATGCCAAAAACAAGAGAAACAGCAAAAGCGCAAGTCCCCCAGTAGGAAACCAGGCGCCCAACGACAGGAGACCAAAAAAACAGGCTGAGGTTTTGGCCGGCCCTCCTCTTATAGAGGTCAGGGGTGATAGGGGTCGGCCATGTTGGGAAGGGATGGGAGGCATGGGAGGCTAACTTTTGCTTTGGAGGGTTCTGGTGTGGAGCTGAAGCTCACTTTGTTACTCATGTGGCGAGGAAGACTTACGAGGAGGAAATGATGCTTCGCAATGCCATTCATTTAATTTGCTAGGCTAAATATTGCCCATTCTTTCTCACCAGAAAATGCACGAAAATCAATAACGCATACGCATTATGCTATATTAACAGTGGGACAACAGCTCAAAGGCTTGGAATGAATTAACCACTGCAGTGGTAGGGGCGCTCGGCTGAGCGCTGGGAAAAAGCAAAAGAAAACTGAATGTACTTTCCTCTCTTTCTGCTGAAGGAAAGATTTGCAAAGTAATGTCAGCCAAATCCCATAAAATCAAATGTTCTTCTCCCTCAAACCCCTCCCAGCCCTCCCCAGCCCCTGCTGAAGGAAAGAATTGCAAAGTAATGTCAGCCAAATCCGTAAAATGTTCTTCTCCCTTCCACCCCTCCCCAGCCCCTCTCAAAAAACGCCTTTTCTTTTGCAGTGAATTGTCCGTATTTTCCTTGCCTGCTGCTGGAGAGTGAAATGTGATGCTGGTGTTTGATTAAGCATGCTAGTTCGGCTCTTAAAGGGCACAGGGGGAATTAATGATGTTAATCGAAAGCCCATCACTGAACGCAGCTCATACGCCGGTGCAGGCTGAGGGTTGCAGCCCCACTAACCAGGGTGATAGAGCGCCATGTTCTTGTGAAATTTGTAGGGGTGCATCATAATCACTGATAGTTTGCACCCGCATATATCCAGATATATATCCATGAAGTGCTAGCAAAATGAAGTTATAACCCAGTTATCAGAACAAATAAGAAATGTAGTTGTGCTATTTTAATCATGCAAATGAAACGCTTAATTGATCATGTATAACCCAACGCATAAAATGAATCAGCCCATGTGTAATCGAGCTGCAGTAGTTTAAACGAGTACCATATAAGTTGTACGTGTAGTTCACTTTTGCACATGAAATATAATGCATCAATGCTTATAAACGTGATTAAGATTTGTGTGTTTAAATTGAGTAAAGGCCTGACTGCATATATGACAGGGAAAGGCCTGTTTGTTCTTATGTTAGCTTATTTTGCAGACAGAAAAGGTTCTCTTGGAAAGGCTCTCTGGGCACCGAAAGTAGATTTAATTAACACAGTAGAGAGTTTCTGTTGAACGTATCTTCTGTTGCAGGTGCAAGGACATATGCCTCGTTAGTAAAAGACTGGCTCTTTGTTTCACAAGTTAGAGCGATGGGAGGCATGGAACTGGGAGTGCAATGGAATTTAGGGATGATACCTTCAGCGGAAAGGGTGTCTGGGACTCAAGGTCATCACAAACGTCCAGGATGAAGTAACCGTTTCGATGGAAAAGTACAAGGAAGAAGACCTGGCCAAAGAGGCGTAACAAAAGGCGTGTTCTATTGTATTGGGATTTGTATTAGGGATAGCGCCCCGAGGGTAGAGGAGAGAGAAGAGGTAGAGGAGAGCAGAGAGAAAGTCAGAGAGGGATTTGGTGAAGGAACATCTTAAAATCTGAGCTTAAATATTAAGTGAGTGTACTTCTTAGGAAGTCTTCACAGCTGACACCTTTTCTTTTACTCTTGCCTGGGGATATTCGTTAAGTAGATATGCCACCTTAGTAATAGAGTAGGGACAGTTAATAGGTTTTCTTTATTTAGGTAATGAAGAATAATATAGAGATTGGAGCAATTATCGCTTGTCTAATACTTCTGGAGCTAACGATTCTTCTTGTCCTGAGTCGGATGAGACTCTTGCGTAGGATGTTATTTGTATTAGAGCCCATCTATTTCTTTAACCTCGTGTTGAGGTGCTTGCATGTGCAATTATTCTTGGCTGTAATAAATCCACAAAAGTAACTTCGGAGTCAGTGGTCTTTTAAGGTAAACTGGATTCTAAATTGTCGTATGTCTAGAAAGGATTTTCTTCCCTTCACACTATTCAGCAGGTAAAAAGATCCTGGCGACCTGAAGATTCTCAAAAGGAGATAAGATAAGAATCACCTTTATCAGTTGGTAGCAGAGTAGGATGGTTATCTCTGATAGTAAGGGGAGAACTAGATTAGGATAAGAGATTAGTTGCCCGATAGAACCCCAGTGATGGTGATCCAGTGGATCGCAAAAGGAGGACGTCGGCGGTCGCTGAAAACTGACGGAGAGTGACGGTGCGGCGGAAGTAGCAGTTCGTGGTAGAGTGAGTATGAAAAGAGTGATGGTTGTTAGATTGCGGTGTTGGCTCGTTGTGTAATGTTTTGCGGAGTTGGAATAAGAGTTGGGTGATTGAGGATCGGACCGTGAGCGCGCGCGGGACCGAGAGATATTGCGGTGTAGAAGACACCCAGAATAGAGATTGTTGACCAGAGATGGTGGGGATCACGAGACGTCATTGATCGAACCACCGAAGATAGGGAGTATATGTGTGAGTGTGTGAATAACCGACGCTGGTCGTAGGTTGTTGGGTGCAGAACATTGAGTGCTTGGATCCTATCGATTAAGTCAGAAGTGAGCGTCCGGCCGTTCGCGGACAGACGGTCGCCAGATTAAGGTCAACAATTTCGAGAGGCTGATCGGTCATTGTTGGACCGATAGTCAGAGAGGTGATTGTACAGACAGTTACTTCAGAGTGTGATTGGGACGCATGCGAGCGAGAACGAGTGAAGAGGGAAGGAGGGGAACTGCTGCGAGCGGAGGAAGAGTGACGTCAGTCGATGCCGCGCTGCGATAGGCCGGTTGGTGTGAGCCGCGCTGGCTTTGGTGGATTGAAATCAGGAAGTAAAACAAAATCTTGTGCGCGAAAAGAAATCTGCTTTACCATGAAATGTTTTAAAGCTTTACGAGAACTGTGCAGAGGCGACAGACATGTGGTTACTCGGGGGGGAGAGGAAGCCCCTCCCGAGGATACGCCGGCACATTATATGGCTACGAATGTAGGACTGCATACTATAATTTGGCTTGAGAACTGGCATAAAATAACAGAAGGGGAAGGAGAATTGACTTTCCCACGCTATGGCACTTTCAGGTTAGAGGCGTTGTACCAGCTAAAGACTATAATGGCTTCTTTACGACCACTGCCTAGACCGACACAGTTTGAGGCGATACATGCATGGATTAGGGCAGCGTATGACAGGAGAAGAGATAAGAGCCAGGAAAGGGTGAAGAAATCGATCAGGGCCTTTCAGGATGCGAGGTGGGATGCACTGGAGAAAAGGTGGAGAGTGGAAACGATCGAAGGAGATAGGTTGTACCCACTGTTAATAAAAGGTGGGAAGATAACAAGGATTGAAGAAGAAGACAGTGATACTGATGACAGTCTGTTAGATAGGTTGCTGGCAGAGAGACCACCTCCATTTAATCCAGATTTAGAAGAGGGAAAATCAACTTCAGCAGCGGAACGGGGTGAAATGCAGAATCAGAATAACATGAGAGTCGTGGGGAGAATTTCCACAGGAACAGAGGGAGCGGCAACACAGCCTCCCATAGGGAATACCCGATTACCAGATTCCCTGACGGTACCGGTTACCATTGGCCCTATAGTACCGGTATATGATCCAGACCGAGTAAGAGAAGGAAGTTCAGTACAGACGAGAGGAGAAGAAGGAACTAGTGCTAGTGGGAATGGGTTAGGAGTACAAGTGATTCACTTCCCAAGGCCACTAGACACAAGTACGCCATTACCAGCCACTGCAGACTCCTCTTTTAGACAGGAGGACGAGAGACCAGTCAGACCAAGGTCTTTGCATGAATCTCAGTCAGCTGTGAGGATGTGGACACCGACAGTGAGGAATCAAAGTGATAGAATGCCAGGTGACAGGGAACGAGAAATTCCCGAATCCAGAACAAGTTTTAGGAATACGATGGAAGAGAGTAAGTCACAAGAACAAAGTGGTAACTATGACGAGCAGAATGGCGCAGCTTGTCGAGAAATACTAAGGAGTGCAGTCCAGGCAAGGTTGCTGGATGTAGTAAGATTAAAAGCAGAGGTAGATGAAATGATTAGCGGAAGTCTACCTTTGGAAAGAATTGAAATTTATGGGTCAGATGAACTGCTTTTTATAGCAAAAGATGTAACTCGGAAAGCAAGGATAGCGCATGAGAAATTGACGGCATTGGCCAGGAGATATGAGGTAGACTTGAATAAAACAAAAACATTGCAAGGACCACATAGGTTGCAATATAGTGATCAGGAATTAGAAGAGAAAAGGATCACAGGATTAAGGACGCACACCAAAGATCTGATTGTAGGGATGCGCATATGGAACTTGTTGGATAAATGGGAGGAGAGGTGGTCAAAGAAGAAAATAGCAAAGAAAATAGAGGGAGAAACGCCGCCTCCGGGGGTGGGGCGACGGGCGTTGGAAACTTTCCTTTACGGGAAGTACAGAACGGAGGGTACGTATATGTGCCGTGGAGCAGAGGTGACTTGGCTGCGTTTACAAATGACTTTCCTCGGCTGAGGGAGAAACCCGTAGAGTGGCACAAACAGGTTGAGCGGTTTGTTAAAATCTCAAAGGTGCTATGGACCGATTTGAACACCTTGTTTGACATAGTGGTGCCGGGAGATTTGTGGACAGCTTGTAAAATCGCCATTGAGTGGCCGACTGTTGAACCTGAAAGGGATGCTGTCACGAATGGTCCGTCACCCCTGGTTATGAAAAAGTTTGAGCAAGTGATTACATGGTTGAAACTGAAGATTTCGCCTCAAGATATAGATTGGGTCAAGATAGACAGAACTGTGCAGGAACCTAAAGAAACAGTGCATGAATATTATGAGAGACTCATACAAGCTTTTAAACAGTACAGCGGGTTAGATGCATTAGATCCCAAGGACATGGGACAGTTTGTTTCAAAGTTTGTGTTAGGTTTGAGACCAGAAGTCAGCCTCATGATACAGCACCATTTGATCTGTTGGCAGAACGAGCCGGTGGATGAAATCTTGCGGTATGCGAGGTACTGTAGTGATGAAGTGGACTCGAAGCATCGTAAGCTGAAGGACAAATTGATGCTCGTCCAGATGCAGACAGCACAGGTCCAGCCCAGTGGGGGGACCTTAGGAAGAAGGCAAGGGAATTACCAAGGAAACCAGAATGGCCAAGGTCAGGGAAAAGGGAAACCTATCGATCCCAAGACAGGGATGGATGTGGCGACATTGAAGAAGACCACTGCGTGTCATCTTTGTCACCAGATTGGACACTGGAAGCGCGAGTGTCCCTTTAACCCAGCCAACCAGGTGCAGCAGGAGGTAGGAGTGGTTCAGGCACCTGCGCCTGAGGTAGCCAATACTGTGATAAGGCCCAGAACAATGAAAGGGGGAACGTATAACCAACAAATACAGGTCCCCCAGCCACCGAGAATTCCGCAAGGAGCGCAGACTTACCAGCAGATGCCCCTGTTTGAAGGGTATGATGAGTACAGCCCAGACCCGTTATCCTGACGGTGCCTGAGGGGGGAGGAAGACTGCACCCTTGGAGCAGCCTTGGAGGTAGACCAGAGAGGACCTTTTGTGGAGGCAGACATTGATGGTCATCCTACCACACTTTTGGTCGACACTGGTGCTACCCGATCTACTGTCAGATCAGCAGTAGTCCCCAACATACCCCTCTCGGGACAATCGATCCAAGTTGTTGGAGTAGCGAACAAAAGAATAAACAGTCCCCTGACTGAACCGATCCCGGTAAAGATAGGAGCTTTCCAAACTAGACATCAGTTTGGGATGTGCGATACGAGTCCAGTTTGTCTGATGGGAAGAGACCTGTTATGTAAATTAAACTGTACGATTTATTGCACACCGAGGGGAGTGGAGGTTCAGACAAGGGATGATGATGCTACCTTTAAAGTCGCAAATCAGCATCTGTGTGTGGACTTGTATCCAGTGGTGACTGTGGAAGAACTTCCACCAGACTTGAGGGACGCAGTGTCACCAGAGGTGTGGGATTTTACAGGAAAAGAGATAGGATTGATAAAGGGGGTTGAACCTGTGCAGATTCAGGTTAAGCAAAATGCAGATTTCCCTAGAACGCCTCAATACAATCTGACGCCTGAAACGATAGCAGGAATCAAGCCTGTAATAGAGGCTTTCATAGAACAAGGCATTCTGAAAGAGATTAGAGGTAGCCCCTGTAATTCACCTATTATGGGACTACAGAAACCGAGCGGGAAATTCAGGATCGTGCAAGACCTGCGAAAGGTCAACCCGATAGTTGACCCTTGTTGTCCAGTGGTACCGAATCCATCAGTGATACTGTTTCAGATCCCATGTGAAGCCGAGTGGTTTACTGTCATTGATTTGTGTCAAGCATTTTTCTCGATACCGCTCCATGAGGAAAGCCAATTTCTTTTTGCATTCCGGCTGGAAAATCGTGTGTTAACATGGTGTCGTATCCCTCAAGGGTATACCGAAAGTCCGTCGATTTTTAACCAGATCCTGAAAAAGAATCTTGAGAGTCTTGTATTGCAGCAGAACTCAGTTCTGGTGCAATACATAGACAATCTCCTTGTCGCCTCGGAAACGGAAGACGCTTGCAGGATAGACACGGTAGCCCTGTTGAACCACTTAGCAGAGAACGGGCACAAGGTGTCCCCAAATAAGTTGCAGTACTGTTTGAATGAGGTACAGTACTTGGGACACAGATTAGAAAAAGGCAAGAGGAAGGTGTCACCAGACCGAATTGAGGCAATAATGAACATGGCAATACCTACCACACAGAGAGAAGTCAGGATGTTTTTGGGAATGGTCGGCTACTGTCGGCAATGGATACCTAGTTTTTCCTTGAGGGAAAAGCCTTTGCAGAGGCTTACGCACAAGGATGTGAGTGATCCGGTACCATGGGACGAGGAGTGCTTGATGTCATTCCTAAAACTGAGAGAGGAGTTGTGTAGTGCCCCAGCTCTGGGAATGCCTGATTACAACAAGGCCTTTTCGCTGTTCTGTTGTGAGAGAGAAGGGTGTGCATTAGCAGTCTTAGCTCAGAACCATGGAGGTGTCCATAGACCAGTTGCCTACTTTTCAGCTACTCTAGATCCAGTAGCTTCTGCGTTGCCCGGATGTCTAAGATCCGTTGCTGCAACAGGTGTCAGCATCGAAAGATATGAAAGCATTGTAATGGGTCATCCTTTGACTGTATATGTACCCCACTTGGTTGAATTATTGATGACCAGGACTAAGACTCAGCACCTAACGAATAACAGGTTAACAAGGTATGAGCAAGTCATACTCGCAGCAGAGAATGTGACGCTGAAAAGGTGCTCTGTCTTAAACCCTGCGACATTAATGCCCATACCGAAGGCGGATGATGAAGATTGTGCGGACCACGATTGTCTTGACGTGACTGAACTTTGCACCAAACCAAGACCTGACATTGTCGATGAACCATTGACCGACCCAGATGAAATTTTCTTTGTCGATGGTTCATGCCTAAGAGACAGTGTTGGCCAACTAAGAGCAGCGTTTGCTGTATGTACCATTTCAGGAGTGGTTGAGGCGGCCTGCCTAGAAGGAGTACGCTCTGCGCAGGTAGCTGAAATCATTGCTTTGACTCGTGCCTGTTTGGCCGCTGATCAAATTCGAATCACGATTTATACTGACAGTCAATACGGGTTTGGTGTAGTTCATGACTTCGGACAGTTGTGGTCCCAGAGGGGATTTTTGACATCATCTGGCTCACCTATTAGGAATGGGGAACACGTAAGACAACTGTTAGATGCATTGCAATGTCCGAAGGAAATTGCTGTCGTGAAGTGTACTGCACATGGAAAGGGGGAGGATTTTGTGTCATTGGGAAACAACTATGCTGATGAAGTTGCTCGTTTCTGTGCAGAACAGGGATGTATATTTACAGAAGGTTACACAGGAGAGAGCCAAGAAAGAACCGAACTCAACATGATGTTAGCCATGGCAGACACTTGGGAAGAGCTCAAGCGACTGCAGGATGAAGTCCCAGATCAGGAACGGGAGGGATGGATCAAAGCAGGGTGTGAAAGAGGAGAAGTGGATGTTTGGGTCTCCAGTGATGGGAGAGCCGTATTGCCAGAAGATTTGTTGAGCCCAATGGCGAGATTGATACATGGACCGGCACACCTTGGTAGAGATGCAATGATGCGTGCCTTTAGACAGACGTGGTATAACCCACGATTTCGTGCAATGCCTGAAACAGTATGTCAGAGGTGTGTTACGTGTCAGCAGATGAATGCTGGAAAGAAAACTGTAGTCACTTTGAGTCACATTGGGAGATCAGGCGGGCCCTTCAACAGGATCCAGCTAGAGTTCGTGGAAATGCCTAAATGCAATGGGTTGAGGTACATTTTAGTGTTGGTATGTGTATTCTCACGGTGGGTGGAGGCTTACCCAACACGCAGGTGTGACACTCTCACAGTGGCTAAATTATTGTTGAGGGTGCTCATCCCTAGATTCGGGATCCCAACCTCTTTGGAATCTGATAGAGGAAGGCACTTCCACAGTGAAATCATGAAGTTACTTTGTGCTGCATTGAATGTCGATCAGAAACTCCATTGTAGTTACCGACCAGAGGCTTCTGGGATGGTGGAACAGGTTAATGGAACTTTGAAAGCTCGGATGGCAAAAATGTGTTTATCAACGTCCCTGAAGTGGCCTGACGCTTTGCCGCTCGTACTAATGAGCATGCGAAGTGTCCCAGATAGGAGGACCGTATTGTCCCCCCATGAAATTCTAATGGGAAGGGCAATGCGGGTGCCGGCAGTACCAGCTACAGCGTTGATAACCATCACAGATGATTTGATTCTCGATTACTGTAAAGGACTATCTGATGTGGTCCGTTCTGTGTCCAAGCAGGTGCAAGCTGCAGCTGTCCCGGCCTCAAGTGATCTGTGCCACGACCTGTGTCCGGGCGACTGGGTGCTTGTTCGAAAGCAGTGAGGAAGAGCTGTTTGGATGTTCGGTGGCGAGGCCCGTACCAGGTGATACTGATCACGAACACAGCAGTGAAGTGTGGAGGATTGCCGAACTGGGTGCATGCCTCCCAAACCCGCAGAGTTTCAGCACCCTTGGAAGAAACAGCTCCTCTCGTAAATGAAAATCCAGCTGATGTGGCAGGGCCACATGAGAGGACAAGTCAAGCTGTGAGGGTCGCTGACACAGCTGGTGGTGCACTAGAACAAGCTGAAGGGGGTTTCAACAGCTCGAACCTCGACTCTGACACAGAAGACAGAGATGGTGCAGTGGGCGGAGAAGAGTCAGATTCAGCAGAAAGAGGAAGCGGTGCACTGGGTATAGCAGGGGAAGGCAGAAGAATGACCAGAACTGAAGAAGGTTGGCCAGAAAGACAGAGGCGGCTGAATCTGAGGTTGGCACCCGAAAGAGATCTTGCTCCGGTGTCTGAGGTGTCTGAAACGGAAGCAAGCGACGAAGATCAGACTCAAGAGGGTCGGCGAAGGTTGAAAAGAACAAAAGTACCCTGCCGGAGATACTCTACCCCTGAGTGGACTTACACGGTGTTCGATGCAGGGGGTAGTGAGTACGGGGAGACTGAGGTCTGTGCAGGTGGTCAGCAAGAGCCCGAATGTGGTGGTGAAGGTGGTGTTGTTGTTGCCAGGGCTCGAAGTCGAAGGAATACTGACCCTCACCGTTCCGAATCCCCCGCTTCTGAGTAAAGTCCGACAACTGGTTTTGCACCGACTCGAATTTCCGTCTTTTGGATTTGAGCCGTCTTCACATGAAATGATAATCTTGCGTCTTGAACTTTTGTATCACGTTCTGGAAGTGCTTACTAATGATCTTATCATGGATGAAATCTAACCTGTTGTAAATAAAAGCCTAAAGAAAGAAGATAACCTAGATCCGAGAGGAAGAAGAATAAACTTAGGGACTTTCCCCAGAAGAGGAACGAAAACCTAGGGAAGTCTTTTTCTGGACTATGTAAATAAGAGACTGTTGTTGAAAGGGGATTTCAAGAGGTTTCAAGTGTTGTTTGAACTGGTTAAACAAGACACGAGTGGAAGAACAAAGACTTTTGAGTGTTCATTGTTGAAACCAAGAACTTTTGAGAAGGATCGAAATCATGGAGGCTGGAGATCCCAATCGTAGATCTAAGTTGATTGTAGGCGTACTTATAGGTAGTGTAATAGTTTCTATAATCGTAGTAATCATAGTCTCATATACCGTTCCACACGAGCTAGCAGTGCAGGGGTGCCAGGGACACCTACACCTACTACACCTAGCCAAAAAGAGGCAAACATAGGAGCTAACAGAGCTTTGCTGATAGAAGAAAGTCGTAGGTTGCATGTAGATTTGTCTAGAAGTGATTTCAAGCTTAATGCATATGCCAAGCTGCTATATGAGTACGTGGATGCGATGGATGCGAAGGATTGTTATGTGTGTATGCAGTTGCCTGCTTCAGTGGATGAGGGTATTAGGTACCACCATCTTCCACTGACATATGGAATCTCAGGTAGTCTTTTGCTTAGTATATTTTATGAAAGGGATCAGTTTGAGTATTTCTTTTCCAATTACGATGCAGTGCTTCCTGAAGTCCCAGCTTACAAGCATCTGAATAAGTACGACTACTATAAGTCAGAGGATAGACTTAGGAAGTTCTTCATTCCATCTTTGGAATTGGATACAGCATATGCCCACCGACATAATTTGACATGTTCATTATCAGGTGTAGAGAAAAAGTTTGTGGATCAGGTAGAAGACAGGTATAGAAAGTTGACACAGACAAGGGACACTGGGCATAGTAGGGTGGATTGGACAGATGAGGAAAAGCTACACCGGACAAAGGGAAGTTATGGTCCTATAGCCTTGGACAAAGAGCAGAGGGGAAAGCTGTGTGTGCGACGATATCAGACCTACTATGAAAAGGTTCCTGTGGGACAGAGTACGTGTGATCATGTTTTCACTATGGCAGATGTGGCTAAGAATTTTCTCCAGGGCCCTGTACAAGTGATACCTACGGTGTATTTTGTGTGTGGAAGGAATGCTTATGTGAGGTTACCTGCGAATTGGTATGGTACATGTTACTTGGGAATCATATTTCCAAAGATTTACCATACAGAGGATTTGGAACTTCTGGAAGGTGGAAAGCATTCGAGAGTGAGGAGAGGTACGAGTGCAGGGGTCGTAGTGGGAGATATCTTTGGAGCCATGATACCGAGTTTGGGAGTGATCATGAATGATGTGAAAATTCGGAGATTGGCGACTGTGATCGATGAGCTATCAATGAATACAGCAAAATCGTTGGTATTGGTGGAAGGAGAGATGTTGTCGATAAGGACAATGGTTTTACAGAATCGCCTTGCTTTGGATGTCTTATTGGCAAAAGAGGGCGGAGTCTGTAAATTATTGAAGGTTCAAGAGTGCTGTACTTATATACCAGACCACAGCAAGGATCTGGAGAAATATATAAGTAACATCACTACTATTCACACGAAGATAGCGGACTTAACTGAAGAGGGAGCTTGGGAAAAAGTTGGAAAAGGGTTTGGTCAAGTGGGAAGCTGGTTTGCGAATTTGGGAAAGGGATTCCTTGGCTATGTTCTGAGACCTCTTCTGATCGTGGTGGTTTGTGTGGTTTGCCTGTGGGGTCTGATTAAAGCCTTCAAGTGGTATCGAGCAGGCCGAGTTGAAAGAGCTCTGAGAGAAAATGAGACGAGAATGGCTAGACTGCGGGACAGTCAATATCAGAGATTCAAGAGAATGGAGAATCACAGATCAGGAAAAATGGCAACGAGTTCTGTTTAGGTCGGTTCTTTCTCCAAGAGAGTTGAATAAAATGTGATGACAGGTGTCATCAAAGGGGTGAACTGATAGAGCGCCATGTTCTTGTGAAATTTGTAGGGATGCATCATAATCACTGATAGTTCGCACCCGCATATATCCAGATATATATCCATGAAGTGCTAGCAAAATGAAGTTATAACCCAGTTATCAGAACGAATAAGAAATGTAGTTGTGCTATTTTAATCATGCAAATGAAACGCTTAATTGATCATGTATAACCCAACGCATAAAATGAATCAGCCCATGTGTAATCGAGCTGCAGTAGTTTAAACGAGTACCATATAAGTTGTACGTGTAGTTCACTTTTGCACATGAAAAATAATGCATCAATGCTTATAAACGTGATTAAGATTTGTGTGTTTAAATTGAGTAAAGGCCTGACTGTATATATGACAGGGAAAGGCCTGTTTGTTCTTATGTTAGCTTATTTTGCAGACAGAAAAGGTTCTCTTGGAAAGGCTCTCTGGGCACCGAAAGTAGATTTAATTAACATAGTAGAGAGTTTCTGTTGAACGTATCTTCTGTTGCAGGTGCAAGGACATATGCCTCGTATCTTCTGTTGCAGGTGCAAGGACATATGCCTCGTTAGTAAAAGACTGGCTCTTTGTTTCACAAGTTAGAGCGATGGGAGGCATGGAACTGGGAGTGCAATGGAATTTAGGGATGATACCTTCAGCGGAAAGGGTGTCTGGGACTCAAGGTCATCACAAACGTCCAGGATGAAGTAACCGTTTCGATGGAAAAGTACAAGGAAGAAGACCTGGCCAAAGAGGCGTAACAAAAGGCGTGTTCTATTGTATTGGGATTTGTATTAGGGATAGCGCCCCGAGGGTAGAGGGGAGAGAAGAGGTAGAGGAGAGCAGAGAGAAAGTCAGAGAGGGATTTGGTGAAGACACATCTTAAAATCTGAGCTTAAATATTAAGTGAGTGTACTTCTTAGGAAGTCTTCACAGCTGACACCTTTTCTTTTACTCTTGCCTGGGGATATTCGTTAAGTAGATATGCCACCTTAGTAATAGAGTAGGGACAGTTAATAGGTTTTCTTTATTTAGGTAATGAAGAATAATATAGAGATTGGAGCAATTATCGCTTGTCTAATACTTCTGGAGCTAACGATTCTTCTTGTCCTGAGTCGGATGAGACTCTTGCGTAGGATGTTATTTGTATTAGTGCCCATCTATTTCTTTAACCTCGTGTTGAGGTGCTTGCATGTGCAATTATTCTTGGCTGTAATAAATCCACAAAAGTAACTTCGGAGTCAGTGGTCTTTTAAGGTAAACTGGATTCTAAATTGTCGTATGTCTAGAAAGGATTTTCTTCCCTTCACACTATTCAGCAGGTAAAAAGATCCTGGCGACCTGAAGATTCTCAAAAGGAGATAAGATAAGAATCAGCTTTATCAAGGGCACAAGTCCTAAAAATAGAAGTGGGGGGACTAACCTAATTAATCAGTATGCAAGTGGCATCACGGGGCATGACATCACGGCGCGTGAGGCGCGTCACATCACAGTGCATTACATCACTGGAAGTGGCATCACAAGAAGTGACATCAGATCTTAAGCCCTCACATATATGTTTAGCTGGTCTATCATGAGTACATTTGAGCACATTTCGAGTATACTTGCAAACCCTCCTGATTTAGGCAGAAGATTCACTTTTGTAAGCTTCACATAAACCAATGTTACCTTTTGTCAGCGTAAAGCTTCCTCTACCCATAGTGCTTTAAAAGAAAAAATAGTGATATTTAAATTATTACAACGCCTCCTCAGGGGTAGTATGTGCTATATAAATGCTATTTATTTGTGCAAATACTGGGAAAGATAAACACATCTGACATTACAGTGCATGCATATCTCCTAAACAGAGCCTGAACAAAGTGAAAAGCTGCATCTCTTAAGTATGTGACAAGTGCTAACAAGGTGCATTTGCTTCTAGATGTGAGGCTCCTGACTGCTCCCAGCCAAGAGACACGAACAAAAAGAGGCCTGATGACCCCTCAGATTCGACCTTTGTTATGGGCCCAGCAGGAGTCTGAAATAAGAGAGCCCCGTCCCGCCTGCACGTTGTTGCGATCGAAAGCAGATAACGTGCAGGCGCTGCTGAAAGTGTCCCGGTGTTTGAAAATTACACCGGGACGAATTCAGCATCTTTTTTAGTGGGGCCCAACTTCTTGGCAGGGTGGACGGTGTCCACCCTGTGAAAAAAGTGGGTGGATGCCGTCCACCCGCGTGTACCCCCGACTCGTGCCCTGCCACTAACAAAGCACTGTGCTGGTGCAGAGCAGCTTTTTCTTATCCAAGCTGCCGCTTAACCCTTCCATCCTCCTGTAGGAGCAGCAAACGGCTCAGGGGAACAGAACGAACGCCAGTTTGTGCTGATTGGCAGGCTTGGTGACGGCGATAGGGGGGAGGGGCAGTGTGGCTAAACTGTTCCAAAATATGCTGCCATTGGCCCATGACCTGAAAAACGCCCGCCCCGGAATAAACAGAGTGCCTGCTCCGGAAGAGACCACCCCACTCTCCAGGAATCATCAAGCTCTGGTGATTTGGAAGCAATCAACCGGCAGAGAGAGCACCGGATTTCAAAACTACTGAGCTGTTGTACATAGTCCCTCTGATTATCAGCTGTCAGCTATTTCTCTGAATATTTATAGGGGCGGAAGCCAGTATACTCCGCTACATGCCGGGAGGCAGAGTTTTTGCCGAACTTCGCGCTTTTGCGGAGCGCGGAGTAACAAAAACTTTGCAACCTCTACCAGCGGGGCGGAGTTCTCCGCCCACCCTTAGCTAAAGGAAAGTAACGTCTTAGAAGAAATGTGAAGTACATTGTGCTATTTGTTAACTCATCTTGTAACTTTACAATTGCTACACCCTTATTTTCACTTTATACTAGGAGCTCCTATGTAAATAAGCCAACCCGACTTTTGCTTTGGTTGGCTCTCCTTCCAGGCTAAATTGGTAAAATAGTAAGTGATAAAATGGTGAAAATCAAAAGACCCTTACTGTGCACTTTGGCTAGCTTACCCACTACAATATCAACAAGCTTTAAAAACATTCTGGTGAAACATAAATCTTCTCCTACAAACCTGTTATAACTGCTTGACAGCATGTATGAATAGCATGCTGGTTGAAATCTGGTTTTAGCAAGATTATACGTTTAGCTAATAAAGCTGGACAGCTACAAACTATATGACAAAAATTTTCTCTGTCATAATTACAGAGGCGACATGTCGTTGGCTTAATCGGATTTTTCGACACAGGAAGGTGACTACGAAATTGGAGATGGCCAAGTCGAAGTATTAGGAGCTTCAGCTTCGCATTTAGACCATTCAGACCCGCCCAGATACTTCTGGGGTTTTATTTGCCAATAAGTGGCAATTACCATGCACACGCGTGACCTTTTCTCTAGAGCCTCTCTATCCAGCAGTGATGACACTTTTAATCTGCTCCCATTAATCACTCTATTAAAAGCAGCTTGTGAAAGAGGTAGGGCCCATAATTCTCTGGCATTTAAAGGAGATATGGCCAGTTTGTAATATTCATTATTGTTAGAAATGGGGGTCTCTAGTTGGCAGAGGTAGTTACCTTTGTCCAAATAGGGACCCTTGCTTCTAGTCAGGGTAAGGGGGATACACTTCTAAAATAACCCCTGCTCACCCCCTTGGTAGCTTGGCATGAGCAGACAGGCTTATCTCAGAGGCAGTGTGTAAAGCATTTGTGAGCACATACAGTAATACAGTGAAAACACTACAAATGGACACCACACCAGTTTAGAAAAATAAGTAATTTTTATCTAAACCAAAACAAGACCAAACGACAAAAATCCAAAATACAGTAATAAAAATAGGACTTTCAGATGGTAGAAATAGTTCAGTTCAAAGCAAATTGCAGATGCAACACTTTTCTCACAAAGTACCTGGAATGCATCACGCAAACAAGCAAAACGGGCCGCAGGGAAGGTGATGCGTCAGTTCCGTACACTCAGGGAAGGTGATGTGTTGGTTCCCTGCTATGGGGGAGGTGATGCGTCGGTTCCTTACTGCAGCGCAGGAGAGGTGATGCGTCGGTTCCTTACCGAAGAGGAGGTGATGCGTTGGTTTCTTACTGCGTGGGGAGGTGATGGGTCGGTTTCTTACTGCGTCCTCCAACGATGTGACAAACTTGGCACCTCGATGCGATGCAACAATCCAGGACGATGAGTGAACTCGTGCAGCCGCACAGCAGGCCTTGCGTTGAACTCTGTGTGATGATCTCGGACTTTGGAGATCTGTGCCCTCGGTGCATCGATTTCTCGAGCCGCGTCAGGCGCTGCGACGGTTTTTTTCGGTGATGTTTCGGAAACAGGTACGGATACGTCTCGCTTCTTCGAAGTTGTGGGGTTTTTCCAGCTCCCAGCGGAAAACAGTCTCTAGAGGTCCAGAACAGCAGCAGGCACCTCTTTGCAGGTTAGAATTCCCAGCAAGGAAATTCAGGGGAGCTGGTGGTTAAGTATTTGTGTCCCTGAAATTTCAGACCTTCTTTCAAGCAGGTGACAAAGCAAACAGCAAAGTCCTTTTTTCCTTTCCTTGGCAGCAAGCAGCCACTGCAGGCCAACCCCAGACAGCAAACAGCCCAGAGGCAGTATTCCTCCTCAGCTTCTCCGGCTCTTCTCCTTGGCAAAGGTTCCTCTTGATTCCCAGAAATGATCTAAAAGTCTGGGGTCCGGGCCCCTCTTTTCATACACAAAAATCCTTTGTTCTCTGAAGGCAGAGAGTGTCTGTGCCCAGCGAAAACCAGTTCTGTCCTCACTGGTGCAGCTTCCTGGCAGGAGGTGGAAACAGCATTGTGGAAAGCAGACGAGGCCCATTCAGGTGAAAGGAAATCTCTGCCCCTACTCTAAATGCAACCCAGGTTTATACAGCCCCGCCCTGACTCATCAGACTTCTGGAGCCAGAGCCCCTCTCCAGCCCTGTCATCCAAAAGCCAGACATGCAATACACAAACCTAGCAGAGGCACACTGGATGGTTAGGCAAGAAAATACCTACTTTCTAAAAGTGGTATTTTCAAACACAGAATGTAAAAATCACCCTCACTAAAAGATGCACTTTAACATTCTGAGTAGGAACCAGTGTCGAGACCGCTTGCAGCACACACGTTGCAGGTCGACGGTTAGAGTGGCTTACCTGTCCTCTACCGCGCTCACAGGCACTGGACTCCTGGGGATCACCTGTACTCAGGCTTATCGTCCCACTATTTTACATTTTATCACGCTTTCAATTGCATTTGCTTCAGACCAGCCTGGTCGGAATTATCACCGGCAGAGCGACATTACAGATCTTACACATCTTCCATTGCAGCCCTGAAGAAGTCACGGGACTCGTTCCCTTTTGTGATGAAACACGTGTTGGCTGGTTGTGTGTTTTCTATAAGGAATAAAAGAAATCTAAGAAATATATCCGTGTCGATCTCACAGGTTACTCTCTCAGATTGCGAGACTTTACAAACCAAGTATATTACCCCATGAACGTGTGCCCAGGACTTTGCTTCTCTTCATTTGTGTGGGCTCCCACCCACACATACACAGGGGTTTAAGGGTAGTTCCCCTGACCTGGCAGCACCGTATTTACCTAGAACACTTCATACCTCTTGCATACTAGACAGAGCGCCAAACTTCCTGATATTCCAAAACCCTACAACAGTGACAATACATTACCCTTGGAGTTACTTCAACCTGCGATGAAGGGTGGATGTCCAGGCTTCCTTCTCAGACAGCAGTGCAGGCCTCAAGCAGCAGGGCAGTCATCTGGCAGCAGAGCAGTCCTTCTTCTGAAGTGTCCACACGCGCGTACTAAAGAGTGGGTCTGATGGTCCCATTTCTACACCTAGTTCCCCCTTTGAAGTGGGAGAAGCTTCTGGAGCTTTTCCCCCACAGAAATATCTGGAATTTACTGCCTCTCTGCCCTGGGCCCAGTCTGTCTGGGGGCACAATAGGCTAGTGTGAAGTGCTTTGTATGTGAACTGGACCACTGCCTTTGACATGAAAGTGTGGCAGGTGGCAGCTCCGGTGCCTATCACACCAGGATGGCCTATTCTGCCAATACCGAGACCCTCTATTATGATACTGTCTGTGAGGAATACATAAAGGCCAACTGCAAACTACACCTAGTCATGTGACCTGAGAACAGGCAGCAAGCACCAAACTTAGGATAAGCAAATGCCAACTTTCTAAAATTGTCCTTTTCAGAATTGACTCAAAATCCGACTTTGCCATTGAAGAGGGTTTAAATTACAATTTCTCAGAGACCAAACATCATATTCCTACCTGCTCCAAAACAAAAGTTATCACTTATTAAATGAAATAAGGCACCCCAATGTTATCCTATAGGAGAGGTAGGATTTTTTCATTACAATTCCAGAGACACCAAACATGAACTGGTCACCTGTTCCCATTTGGGAATTAGAATGATAAAGATAGTAAGGTAACTCCAACATTATCCCATGAGAGAGAGGTAGGTCTTGTAGTAGTGAAAAACAAATTCGAAAGTTTAAAGTACATGCCCAACTTATTAAATACAATGCACCCTGCCATAGGCTGTTTAGGGCTTACCCTATGGGTGGCTTATACGTATTATAAAATGAAGGTTAAGGCCCAGTAAAATTGTTATTTTGCCAGATCAAAATGGCACCTTAAAACTGCACACAGTGGCTGCAATGGCAATCCTGATACATGTTTTAAAGGGCTACTTAACTGGGTGGCTGAGGTGTTCTCCTCAGGATAAATAGCAGGCAGGAGACCAAAAATAGTTGAAGAAACAGCATAAGTTTATTGTACATCTCATGCAAGGGACCTCAGCCACCAACAGTCCAAGCCAACTGACAAAAGCTTTCCAATAATAACATTCTCTCTCAAGGGGAGAGTTCCACAATAGAACACAACCTAGCAACCTCAGAAAAGGAGATTGCGCAATACAAGGCACAGAAAGGAGAGACATAAAAGCAGAATACCACATACCTGCCCCCTTATAGCATAAACATGAAGCAATACAGAGAAAGAAAAACAAACAAACAAAAATAATAATGAAATACTTAGCGAACTCAATCTTGTAAGAGACGAGGAGTGGTCCTCAAACAAGAAGAACACCTCCTGGGCGCTTGAGAAGTAGAGCAAGCAGCAGGAACCCCAGTACCAAAGGAAACACAAGGAGGACACTTGGCAACCCTACCCAGGTTCCAGATCCTATGGTCACTGGTCTTGACAGCAATGTTGAAAAATTTAATAATTTGCAAGGGATTACCAAACTTTGAGGCAGCAGCACCTTTTCTTGGTAATTTCACTCTGACACAGTCACCAACAACTACGGAAGTTTTCTTAGCAGCCTTCCTCACATCAAACAAATCCTTCCTCCTCTGCATACACCCAAACTCCTTTTCCCTCCAACCAGCAGTATCTTCAGACCCACAGTTAGACATTTTCCTGCAGGAGGCCACCCAAGATGGAATTATATTAGTAATGGCTGACCTACCCTTAAATAATCTAAAGGGAGCCACTCCCGTGGATGAATGAGGTGTAAACCTATATTCACGAACCTTTCTTTTGATGGCCAACTCCCAATTATCACCAGAAACAACTGCTAACTGCATGGCATCTTTCAACACTTTGACAAACCTTTCCACAGCACCATTACACTCAGGGTGATATAAGGCAGCCTTTTTATGTTTTATACCCCTCTCCTCCAAAAATTCCTCAAAGAAATGCGAAGTAAACTGAACTCCGTTGTCAGACAATAAAGACATGGGAAACCCTTCACGCTCAAAGAGCTCTTCCAAAAATTCCACAACAACCTGAGATTCAACAGAATTGACAATTTTAATTTCAGGCCACCGAGAATATAAGTCCATACAAACCAAAACAAATCGATCCTGAGACCTTAACTTCACAGGTCCCAAAATATCAATTGCAAGATCAACCCAAGGACCAGAAGACTGTTCCCGGCGATCATTGGTTGCGTCCTGCACTTCAGCACCTTGTCACTCCCAGCACACTGGGGGCAATTGCGAACAACCCTTTCTATGAAAGCATCCATCGCTGGCCACCAGTAAGCCTCTCTAACCCTTTCTTTGGTTTTTGCTATTCCCATGTGACTCACATGGGCATTGTTCACCAGCTTATCTTACCTCGCATCAAGATACCACTCACCAAGGTTAACTCATCTTTGACATTCCAAAAGCCTTTAAGATTTTCATCACAGTCATGCTTGTTGCCCCAGCCATCACAAACTTTCACCAGCACAAGTTTCAAGACATTATCCTGATCAACATTTTCTCTCCACACTTCCTCGGAAAAGAAACCCTCAGTGATAACACAAACATTCACCTCTTCTTCAAACTCCTCGCCAAAAAAGAACTGAGACTCCTCTGGCACATCAGCAATATCATTTTGTCTACAAAGCCTGGAGAGACAGTCTGCCAAAATGTTTTTAGAGCCGGGAAGATAAGAAACATCAAATTGAAACTCTTGCAAGGCAACAACCCACTTCCTAATCCTGTGCGAGACAAAGTCAACCCCTTTCTTACAGAAAACACCTCTAAGAGGTTTGTGATCAGAAACAACATGAAACGATTTTCCCCACAAAAACTTCTTTAGCTTGCGAATGGCCCAGTAGACTCTCAGAGCTTCTTTCTCCACGACAGAATAATTACACTCGGCACCTCTCAAGGGACTGGAATTGAAAAGAATGGTCTTTTCAGAACCACCAGCTTTCTGTACTAAAACAGCACCCAAACCTTTTGAACTAGCATCCGTGATGAGATATGACTCTAACAAGGGATCAAAGATAGATAAGGAAGGGGCATCATTCAAACACTGTTTGATGACATCAAACTCTTCACTACAGGCATGACTCCACACAAACTCACAACCCTTTTTCAGCAAGCTACGCAAAACTTAAGTTTTTGTGAAAAATTGGGAACAAACTTATTATAAAATTCCGCCATACCCAGGAACTTTACTAATTCCTCTTTGTCCTTAGGGTATTCCAAGTTAGAAATGGCTTGTACCAAAGAGGGTTTGGGTTTAATACCAGAACCAGAAATTAAATGACCCAAGTACTCAATTTCCCCAGCATTAAATTTGCATTTTTCAGACTTCAGAGTGAGACCAGCAGAAAGGAGCCTTTCTAAAACCAGAGTTAACCTTTTATCATGTTCTTCAAGGTTAAGACCATGAATAAGGATGTCGTCTTGATATACTTTGATCCCAGCAATACCACTGAGAACTCTCTCCATCACCCTCTGAAAAACAGAGGCCGCTGAGATAAGTCCAAAAGGCATCCTGAGATACTTCAAGGTACCAAAAGGCGTGATGAAGGTGGTAAGATCTTGTGAAGTTTGATGAAGCTTGACCTGATGGTATGCTGATGAAAGGTCCAATGTGGAAAAGTGTTTGGCTCCAGCCAAAGAGGACAACATTTCAGTGATATTGGGGAGAGGATAATGGTCTACGATGACTTCTTTATTCAACTCCCTCAAATCTATGCATAATCTAGCCTCCCCATTGGCCTTGCGAGCCGTAACGACTGGAGAAATCCACTCAGTCACCTCTACCTCTTGAATGATTCCATTTTTGATAAGCTTTTCTAATTCATTTTTGATGCTATCTTTCACTAGTAAAGGAACACCCCTGACTTTTGCTACTTTGGGTACAGCTCCTGGTTTGATATTTATGTGGTGAACATAGTTCTTGAGGCAGCCTAATTCCTTGCTAAAGACTTCTGGATACTTTGCAATCCAGACATCAGCCCCATCATTTACAGCTTTAACAGTTGACATATCCCTCAAACACACCAAGGGCGTTTGATTTGGATCTAGGTACACGTAAAGATCCCGCTGGTGGAACCAACTAATCAAAGAATCCCCTCTCATAGAGATATAAATTTTCCCAGGAACAATCCTGCCTTTGAATTCAATAGTGCCCCAGAAATACCCCAAAAGATCAATAACTTCTCCTCCATAACCTCTCGGTTTGATGTCTGGCTTCACTAATTTGACCTTGTTACATAGCTGTTGAACATAAAAACTCTTAGGAATAGCGTGATTTTGGCACCAGAGTCAAATAGCATTTTTACAGACTGATCATTTATCAATGCATTCTCAAAAGGCCCCTCATTCCTTGAATCAACAACTTGACAAATCTCAACAACCTCACCATCTTGCTCGTAAAACATCAACTTCCCTAACTTTCTTCTGCTCCCTCTTGGATCTATAGCAATGTGAAAAATGGCCTTTCTTGCCACAATTGGAACAGGAAACCTTCCACCCAGGACAGTCTTTAAAGTTGGCCATGTGCCCAGGATTGCCACACCTAAAACATTTACCTTGAAACAAAATGTTACTAGAAGGTGAAAAACTTTTAGAAGATTTGGCTGAGACCGAAGGCCTATCAGATCTACTCTTAGAGGAGGTTTGATACTAACCTCTTTAACATCTCTTTCATCTTTCTCAACAGCACCGTTTTTGAGCACTCCTTTCTAATGGTGTCAACACAAGCTTTAGAATGCTCATGTAACTTCAAAATAGTAATAACTTCTTGTAAGGAGGAATTATCTTTTTGCCATAAACTGTCTTTGGCTTTATCAATAAAACAACCAAGCATAAGTTGATCTCTCAACCTCTCCTCCAAGGTTGCACCAAAGAAACAAGTAGAAGCTAGTTTTCTTAAAATGGTAATATATTGCTCTACAGTTTCCTCTGGTCTTTGCATTCTCTTACCAAAATGATAACGCTCAAGAACCATACTTACTCTGGGAAGATAATGTATGTCCATCTTTCTAACACATATTTCATATTAATTTAAAATGGCAGCTTCACTGTCCGGAAGATCAGGGAGATGTTCAAAGACTTCCTGACCCTCCGAACCCAGACAATGCATAAACAAAGAGGCTTTCCTTTCCGCTCTTAAGGAAGTGCCACAGACCCTAGCATAATTGGCAAAGACTTTTTCCATTTGATCCACGGAATTAAAGGATCACCAGATGCAGCTAGAAAATATGGAGCATTCTGTATGTTTAAGAATTGAGGAGAGTTTCACACAGATTTAATCAATTGTGAATATTTATAAGAAAGACAAGAAAATAAATGAGACAAAGGTTAAGCAAACAGCTGTGTGTGGAAGTAAACAAAGAACTACAGCTGTGCACGTGAATACCTACAATAAATCGCAGCTGTGCACATAAGGTAACAATAATAAAGCCAATATTAAGAATTGCAGCTGTGCACATCAGCGTTGGGATAATAGTAAGCTGTGCACATAAGAGCTGGTGTAGAAATATTAAATAACAGCTGTGTGCAAACGCAGCTGTGCACATCAGCACAGAAGTAGCAATGATAAACTTTACAGAAAGGATTACAGCTGTGCGCATCAGCGCAGGTGTAGGAATATTAAATGGCGCTGACAATGAAGCAATGAGCTTTTCCAACAAGCCTCCAGGCAAGGTCAGGCAACAGACCTCAAGCCAACATTAAGAGGACATTATGTGAGCCTGACGTACTTTGCGAGAAACAGAATTAAACAAATAAAGAAAATAATAAAGCTGTGCGCATCAGCGCAGATGTGAAAATATGAAATAAAAGAAGTGCATGTAAGCGCCGAGAAACAACAAATGGGCCTGCTCCGACAGGCCTCCAGGCAAGGTCAGGCAAATGTAGGCCTCCGGGCAGAGACAGGCAAGCATAGGCCTCCAGGCAAGGTCAGGCAAACGTAGGCCTTCAGGCAAAGTTAGACAAACGTAGGCCTCCAGGCGAGGCCAGGCAGATGCGAGGAGGCCCAAAGTGGCGCACGGCAGCGCGTTATGAAGCCAGCGCAGCAGATGCCAGAAACAGGAAAACCAAACCCTACCGTGAGACTCCAGGGTACAGTACACCAGCGCGCTCCTCAGGAAGACAGGAACAGGGAGGCTGAAAAGTCATCTATGAAGAGTCCTCACGTTGAATGAAGCAATGAAGACGTTAGTCGAGGGCAGCACACCTGATGAGCCTCACGAAGGATTTAAGGTAAAAGCAACCTTATATCTTCAAGCATGGAATAAATCTTCAGAAGTGGCCGAGTTGGATAGTTAAGCCGAGTTGTGTTGAGGTCCCTGTTTGATGAAAGTAGGTTCACTCGTCGCCAAAATGAGGTGTTCTCCTCAGGATAAATAGCAGGCAGGAGACCAAAAGTAGTTGAAGAAACAGCATAAGTTTATTGTACATCTCATGCAAGGGACCTCAGCCACCAACAGTCCAAGCCAACTGACAAAAGCTTTCCCATAATAACATTCTCTCTCAAGGGGGAGAGTTCCACAATAGAACACAACCTAGCAACCTCAGAAAAGGAGATTGCGCAATACAAGGCACAGAAAGGAGAGACATAAAAGCAGAATACCACAGAGACACCAAACATGAACTGGTCACCTGTTCCCATTTGGGAATTAGAATGATAACGATAGTAAGGTAACTCCAATATTATCCCATGAGAGAGAGGTAGGTCTTGTAGTAGTGAAAAACAAATTCGAAAGTTTAAAGTACATGCCCAACTTATTAAATACAATGCACCCTGCCATAGGCTGTTTAGGGCTTACCCTATGGGTGGCTTATACGTATTATAAAATGAAGGTTAAGGCCCAGTAAAATTGTTATTTTGCCAGATCAAAATGGCACCTTAAAACTGCACACAGTGGCTGCAATGGCAATCCTGATACATGTTTTAAAGGGCTACTTAACTGGGTGGCTGAGGTGTTCTCCTCAGGATAAATAGCAGGCAGGAGACCAAAAATAGTTGAAGAAACAGCATAAGTTTATTGTACATCTCATGCAAGGGACCTCAGCCACCAACAGTCCAAGCCAACTGACAAAAGCTTTCCAATAATAACATTCTCTCTCAAGGGGAGAGTTCCACAATAGAACACAACCTAGCAACCTCAGAAAAGGAGATTGCGCAATACAAGGCACAGAAAGGAGAGACATAAAAGCAGAATACCACAGAGACACCAAACATGAACTGGTCACCTGTTCCCATTTGGGAATTAGAATGATAACGATAGTAAGGTAACTCCAATATTATCCCATGAGAGAGAGGTAGGTCTTGTAGTAGTGAAAAACAAATTCGAAAGTTTAAAGTACATGCCCAACTTTTTAAATATAATGACCCTGCCCTAGGCTGTTTAGGGCTTGCCCTATGGGTGGCTTATACGTATTATAAAATGAAGGTTAAGGCCCAGTAAAATGGTTATTTTACCAGATCAAAATGGTAGCTTAAAACTGCACACAGTGGCTGCAATGGCAATCCTGATACATGTTTTAAAGGGCTACTTCAGTGGGTGGCTTACTAAGTGCTGATGTTCCACTATTTGCATTTAATTTACAGGCCCTGGGTACCAGTAGGACCACTTTACTAGGGACTTACAAGTAAATTAAATAGGGAAACAGCATGTAAGCCAATTCTAACATGTTTCAAGGGAAGAGCACCAGCACTTTAGCACTGGTTATCAGTGGTAATGTCCACAGAGCCCTAAAAGCTAACAAAAACAGGTTAAACAAGCATTTACAATGCAATAGGTCTCGCAATTGTGAGTTTTTGAGCTATTGGCATTGTAAATGGCAATGCCTTTTATAATATTAAAAGGCATTGTCATTTACAATACCAATAGTTCAAAGTTTTGCAAAAGCAATACCTATTGTATTGCAGAGCACGGTGTGCGTGAAGCGAGCACCGCACTCAATATAAAAGTTAAAAAAAAGAAACAGAGCGCCGTGTCCCTGAAGCGGGTGCTGCGCTCATTATTAAAGTTAAAAAAAAAAATTAACCGAGCGCTGTGTCCCTGAAGCGGGCGCCATGCTCAGTACTAAAGTTTAAAAAAATAAATAGAGTGCAGTGTCCCTGAAGTGTGCAGCGCGCTCACCATCAAAGTTTTTTTAAAGATTTTTTAACTTAGCGCGGTGTCCCTAAAGTGGGCGTCGCGCTCAGCATGCAAGTTAGAGCGGCATAGCGCTCTATAAGAAAAGCGGCCGCCATTGTCCCCATCAGTGTCAATAAACAAAATAGTGCTCACCCACTTATAATGCAAACCGTGTAACAAGCCAAGTAAAAGGTCCAGTCATTATGGGCGGTAACAAATGCAGACAAGGCGGTACCAAGGAGGGACTAACAAGCCTATTTAAGAATCAGAAGCCAGCATTTACGAAGGACAATGACACAAGCCAATGACAAATATGGGCGGAGAGTGGGCGGGGCTTCCAGTGCATACTCTAATACTGCATGTCTTGCAGAGCAAGCAGTGCAGGCCCTCTGCCGCTAGGCTCGACCTAAAAACACAAGGGGGAAGATATACAGTTTTCAGAGTGACTCTGCAGAAATGGCCACGTCCAACAGTAAGGAAGCAGGAGGAAGACGGAAAATTGAATCAGTGGATAGAGTTGGAAAATGGACGATGGAAAAAGAGATAAAGGAGAAAATTGCAAGGAAATGGAGAGGAGTAGCATGGCAAGTGAGTGGTAAGTAGAGAGTATAAAAGAGAAGAGACAATTTGGGAAAATAGCAAAGGTGTGTAAGTAAAGACAGACAATATGAGAATAGCGTTTTTATGCTGGCCGTAGTATATTCTGGAAACTGTATGTTTAATGGGACAATTCTTTTGACAACATTTTCTCCAAATCATCCTCTAAAGAACTTTCTAAAATCCATTACTTTGCCACAAACTTCTTTGGAATAATGTGATTTCAAATATACATTTTTGTCAGCGTTTAAAAATAAAATAAATGTCTTGCTTTTTTGCAATTGCGGAGGCCATGTCAATTTTGTGTCAAGTGTGATGCCTAAATAGCTGAAGTTCGATACATATTCTAGCTTCTGCTTTTGAACAAAAATGTTCTTCTTAAATGATTTATGCGGTTTGACTGCCATGTATTTTGTTTTACTTGAGTTTATTTCAAGGCCTTTCATGTTACAATATTCGCTAAATGAATTTAAAAGATTTTGGAGTCCCTTCGGCGTTTGAGATATTAAAATAGTGTCATCCGCATATAAAAGGGCTCGCACTGGCAACCCTCCTAACTGCCCACTTCCCAAGAGATGTTTTGGGGCATCATTTACATATAGAGAAAAGAGGGTGGGTGCCAGTACACATCCTTGCCTTACACCCCTCCTTATGGGAAATGCCTCTGTGAGTTCTCCCCTGGGCCCCCATCTAACTTTCGCATAATTATTTTCGTGTAGTCTCACTATCTGTGTAAGGAGTTCCTCTGGTACTCTCTGGTCTTTTAGGGAGCACCAGAGCAGGTCTCTTGGTATAAGGTTGAAAGCGGCCTTCAAATCTATAAACGCTATATACAGGTGACCTTCCTTCAAAATCGTATATTTCCACCCCATGCATAAAAGTCTAAAAGCCTGGTCGATTGCACTGGTTTTTGCTCTGAACCCTGCCTGATACTGTGATAAAATATTATTTACCTCTGCCCACTCATTTAATCTTGTTAAAATCTGCTTGGCATAGATCTTTTGTAAGGTATCAATGAGGCTTATTGGCCGGTAATTGGCAGGATCTTGGCGATCTCCTTTTTAGGTCTCGCGCCTGCGTTGCAGTGCGCAGCACTGCTCGAGCAGCGCGAGACCTCTAGAAAGGGCTTCTGAAAACGACCCACACGCTCGTGCGTGTGGTTTTGTTTTCAAAAGCCCTCATTGGCTGTAGCGTGCGTTTTAGAAAAAACGGCACGCGATTAGGCTAAGGCGGGCGCATGTCCCGCCTTCGCTCCTCCATTCCCGACGGTGGCCAGAACGCGCAGCAGCGCGCGTTCGCCTCGCTGCCGCTGCCGCGCTCCCTGGCCCCCGCTCCTCTGTGGTGCGCACGCACCACTGTTTACTACAAAAACAAGCATTTGCAATGCAATAGGTCTCGCATTATTAAAGTTTGACCTATTGGCATTGCTAAATAATGCAACACCAATAGCTCAAACTTTAATAATGCGAGACCTATTGCATTACAAATGCTTTTTACTTAATATCAACAGCTTCTCAGTGGTTCACAATATGTGTGTCGCGGCACCCCAGTGCGCCGTAAAAGTAGCCCACGGGCGCCGCACCAAGCATACTGTTTGGGAAACAACACATACGCTTAGTCACATAAACAAGCCAAATCTGCAGTAAGACGCTCCCTCCCCACGGCAGGCCGCCTCGCTTCATGCTTCACCACATTTTTTTTTTTAACTTGGTTTGGCTACTCTCAACAAGCACGATTCGCAGTGGGCGAGGCATTAAGCAGATTCACTGCGCAAGTGTGAGTCGTGATGTTACTACACATAACGCGACGTAGGCATTGTCTTCTGGACTTCCACCATAAAAAGTTAGCTGTAATCCTCGATGGAGGTGTATGCATCCCTGCTTTTCTCGAGCGCAAAACGTCTGTAACATATTAATCAGCCTAACTTTGTGCGCGTGGTCAAGGCTCAGCAAGTGTGTTTTCTCCCTGTTTCCACCATGAGAAGTTAGCTGTAATCCTCGATGGAGGTGTATGCATCCCTGCTTTTCTCGAGTGCAAAACTCCTGTAACGTATTATTCAGTATAACTTCGTGCGCGTGGTCAAGGCTAATCAGGTGTGTTTTCTTCGCATTTCCACCGTGAAAAGTTAGCTGTAATCCTCGATGGAGGTGTACGCATCCCTGATTTTCTCGAGCGCAAAACGTCTGTAATGTATTAATTAGCCTAACTTCGTGCGTGTAGACAAGGCTAAACAAGTGTGTTTTCTCAGCATTTCCACCGTCAAAAGTTTGCTGTAATCCTTCATGGAGGTGTATGCATCCCTGCTTTTCTCAAGCACAAAACGTCATGTACTGTATGTGACGAAGAGATTCTTTCTCGTCATCTGTTACATTGAGCCGGGTGGCTGAGAGGAAGAGTGAGTGTGGACATGTTCTGTTGTTGTTTTTACTGCCTGGCCTCACACGTTCTGAGGGACCAACGTGATGCCTATTAACAACCTGATCCAGATAGGAGCTTTGTTTGCACTGGGCAGCCCTCACATGAATCTGCGTGGCACTTTTTCAGTTAGCAATAAGTTAAACTTTTAAGTTTGGCAGGTCTAGTATTATGGAACTGCAGGCTCGCACTTGAACAATGTCTGCATAGGTATACAGGAAACGATCTCAGAGAGGCACTATCAACATAGCTGTTATGGTTAGCTCTTTGTGCCATTGGGCATGCTCCAAGGGTAAGAGACCTCACCAAGATTGTTTCTCGGTTCACTCCAGAAAGAATTATTTCTCAGAGCTACATTACTTTGCAAGTGATGCTAATCAACCCTTCAATCTGCTGCTGTACCTGCAGCATTGCTTTGCCTGGTTTGATTTTTTAAGGGCGGAGGATTCACATTTGTTTGCGTAATATCAAGAGCTGCAGTAGTGGTAGGTGTGGCATCAGATAAAAGCACTGCAGTATTATAAAACAGAGCGGAACTTCTACTGCCAACCCTCTTAGTGGCAAGTTATATAAATATGGTTAGCATATGTTTGCTAATGTATGATTATTAACCAACATCATTGCAGAGCATTCCTGGCATGCGTTGCAGGCGGGGTGGACACTTTTTCACTTGTTTCTTAACTCCAGCTCTACTAGTGGGGCAGACATCTCAGCATACATGTTACTACTGCCTTATCAAGTAAGTGGTCTCGGTGTGTGCAGGTGAATAGTTACTGTCAAAATATTCTCCAGTTTCGCACTTGGAAAGCGCATGAGTGAAGATCGGTATCTGTGCGTAGCTGCATAAACAAGTCCGGCTACAAAGTTTTAATTGCGCAAACTATTGGCATGTGTACACTAATGAAAAGAACAATGTTAGCAGAATAATTTTCTCCATGTACCAAACCCAGCATATATACTCCTTAAAAGTAGATTTTATTAAACACATGCAGAGTCATTGACTTATTGTAAAGCCATATGAGCATTTGCTTTACTTTTCATCAAAAGAATTCGTCACACATCTTGAATGTTGTGCATAATTTTGTATGATCTTCAGAATTCTGAGAAAACTGTTAACTTGCATAATTATGTTGTAGGAGACCCATATATAAACAGAGAAGAACTTTTGCAGTACCGTACGTTTTGAGAATATCAGCTCTTTGCATCGTATTTTTATCAAATATATTCTCTACGGGTCACACACATTTGTTACTAGATGGAGTTTTTCTCATTGCCTCTCAAACCTTCCTATAAAAGCAGTCTCCTTTTTAACCTCCACCAACCCCAACCAATTTGAGTGTGTCCTCTTGACCCATAATCTGGCAAACTTTAAAAAGGTTCTCCTACCTGTGCTCTCAGTCCACTTGTGAAAAATTAACGTTTTGTCCAGTCAGGAATGTTAACCTAAACCGATACATTTGAAAGCAAAACTGTCTACTGCTTCACCCCCTCTCATCTCGCAATCCCACAGGCCCTTGTCATCCCTCACACTTCTTATCTCCGCTCTATACTGCCTGCTCACACATACTAAGCACAATTTCTTTCCAGCGCCTTTTCAAAGTTTCCGTTCCTCACTTCCGCGCTCTCCTCCTCTTCTTGGGGTGTCTTCTGCATACACAGGTCCTTCCTCTTTATGCGTCTGTCGCCTGCTCTCTCTTTCTCTCTTTCTCACACACTTTCTGCTCCTCTGTCTGGAGTTCATTCACCACTTCCAGCAGAAACTACCAATTCCTCTCTCTTCCTTTCTATTTATTCTTTGCAGCTCTCACCCCATCTATTCACCATGCTGCATAATTCCGCTACACAAATCCACTCCACACCACACAATTCCACCCCACACAATTCCACCCCACACAATCCCAATACAACCCACATAATTCCACACCACACCACATACACCCACTACACTCCAAACCAAAACACATAGCTAAAAGACATTATCATTTACAACGTCAATAGCTCTAACTCTTCTAAATGCGAGACCTATTGCATTGCAAATGCTTGTTTAAAGATTGTGATAATGTCTGCCCCTTTCCATGAGTCTGGTACTGGGGCACCTGCTGCTACAGCATTACAAAGAAGGTTAATGTATGGCCCCCAGACAGCTTTGTCATGCTTCAACAGGTCTCCTGGTATTTTGTCGGGGCCTGGGGCCTTACCGGGCTTAATTGTATCAATTGCTGCCAACGCTTCCTCTATACTTAAATAGGGGATATGGATTTGTTCCATATTATTCAATACTTCACCGTTTGGTTTTATTGTTTATCGTTTGTTGGCTCATTAGCATTCTCGGAATACAATTTTGAAAAATGATTGACCCAAGTGCCTGCATCCAGAAAAAGATCCATGCTACTTCTCCCCATTTTATTGCCCTTGGTTAACAATTTCCAAAAGCCAGCATGATCCTTAGTTTTAGCAGCGATTATCAGTTCTGTCCAGACGCTGTCATCCCATTCTTTCTTTGTTTTCATTAATAAGCTTTTATATTTGGCCCTTTTCTCTCTTAATGCTATAACGTCATTAGATTTTGCTGCCATTATGGGCTCACTCTTTACTTTGCGACACTCTCTAGTGTACCACTGGTTGGCTGATGTATGTGTCGCTCTATTCTCCACCCCGTTCTCTCTGGAGATCTTGCTCAAAATCAAATTTAATTTGTCTATCATTTGGTAGTGAATATGCACTATTGAAATCTCTGAAATTGGCAATTCGATATAGGGGGAGATGACATCAGAAAAGGTATTATAAATCCTTGCCATCTCCTCGTCCTTACCCAATATTGATGGCCATTTTAAGGCTCTTCGGTTGTTGCTAACTATTGGTTGAATTTGACTTGGGTTACTATCGTTATGCCTCCTGTTCGTAAAATAGAAGAGGGAACCTGCTAGTGTTAAACATAGAGGGTAATGATCACTATCTCCTCTGGCATCCACTATTAAGTCGTGGATATTGGACCATGAATTAGCCGAAACCATTATATAGTCAATGCTGCTCTTGGTAAAGCCCCTACTAAATGTAGGTGCACTCGGTCTATCTGACGGCAATCGGCCATTACAGGCCCTACGTCCCTGCCCTGAAATTAATCGAGTAAGTTGCGCAGCTGCAGCTGTACAGGGCGTTGCGGGACCTGCTTCCAGAGGAGGGATGTTGTTAGCCAGATCCTCCTCTTCAAACAGGTTTTCCAATCCCACTATAGGTTCAAATTTACAGTTAAAATCCCCCCCTACAATTATCATTGCCCCGGGGTCGATTGTGTTCAGAAATTTTTCTAGCAGTTCTATGACTGGAGATTCTTTACTAGAAGGACCAGGTCTGTTGTAGATATTTATTATATAAATTGGGGTTTTATCAAGTGTATTAGCTTTACCCCCATTATATCTAATGCTGGAAATTTCAGTTGAGTTAAATCCACATCTAGAGTAATTTTTACCCAAAGAACAAGGCCACCCGGTGGTCTACCTCTTACTGAAGGTATGGCACTAACACTAAAAGTTTTGTACCCAAGCTTATGGGAAGTTTCTAGTGCCCAAGTTTCCTGTAGCAGGCAGATTTCGCTATGATTAATATACTCCTGCCATTCATCATCTTCTAATTTACGTTTCAATCCTGCTATATTGCAAAAAAGCAAGACCATTTTGCTCCAAAACTCAGTTCCCATACTAAAAACGCACCAGAAAGTATAACTAAGGCAGTGTCACCTGCACTAGAGGTGTACAAATATAGGGCACAATCAGCAACTGTATACGGAGCTGAACTTTGGGGGGGTCACTTGTAGAAATACGTTCATGGTGGAAGAAAAAAAAAGTTTTTTAGGATGTTGTTACGTCTTCCCGTACGTACCCCAGTCAGCCCTATTGTTATGGATCTGAACATAAAATGCATTGATCACCAGGCTATATTAGGACCACTGTCATTTTGGGTGCGATTGTGGACTACCATTGAACTCGCAAGCTACAAAGAGGGGCTAGAAGAGATACTAAGATATGACCGCTTTGGTAGTCTCCAGTAGGTCAAGCATGTGAGAACATGGTTCTACAAACTTGGATTGAACCATTTTTGGGAAACACCCGCACTGTTGCCACCGCCCTCTAAGAAAATATTGAAAACAACATTTTGGGCATACATGCAAAACTGTGTATCCCATCATTCTGATAATGGAATATTGACCACACAATTCCTTCTCACAAAATCTCTTCCGCCCTTCGAACAATTTCTTGACGAAATACAACCTCAGCTGGCTAAATCGCTGTATTTGAAATTCCGTTATGGTATTCTGCAAGTTAAATCTAATACAGCAAAATGGGGTTTGAAAAATGATGATGACAATGACGATCACTGCCTTTTATGTAATTACAACACACAAGAAAATGATTATCACATACTATTTTTTTGCCCAGTATATGCCATACCAAGGCGAAAATGGATCAAACCGATATGCTGTAACTTGGGAGTTAGGTCTTGCACTGATGCTACTAGAATACTAAAAACCGATACCTCGCAGAAAATTGTTTTTAGTGTCAGTAGATACCTGTTTGCTGTCAAATTATTGAGGAAAAAAAGGCATGAAATTAAAAAAAAAAAAAAAAAAAAAAGGGCCCCACAACTTTTTAATTTATATTTCTGGTTTTTAATCTATATATACACTTTCTTGCATTAGCACTTTATATCCGCCCTGCATTTAATACAAAGTATTTTTAACTACATGTAGCTTCTTTAGATAAGTATTGTGTTACGTCAAGTATCTATAGGCACTATTATAGCATTTGCACTTTATTTTCCAATTATGTACTGTACTAAGCACCTTTATGCATTATTAAGCACTTGCACTTTATTTGCCAAGTATAATCTATGTATGAAGCTCCAACTTTTTTACTTTTGAATGCAACATTGTTTTAATAAGCAAGTTCAGTGTTTTTATGTACTGGATTAGACCCACTGATTACTGACATCTTCATTATTCTAATTTAAGCATAAATTCCAAAGACCCCTGCAAATGTCCAAAGACGCAATTGAGACCGTCATCCGTCTAAACTGGGGGGCATATTTACGTTCCTAGGCGCATCCCTGCATATCAGCAGGGATGCGCCAGAAAATGCGTCACGCAAGTTTACCCTTGCGCCACGTCCGATGCGCTGCATTTACAATGCGGCGCATCGTGGCACTGAGATAAGCAGATGCGTGACAGCATCTGTTGGCGGAAGGTTGGCGCAGTGCTGAAGTTGTGTCGTAGCGCGACGCAACTCCAGCACTGTTCCAACCTTCCTATCCCTAACATGGTGCGTCAATACTTACGCCTGCTTGAAGCAGGCGTGAGGATTTGACGCACCAGCGTCAGAAAAGTGACTGCGTGAAATCTTGTAGATTTCACTCGTCACTTTTCCGAGCGTTCCTGCGCCGGAACGCCCCCTGTACGCCAGTACGCCACATGAAACCTGACGCAGATTTCATGTGGCGCAGGGACTTACTACGTGACGCATCTCCCTAGATGCGTCACGTTGTAACATAGCGCAAGGCGGCGCATGGTTTGCGTCGCCGCTGCATCACATACGTGACGCAACGGCGGCGCAAAAGTGGCGCAAGGGGCTTGTAAATATGCCCCTGGGTTTTTAACATGTGTTTTTTAATTGGTATGTTTGAACTGTTTTTATTTTGTATCTTTTATGGTTTTTCAAACCGAATAAAGATTATTGAATTGAATTGAAAATAAATGTCTTTGGGCAGAACGACCAACCAATTACAATGGTTCCATAAATCCTATCATACTGTAAAACATATTAGTATGTGACTGCACTTTCCTGAATCACTTTTACGCATCAACTTCTAATCATTTCCATTGCCTTTGATGATGGGTTGCTGCATGGAGTATTCACTGAACTACGTGCCCGCAGTGCAATCGTGAATCCGTGATGCGCAGAAATTGCTAGCCTGGATGGTACTTTGGCATTGGGGTGACGTAGCTGCCTCAGTGTCGTACTCGAAACGCAAAGTGATACAACATCTGGTGAGTGGCTTCTACATTTTCACGCATGCTGAGGCCTCCTTACGGATGTGGAATGCCAGCACCACAGGGGCTTCAGGGCCCTACCCTACTCCCATGGATAGCTGTCAGAAATACTTCCAAAAGTAAAAACTTTTGCACTTCACCATTTGCAGTTCCCCTCGTTTGACCGCCCTTTTGTTGAAAGGGCTGCTGGCGGGCAGGGCGCCTTCTCTCAAAGACCCCACACGTTAATTAGCAAACCTTACACTTCTGTCAGGTTTCTGAAGGCAGCAGATGGACGGCGTTTTCAGGTCACCCCTACCAGCCGGGGCAGCCAACTGGTAGCAAAAGATCTATTGTCAGCTTACAGGATCTCATAAAGGGCTTTAAAGCCCGTTCTTGCGTGGTGATGCACGTGTTCACCTACAAAAATGATGCAGCCCCGTCATAGTGTCTTTTGTTCTCTCCTTGCCATGCTGGACAGAGCTGGCAATACTGTGTAGCATCGCTAAAAGCATTGGCAGAACCAACAGTTCCCAAGGCGAGACCTATTGACTTTGCTAATGCTTGTTTCAACATGTACCCATCTAAAACCTCATCGCTGCCAGGAGTGCAATGAACTGCAACACAAAACAAAGCACAAAGCACAGTACGTTAACTTGGAGAAAAAACACCTTCAGGGCAGTGAGACGGCCATCAACCGAAGCATCAACATAAACAGAGCAGTCTCAGGGACCAGGGTTCACTGGCGTTCCCTTTTCAAACTTCGGAACGTGAAAAAGGAAAGAGTCTATTGCTGAATACCGAGGGGTCAATGTACAAAGTGTTCATGATTACGGCCAGTAGTTCTACAGGAGCCCTCCTCTGTGCGCTCTTATTAGTCTTTGTGAATCGCCTCAGAAACATCCAACTCCAAGTTAGTTAAAGTGCAAAAAGCTTGCAGTTCTTGGGGTAATTGTACGTCCGATGAGAAGTGAAGGGACTTTCCCTACAAAATAAAGAAGTGCGGGTACTAAGGGCCCGACAGTACTGGCCCATTTAAAATACCGAATATACCCTAAATATTCCCATTTTTATTCCCGTTTTATATATATTAGGGCCCAAATCACGAAGGCGTGTAAACGCATGTAAAGGAGTCCCACAGGAGTACTATATTGCATACTCCAGTGGGCCTGTGTGGACAGCCCCCCTGGGCTCCAGTGGTGTTTTTACAGTAATCTGATCTGGATGCATGTTCAGCTGTCCTGCCGAAGTAATCATCTGCGACCTCGGATCTCGGTTTACTGAGGGGCCTGACTGGTTCAACTGGTCTGGCAGGCGGGCTGTTAAGAAGCGTGGACAAAGGCTGTTAGAGCTATCTTAAAAGCGTGCGACAGTCCCCGGCCTTTCCTCCATGCGTGCCCCACATCCCATGTCCGTGCTCCAAGCTTATGCACGCTCCTCCTTGAACAAAGTTGTGGTGCTGTTCCTGGGAACATTTATAGGAAAGAGTTTTAATTAGTTGTATGTATGTTTGTAAAGGCGTGTTGCAATGTACCATGCTACACGGCATTTCACCCATGTCAATAAGCCACCTGAGGTCTGAGTCCCTCAGAGTCCTCTTTAAGACAGCAGAAAACCAGCTGCGGCTGGGCTACTGGTCTCCATGCACAGGGGTCCCAGCAAAATCCTTTGGTGGAGGTAGGTGTCCTTCTTGGGTGACTAATCTGGACTCAGACAACGTTCCCGGGTCCTGCTGACTCGGGTGCAACTTTTGGCCATTGAGGATTGGCCTCTTGGGGTGCCTAACAGCAGTCAGTGGTGATTCTCTGTGACTACTGACTTGCAGAGTTGGGCTACCTCAGCTTTGATGTCCCTGGTGCTGATTCCAGGGGGTCCCTTGGTGTCAGTTCTTTTGCCTCGGGCTTGGGAACAATTTTTTTCAAGCCAGGAGCCACTGGCACAGTCCTCTTTTTGATAGCCCAAGGTGCGGCAGGTGCAGTCCAGCAGATGGTGCAGCCTCTCTTTACCAAGTCCATGGGTCAGCAGGGCAGTCTTTTTTTGGTCCTTGTTCCAGTTCCAACAATTCTGAGGTTCAGGGTGCCACGGGTGCCATATTTATTCCTAAAACGTGCCCTGAGGGAATGATGTGGTCACTACCAAATGGGCTACCAGGTCCCCTCCCTCTTGGTGATGCCTTTCCTGCTATATGTGGCATCTACCAATCCCAGAGTGTACTCTTCTTCCCAGTCTCAAGATGTCAGGACCCATCCTCGGACGCTAGGAGCTTGGTAGCCCAACCCCAGCGGTGTGGCTATCTGTGGGCTACACACCCATGGGAAAACCAGTTTGGTCAGTGGTCTCCCCACTCTGTTTCCCCCGTCATCCTGTCTACCTGAGAAAGGGCAGCCTCTCAAGAGTGTGATCGCCATTTGACCACCAAAGGTGACTTCACATTTGGAGCTCGCTGTTAGAAATTGGATTTCTAGTTGGCAGAGGTTTGCACCCTGTCCAAGTAGGGACCACCATCCGAGACAGGGTAAGTCAGATACACAACCTTAATTAGCAAACACAAGGAGATGATGAACGAAGTGCTGAAACCTTTCAGACACTCACCCCGAGTCACAGATCTGAGTAAAATCCATCATTGTTCTTTAGCTCAATTTGCCACCCCAGTTCAGACCCAGCCATATGCAAATCAGTCATGACCCTATTCCTCATGGGAATAGTCCTGCTCAAACTGCCAAGCCAGGACTTCCCTGGACCAGAAACAAGCATCCTGGCAACGGTTTCGGGGTAACACACCTCATCAGCCAGGCTAGCTTGAATCGAGTGGCAAAGTGAGCAAGGGACCCACGTCTGGGCATACCCTGCCAACTTAGGGTGAACAAAGTGAACACAAGGAGATGATGGACGGAGCGCTGAAACTTTTCACACACTCACCCGCAGTCACTGATCTGGGTTAAATCCATCATCGTTCTGTAGCTCACTTCGCCTCACCACACAACCTTAATTAACCTGGGCTCTCCCTCTGGTAGCCTGGCACAGAGCAGTCAGGCTTCACTTAAGAGGCAATGTGTAAAGCATTTGTGCAACACTTTAATTACAGTAACACAGTGAAAACACCATGAAAAGACTCCACAACAGTTTAGAAAGATAGTATCTCTTTTACTCTTTAAAACAAGACCAAAGAACAAAAATCTTATCAATGGTTCCTGAGATATGAATGTTTCAAGTATCGATGGAAAATACATGGTAGGGAACACAGTCTCGTTTAGTAGGTCATTTACAGTACACAATGGCAACGATCCCAGCAGTGGATCGGCAAATAGGCTTTCTCGGCGTCACAGTGCTTCCACATTCATTAAAAAGTAAGGCTATCGCAGGTCCTTTGAGACCGGTGAAATACAGGCATGTACAGCGGCCTGCGATAACGCACTGGTTGGCTATGATGAACCCGCGGGTCTCGATGTGCACAGTACCTTCTTGTGGAAAGCTGCGATGTGGTGACAGGCTGCGCTGCAGTGATTCTTATAAAGCTTATAAAGCGAATAGCTACTTCAACAGAAGTGTCCCCGCACTAGTAGGTCAAACTCCCGAAAAAAGGTAACAGAAGGCCCAAGGAAAACATGCAGCCTATCTAAAATCCAGGTTTTTAAGTTTTTCTGGAATAGAAGTTCTGTCTTCAATTGCCTTAGATGAAGCGGAAGAGAGTTTCATAACTTGGGTACAAGAAAAGTAAAGGAGCTCCCACCAGTACGAACTTTCTTCACTCTGGGGACCTGAGCTAACAAGGCCTCAGAGGACATGAGGCACCTCAAAGGAGAGTAGGGTACAATGAGTATGTGCAAATTACCCGCACCTATAGTGCTGAAGGCTCTGTAACAGTAGCAAAGGTCTTTGAAGGAAAGGTATCTCTTCAAAGGGAGCCAATGTAGTTCGCATACGCAAGGTGGGCGGTGCGGCTCTAGTGATTTCAAGCCGGCGCAGTGATCTTGGGTCAGGACGGCAGACACGGCAACCCCTGTCAGCGCACTGCAAAGATGCATGCGGTGGGGTAGCAAAAACAGCTGCAGACACCCAGCTTAAAGGCCCAGGACTGGTCTTTGCAAATTCGTCAGGATAGGATTTAGGAACAGCTGAGTCCAGCAGCAATCGTAGAACGCGAGTGAAGCTTTTGATGACCATGAAGCTTCTCAACAGGAGGCAGGCCAGCAAGCTCTTGGAGTCACTTAAGTGCGTTGAGATTGCAGAGAGTAGATCCAGTCCTTCTCACTATCAAGCAAGAGACAGAAGGCAGCAGACCAACACAGCAGAGCAAGTAGCAATGTGGCAGTCCCTCCTACAGCTGAGCAATCAGCAGTTCAACACAGTAAAACAGTTAGCAAAGTGACAGTCCCTCCTGGCAGCGCAACTCCTCTTCTTGCAGAGTCTCTTTAGGACCCAAAGTGAACTGAGTACATGGTGTCGGAGGCTTAGTTCTTATACCAGTTTTAGTCTTTGAAGTAGGCAAACTGCAAAGAGACCTTTGAACCTCACAAAGTTCCTGCCCTTCCTTTTCTGATTCCAGACTGACTACAGGGGAGTATGCAGCTCTTTGTGTGTGGACAGGCATAGCGGTATTTAGGTGCAAAGCTCCTCCCTCTCACTCTAGCTCAGGGAGACCCATCAGCCTGGTGATGGGCCATCAGGATATGAATTGCCATCTCAGCTCCCTCTGTGTGTGATTGTCTAGAGGGAATGCACAAAGCCCAGCTGTTACCCAATCCAGAAGCGTATTCAGAGACAGGCAAAGGCACAGAATGGTTAAAGTAAAAAAATGCCAACTTTCTAAAAGTGGCATTTTCTGACTTACAATTTAAAATCTGACTTCACCATAAGTTGTCATTTTAAATTGTGAGTTCAGAGACACCAAATTTCAAATTTCTAAATGCTTTAATTGGAAATTTCACTTAAAAGTTGTTTAAGGCAATTCTAATGTTAACCTACGGAAGAGCTATGCCTTGCAATACTGACCAACAAATTTAAGAGTATTTCACTACCAGAACATGTAAACTTGGTAAACATGAAGAATAAATATAGGCGAGTTCCCAACTGGCGATGAAATAAAAAACGACATGTAGGCGTTATTGTCCGATTGAAGTGAACGACATCGATATGCAAATCACGATCAGAGATGCACCAATTAGTGGAGATTATCCACCCATCCGTATACACTGCGAAAACAGCGCGTTCCGTTGCAATAGCAGCTCTCAGGTCAAAGATCTCTACTAATTGGTGCATCTCTGATCGTGATTTGCATATCGATGTTGTTCGCTTCAATCGGACAATAAAGCCTACATGTCGTTTTTTATTTCATCGCCAATTGGGAACTCGCCTATATTTATTCTTCATGTTTAGGACTGCCAATTAACACAGTCCTTTGCAGAAGCCTCATTTTGGCATACAATTTGGAACTGCGCCGGGGTCTCTGGCGTAATTTATTTTGAATTGACATAGACGTTTGACGCATTTACTGCCCTGAAGAAGTCCAATTTTAAATGGACGAAATGCATTGGCTGATGTTTTTAATGAACTGAACGCAATAAAATAAAGGAAGAAACTACAACCTACGGACTGTATAGACACCGTTTTTAAAAGGAAGTGTCATATTACACTGTTTTCTGAAATTGTCTGAGTTAATTTGTTTGTCTGCATGTGGTGCATCTCCAACTGTGTATTGTTAATCATTAATTATTAATGAATTAATAATATTTAAGTAAGTATTTGATTGATATTCATTATGTATATTATGTAATATTGATTTATTACACTTATATTTTAGGTGCGTGTTGCTAAGTTCATGGGCGTAATAGGTTGGAAGTTAATTAGTTAATAATTAATTAGCAATTCATTTATTATTTATTATTAATTATTTAATTGATAATTAATTATATACATTGTGTAATAATCATATTTTAGCTATATTTGAGGAGTGGGCTACGGAGTTTTTAGGGGTATGTTGTGGGAAGGTAGGTAAGTAATAATTAATTAACAATTAATTAATAACTTATTATTTATTAATGAATTGATTATTAATTATGAACATTACGTTATATTGATTTATTTTAGTTATATTTTAGTTGTGGGTTGCTAGGTTTGTAGGAGTATATGGTGGGAAGTTAATTAAATAATAATTACACAATAACAATTATTAATGTGTAATTAAATATTTAATTGATTGTTGTCAAGACCACTCGCAGAATATTGCATGGAAGCAGAATGATGTGTTTTTCCCAATGCCCCTCTCCAATGCTCTCTATCATCTAGCCCTTATTGCTAAGATTGACAGAAAAACTCGCAAGAGGAAAGGGAATGGGGAGAGAGAGAAGAGACAGCCTTGTCTATCTTCGTCTTTTCCTTTTTCATAGTTTTGTCTTTTTCTTCTTCTGTATTTCACCATTCATGTTTTATTAAAACAACTGTTCTGCTATTACCTCTAAGTATGTTGAATTAGGTCATTACCTCCATAAAAGAAAAGGCAAATATGCATGCAATTGTTTTTTAATACACTCTCAAAACACTATGGGGCACATGCATCAACATAGACAATAGCGATTCTTTAATTGCGATTATTAAGGAATCGCAATTAAAGAATCGCTAATGCCTATGCATGTAGGAATCACATAAAATTTTGCAATTCCTACAAATTCCTTAATTGCGAATCACAAATTGCGAGTCGCAATTAAGGGATTGATTCCCTCTTGGCCCATAGGAATGGATGGCAATTGCATGCGCAATTTGTGTGTACCCAATAGGTACTCGCAAATTGCGCATGCAATTTCAAGGGTGCAAGGGTTCCAAAATGATACCCTGTTGCACCCCTGAAATTACAATTTAACCACATGTTGCGCACACACATGTGCGTGCATGTGTGTGTGTAACATGTGACTTTGAAAAATGCATTTAGAGCATTTTTCAAAGAAATCGAAAATTACCATCAACTTTAGATTGATGGTAATTTGCGATTCATATTAGCGAAATCGCGAAATTTTTTGTTTAATGCATTGCATTTAAGGAATCGCAATTTGCGATTCCTTAAATGCAATCGTAATTAAGTAATCACAAATTTAGCGATTCCTTAAATAGCGATTTTTGCATTTGGGATGATGCATCCCAAATGCAAAAATACCGGTCGTAAAGGGGTAGATTCTGCTAATCTGCCCGTTTGCTACCGGTTTTTAGGTTGATGCATGGGGCCCTATATGAGAGATCAATGGAGTCAACTATGCTCTTAACCATGCGTACATACCCTGAAAGACCATGACTGTTGCCACTCTGCTTTTCAGTATTATAATTAGTGTTCCTCTTTTATGGTTAGCTGCTGATTTTTCTTTTGTCATTAGAGGATGTTGTTCTTTCTTTTTCTTTTTTTTTGTTGGTAATTGCTTTAATAACTTGTTCTTCTTACTTCTTATTTCTAGGTTTTTTCGAGTATTTCTGTGTATCGGTATGCACTCAAAACTATTGTTGAAAACTTCAGGTAAGGACTATTCACTCTCCAGTACTGTTGTGTTCTATGTAAAAGCCTAACTACTTCACAGTTAACTATATACACTTGTAATTATGATGTATATCTTTCTCCTAAATAATTCTGATGTGGAATAGAGACGCGCGACTACGCTTGTCTCTGAGCTTGGCCAACCGTTCTATTAAGATAGCGAGAGAGTGTGAGCAGGCGCGTGACAGGGACGCTATGTGGGAGAGAGAAGCGCGACTGCACTGCTCTCGGTCGGTACTTGTCCAACCATACTATTAAGGTAGCGAGAGAGTGTGAGCAGGCGCATGACAGGGACGCTAGTTCCCTCCTCATGAGAACCACTGAAAAGACAAACGGTAATTATGAGACTAACTGACGAAAACCCCTACTGGAAGCACTAGCTCAATGACGTGAGCACGCATATAACAACTAATGCGCTGCTCGCTAATGAGACATTATACCATCAAGTGATAATATGCTAGAACCCTCTTTACTCTCTAACAAGACACTACTCAGAATTATATCCCGAAACACGCCAGAACTAAATGTCAAGAATAACGCGACGCAACTACCCTGACTAGCTTTCGCGTAGATAGGAAAAAGACTCCTTACTTCAGGATTTCCTCAGGGGAAGTGCAAGGTTCAAAAAGCGAGCTCGCTGGACATTCCACTCCTGTCTTCAATTCTGCAACACTAGAATGCTGCACTGCAAGTGAGTTCTTGGTGTCCATGTTGGATTTTTTTTATATTCAGTTTTAGCTTATTATATGTTCCTTTTGACCTAATCTTGTTTTTTTAGCAATAACCCCAGGTAGACTACATTTACTGACTTCTTCCTAGATCGTGGGGGATCTGAGTGGCTCTGACAATTGTTAATTATGTAAATTGTGTTATTATATATATAGTTATATTTTAGGTGTGGGCTGCTGGGTTTGTAGGACTGAAGGTGGGAAGTTAATTAAGTAATATTTAATTAATAAATAACTATTAATTGTTAATTAATTATGAAATTGTTTATCAATCATGTAAATTGTATTATACATATTTATTTTCATTATATTTTCAGTGTTGGTTCCTAGGTTTGCAGGGGTATAGGGTGGAAAGGTAATTAAACATTAAATAAAGAAGAATTATTTTGTAATTGATAATTCATTATTACATTGTTTGTGAATTAAGTAAATTGGATATTTGCTTTTAAAAGTTTTTATACATAATGTTTATATTTAGAGTTTTATATTTATTCTAAATGTAAAGGGTTATTGAACTATGTGATATTTTTGAAGTGAAGTAGTATACCTACTGTTCTTTCGACTGGAGTGGGAATAGTAAATCTTACCCCTCCAAAGTCCACACTTTCCCTACTGATGCACAGACTGGAGTGGGAATAGTAAATTTTACCCCTCTGAAGTCCAACGCTTTCCCTACTGTTGAACTGACTGGAATTGGGAATAGTAACTTAAACCCCTCCAAAGTCCAATGCTTTCCTGACTGTTGCACTGATTGGAGTGGGAATAGTACATTTAACCCCTCCAAACTCCAACGCTTTTCCTACTGTTGTACAGACTGGAGTGTGAATAGAAAATTTAGCCCCTCTGAAGTCCAACGCTTTTCCTACAGTTGCACAGACTGGAGTGGGAATAGTCAATTTTACCCCTTTGAAGTCCAACGTTCTCCCCACTGTTGCACTGTTCCTAATATAGGTTAAATATATATTTTGATAAATATTTGTTTATAATTTGAATTTTATAGTTTTGGTTTATATTTTTATTTGCTTTTCAAGTTGGGGTTGATGAGATACTTGCATGGATAAAGGGGTATGGTTTTACTCAATACGAGATACATTTTCAGGAGTTCAACTGGCATATTAAATTTCTGTGGGTCATTAGCATTAAAAGGAATGTGTTCTTCCACAAAAGAGTGACTAATGTCTGAATGGTGATTAAATATGTGTGTATGATGCACGAGTAAAAACATTGAGCATATTTACTAAGCATACGATTTTCTGTTGGGAATATACAATCAGGGAAACTGAAGTCTGTTTTTAGTATCCATTGCCTGTGTTTTTAGGATTCTGTTTGGTCACATTATATATTTAGAAGAAACCAGTTCATAATATTGGTTATGAATAAAGATGCATAATATGATTTAGGTCCTGTTGAAATGTTTTGGAAACAGATAAATTAAGCTGGAAATTTGGAGTAATTGGACACAATGGGTACATGAACCTACGACCCATTATGACATTTAGGAATACTCAAATTTATGAACCTATACATGGAAACTATGAAGTATAAGGACTATGAGTATAACAGTAAGTTTTAGATAACAACTCATGCTATGAACTGTGATATAAAGAATGAATTTCCAAGGTGAGGTTTTCCCGCTAATGTAAATGTGTGTTAGGATGTTGTATATTATAGAATATTGAGGGATAAAGAGTATGATCTTGAAATGGTCCAAATGATAATGCAGAGTTTGTTATAGTAGAAAAAGAATGATTATGAGATGTGTAAATATTAGGAGAGTTTGATGTTTTTTATTGTAGATTTTGTTATATATGTTTTTACAGCCCCAATGAAGTCCTTTGTGGGGACGAAATTCTTTGGCTGTGCTGTAATTATCTGTTTTTTAAAGAAGAAGAAATTAAGAATAAAGAGTGATCATGTTTTTAAAACCAGCAGCATCTAAATCTCCTTATTGGATGACATATAATTGATAACATCGCCTCCCTATCATGGACAATTGGAATTTTGTTTGGATATTCGCATGGCAAATTATGAATTGAATTGAACTCTTTAATGCTTCCTCTCCGTGAGATTTCTTATATGTTACTAAGGGTGCTCTAAGGCTCGAGCTGAATTATTATATTGCACAGTTTTGCGGTGGAGTGTAGCCATTTCTGCCAAAAGTGTTGGGGTCTGAACTCTTTCACAGTCGGCCTTAACTTTTCTACATTGACCCGGTCTAGTGCAATCAGATGCCCGCGGATGGCGCATTGTGCATTTTGGTGCTCTTTTTAATTTTAATTCAAACTTCAAAAATGCATTTCTCCTGCTCGACTTATTGGATTTTTGCCATTTTGCTGTCATTTTTTTATTTTTTATTATTTTTTCCATACCCCGATTAGTGTTAGGAAAGTCCACAAGGATATGTGAATGAGACTGTTTCAGTTCCAAATTTACAGTTTTAGAAACAGAAAGAAAAAAAAAAAAGAAAGAACTACAGGGAGGTGGAAAGTGCCCTACGTCACCACATGTAAAGGATAGATTTGCCATCACAGAATCTAGTGATCACCTCATGAACTGAACGCCCTTCTAGTTCCTTCCCTCCTGATAAACTGCCAGACCCATGGCAACAGAAACCAATGAGGTGACCTCTAACATTGTCAAATGTGTACAAGTAGGTTTGGGGATTATTTTCCGAGCTCGTTGTGCAGCCTTTACAAGCCTGAATCGACGGTGAGAAATGCTTTGCGAATTCCCCACCCTGGCTTCAAAAGGTATTTAAACACTAGAGCACTTCCTGGTTTGCAGTGCTTAATTTGTAAAATATTGAGTGCCAGGGCTCTGACCAGGAGGCCACTGCAGCTTGCACCACCCATCGCCCTTGTCATCGCTGCCAAAACAACTACTAACCATCTCTCTCGCATGTAAATGCGACAGTTCAGATTATTCCAGGTCCCCAAAGCTAAAGGAATGGCTGGGGAGGCAGGTATTAGCTATTTTAATGTATATTTGTTTCCTAAACAACCGTTGTTCTGCTCATCTCTAAATTAGATGAGCAGCGCCACCATGTGGTGGACTGTTCCAAGTATGGTGTTGACAATTAGGTGCCGGTGCTGAGCACCGGAAAGCACCGGCTCAAATTAAGCACTGCTGGTTTGTGTTGTGGCAGTAAATCTCTCTCTGGAGACGGACACAAGGCAAGCATTCAGAAGACTGAACCCTAATCTCCAGGTGGCAGGGGTAAGTCTTACTTGCTGCTTTTATTACTGCCATTTGGTATCAGGGGCTGATCTCAGCTTTCATTGGATTTGCAAAGTTTTTCCTCTGTAAACTTTGTGATTTGTCTTTTACATAATTTAGCAACTTGGGAATCAATCAGCATGAACACTGTAAAATATGAGAAAAGTTGCAAAAGTATGTTTTGCAGAGAAGATCACAATAACGGAACAGTTTCAGAGTATATCATTTCACAAAAAGATTTTTGTGAGAAACATTCCACAAACCTTTTTTGCAACAATTTTCGACTACGAGCGAAATTTTGCAAAGTTTACTGAACTTAAGAACCATCCAAAAGCCCATTATTAAGTGTGCAAAGCTTTTCTTGCAAAATGCGAATTTCTTACACCCGTACTCACCACAGGCAATGTAACAATTTCATTAAATACTAAGGGGCTTAATTAAAAGCGTTTTGTGCCACTTTTGCGTCATTTTTAACATTGCAAAAGTGACGTACGGGTGGCGCAAGGGGCTTGTAAATAAGCCCCTAAGGGGTTTATTTACAATCCCCTTGCGCCGCCGCTGCGTCACTTTTCCCATGTTAAATGTGACGCACCGGTGGTGCAAAGGGACTTGTAAATAAGCCCCTAAGAACCTTCTGCTGGAATTCAGGAAACCAAGGGTGTGGTGGACGTGTTGCTTCCTTGAAACGAGATCCACATTAGATGCATAATGCCAGTTGCTGTGTTGCACGTATCAGTAGTGTCTGGTGAGCTTTGAAAGTGGTGAGACATAAATACCTGGGGGCAGATTTACAAGCCCCTTGCGCCACACGTACATCACTTTTCCCATGTTAAAAATGACGCAAAAATGGTGCAAGGGGCTTGTAAATCTGCCCCCTGGTATGAAGAGTGTGAGTGAATCGAGCTAGGCTGAATTCTTTCAGGGTTGTCGTTCTCCCACTGAGAAAATTTTGAAAGAATGGTGGTAAATAATTAATTTTACTGCATAGCTGATGCATAAATGTCTTTAAAAAGTCATAACTTCTGAAAGTAACGCATATTATATTCCAGTGCTTTTCTGATGTGTGAAGCAACGCTGATCCTCAGAGGCATGGGCAAAGTGGGCTCTAGCCCAGGGCCCCAGCCTTTCAGGGGCCCCCTTGGAGCTAGCTTTGTTCTGCAGCTAATCTTTCCCTGATGACCTTTAGTAATTCTTAAACAGATTGTTTTAAATACCGTTTTTAGGTCTCGCATGCGCGCTGCATAGGAAAAAGACCTTTAGCCATCGAGTCGGTTTTGAGGCCAAAAACGTGCACGCGTTGCATTGCTTTCAATGGCAACGCGTGCACGTTTGGCGATTCCCTTGCGGGAGCGAGCAGCTGGCGCCATATGTTATCAATTATCGCGCCTTGCTGCTCGCTCCCGCAAGGGAATCGCGCAGGCCCCCTCCTCTCTCCCCTCCCCGTGCTACCGCGCGAGGCGCGCACACGCTTGTGCTTGTTTTGTTGCTCATAGAGGTTGTGCCTTAGATGGAACTTCTAACCTCATCCAAGAGGCGTCAGAGACGCTCCGCCTGTCTAACCGGCGTTTCACTGGAAGCTTCCTTTTCCTTTCACTGAAGGCTGCTGGCTGGAGAAGGGGGCGCTCAGTATCTGCATCCATCCGCCGCACGCACAGCAGCCAGTACCATGCCCGAATACGCCACCCCACGGGTGCTGACCGCCGGCACCGGCGCCAGAATCAAGGGCGCTTACCAGGACCGAGACAAGCCGGCGCAGATCCGATTCAGCAACATTTCAGCCGGGAAAGGTATGAATATTGGCGCACAGTGGCAGGGCCTGTAGTGTTATCTGCCTGGACCTTTACGTGCTATTGGCGACCAGGCCATAGATGCTGGGAGCTCACACACTTTGTGTGCGATTCATCTGCGCGAGGCATCATTCTGCAGCCGTTGTTCAGGCGTGGCTTTGTCAGCATGACCAGCAAATCACCTGCCCCTAACGACTGTGGTGGAGTGTAGTCATAGCAGACTCTGATGCCACAATAGCGTTGCTTTCCTTTGATTCAGTGACGTGCTTGCCGTTTAGGCAGTTCGTACTGTTTAGCTAATAGCACTTTGGATTCTGGGACTTGAAGTTTCACTTTCTCCTTTATGATGATAGTCGTACTAACCCCACCAGGCAAAGTTGCTACACAAACCTACATTGGCAATAGGAAGAGGTCTTGCTGTAGGTCATGCAATCACGACTGAGCCCTAGATCAAAGAAGGGTTTAACAAGTATGTTTATCCCACCACGTTAACGGAGGCCACCCCCATCCCACACAGTGAATCTACAAGATGCAAGTCGGCTTTTGGGAAAAACTATAACACTCAAAGGCTAACATTCCAAAACATATCACAAAGTAAAATTAATGTAGAATTCAATAAACCAAGTGGAGTGCATAGCAAGTTAAACATGTTAATCCACCCCATAACAAAATAAATGAAAATGTTTTAACTGCATATGAAACCAACTAATCAATACATTATATAATTATAATGCTTTTTTGTTAGTCTGACAAGTATATTTACACCCTCTTTTCTAGAAGTTTCCTCGGTACTACACTCTTCAGCATATTCGTTAATAGCATACAGTTGGAGAGACGCCCAACGGATTCTTTTTATGAACAGTATTATCTCCATCAATTGTTATCCTCGTTACTCGCGTCTTAACCCGTTTCCATTACCAGAACCATAGTCCTCACTACACCGTACAGCCTCACAATGTTGGCGCATACTCTCAACATCACTAGCCCAAGATGGTAAATCTGTACACATTTCTGACGACCAATCATAGCAAGAAGACATATCTTTGGATCATATGACAGTCACTTGTTCCTACAGTAAAATAACACTTTCTTTATACCGTTATCCTTTAGCTTATTCTATGGTATTGCTACAAAAAAGTGACATTCTGGTTCTACTAGCATGTCTATTTAATACTGTAGTGAAGATGCCAAAGAAAGTGATCCAAGTAACTGCTTTATTTTCCTGAACAGTCACAATGAAAGGTACTTCACCTTCCCACCGCCTTACAACCACTGCTACTCAAAAAAACAACATTCGAATGAACACTTTACACCACACGGAACTATAAATATTGAATGTTCTATAAACAAAACAGAAAATAGACTACTTATAGTAGTAACTTCTCTATCCCTGTCTACAAACAAAACGTATATGTAGTAAGTATTTAGAAAATAGTAAGCAAGGCAAATTGATACTTTTAAATGAAATATGTTAAGAACAATCACATAGCTTCCTAGGAAACATTATGCATTTACCAAAAGTGCTCACTCTTTTATTCTCAATGGGCAACCCGTCCTGCACTGCAGCTCTTCAGCAGGTTGTGTACACAACCAGAATCACTCCCACAATTATTTTCTACAAACATGTCATTCAAATAACTGCATCAGAAGCAGCCAAAGACAGTTTCACAACAACACAACTTCAATCTCTTCAACATCTTCCCTGTCAGAATTCTCTTTGCTAGAATTACTCATCAGCCAATCACCGATAGTTGTCAGTCTTAGTTTGAACGGTAGTTCCACAAGCATCGTCACCACCTGTCTCAAAAATAAATTCTTCCCCTGTGCCTCACACTCCTGTCCCCCCCCCCCTACGACTTTTAACATCATTATTCTTTTGGTTATCTAGAAGTAGAAACACAAACTACTTTACTTCATTCACGCCATGTTTAGTATCGTAATACCTTTGATACTTATCTCGGGATGCCTTAACACATTTTTTGGCATCCGTGGGGATCAAATGACGAATCCTACTCTTAACCATCCATCCTAGGTTACTCTTAGAATAAGCTACCTGTCCTCTCATAATAGCAAGAGGACTTTAACCAGTAGAAACTTATTCAGTTTCTCGATATGCCCTCAACATTTTTCTTGCGATTCCACAAATCCTTATTCACCAATAGTATACAGGGCTCGAAAAATCTGCTCGCATTTGCGAGCCAGAATTAATTAGGAAGAGCTATTTTTAGGTCCTACTCGCCCTTTCTGGCGAGTAGGAAGACAAACTGACTTTTGACCTCAGTCTCTGAAAGCAGAGTAAATATGACAAGATAGGAAGATTTAAAGGCATCTTTTTTTGCTCACAAAGTGAATGAGCAATAAAAATGCCTTTAAATCTTGTTAACTTGTCACATTTGCTCACAAAGGTCATGTGCATTACAGTTAGGTCGAGTAGATTTTTAAAGTTACTAGGCCTGCAGGTCTAGTAACAATTTTTAGATTTTTCGAGCCCTGGTATAGCACCTTTAATGATGTGGTTCGCTCTCTCCGCTGCACCATTACCACATGGTTGATACAGTGCAGTAAATTTGTGCTTAACACCAGAACGTTTTAGAAAAATCAGACAATTCTTAAACTTGCTGAACTCCGTTGTCTGTCAAGATTTGTTTTTATTGCTCTTTATTCTCATTATTCAACATCATTTCCAACATTCAGTATATCATATAGAAAGTACAAAGTCAATCAGCATTATTCTTGGGCTCTGCTACAGATCTTTTCGTTATCTCTCAGTATACAGTCCTCCAGACCCATTAAGATTGTAGGCCTTTATCATATTTTCATCGAATAGCACAGAAGCCCATCCTTGGGTGTGTGGCCATTACCAGTGCCACGTGAAGTAACAGAAGATGTTGTAGGACTTAGGATAATGTTCTGACTGGCTAAATACTTATAAAGTCCCAAAGGCGAGATCTATTGGCTATGCCAATGCTTGTTCTTTTATTATCTTCAAAGTGGGTGATGTGTGAGTCTATTACAGACATTTTTTAGAGAAATGTTTTGTTTATGTTTGTTTATGTTTCATGCAACAGACATAAAAAAAGTTTCTTTTAAATCAAAACGAAGACCTTACATATGAGAAATGGGAGGGTGTCACAGAGATTATTTGCAGTAATATTAGTGAGCTGCTGCTATGTTACAACACACGCCAGTATCCCTGAATGTTGGATGTAAACACATTTAGAATTTGAAGGAGTGTGTCTGTGCTCTGTCAGTGACCTGTCCAAAGAGGGCTCAAATTGGATCATAAATTCAAACCAGTTCTGAACAGGGGCCCCCAAAATACTTTTGCCAAGGAGTGGTAGGTTTTCACATGTTCAAAGAACATTTTGAGAATATGGTGGCAAAATAGTGCATTTGCAGCTCAATTTCCTTAAAAGATGTCTAAATAATCATATATGTAAGAAGCATTTCACAAAATTTAATTTCACATGGCCAATCATTTTTATAGCATCAATGATCACTTGTCAGTGCTTACTTAATTTGTAAAACATAAGCACCAGGGGTCTTGTTATGAGGCTACTGCGGCTCGCACCACACATTGCCCCTGCTATGCTTCCAATGATAGTAACAACACAACTACTAACTAACTACAAGTGTGACAATTCAGACTATTTCAGACCCCCAAAGCTAGAAGAATGACTTTGGTGGCGGGTAATAGTCATTTTTAATGAACATGGCATTAATAATTAACTGTTGTTGTGGTCATCTCTAAATTAGCTAGGCAGCGCCACCTTGTGGCAGGCTGTCACAATCTCCGGTACTGACTAAGCCTGGGTGGAATTAGCAGAGTTCGAGTTCCGCTAAGCAGAATTCCGCAAAGTGCCCAAAAAACTCCACCAAGCTATGCGGAGTTCCGCGAACTGCAGAGTGAGTTACCTTGCGCCTTTCGCACTGATTTTTAGTGCTGGGTGTCTGTTCCATGCTGTAAAATCAGCGTGAACAGCATCTTGCACAGTGCAAGAGGGCGCTGCTTCTTTCTGCCCCTCTAGTAGAAGTTCTACTCTAGCAGCAGCTTTCTCAACGCGAACGGAAGGTTTCTCAACGCAAGCGGTAGCGACCATCCGCTACCGCCCGCATTGAGAAATCTCGCGGGGAAGTTGTCTAGCGTTGGATTTTCCTCGTTCACGTTCGCCAACTTACCGTTGACGAGTGCGAGCGAGGAAAAAACTCTGCTCCGCTACACAGAGCGGAGTTTTTAGGAACTCCGCGAGCTCTGCGGAGTACAAAAAACTTCGCGAATGGAGCGAAGTTTACCACCTAGGCTTAGTGCTGCCAGTAAAGTGCAGGTGCCGAGCAATACTCAAATGCCCTCATTAAAGACCCACCATTATAGTTCAGAGAAGGGGAATAAGTGCCAGACTGTCTCCCTCGATTGATAACAATATAAAAATGAAAATTGCATTTACTCCATTATAACCAAAACCTAGGGTGCTCAGAATTGATGGAAAGTTGAATCTCAAACTTCCTGATGTGTTGCAGTAACTTAGCGGTGCAGCAATGGAATGGCATTAATAATTAACTGTTGTTGTGGTCATCTCTAAATTAGCTAGGCAGCGCCACCTTGTGGCAGGCTGTCACAATCTCCGGTGCTGACTAAGCCTGGGTGGAATTAGCAGAGTTCGAGTTCCGCTAAGCAGAATTCCGCAAAGTGCCCAAAAATCTCCACCAAGCTATGCGGAGTTCCGCGAACTGCAGAGTGAGTTACCTGGTGCCTTTCGCACTGATTTTTAGTGCTGGGTGTCTGTTCCATGCTGTAAAATCAGCGTGAACAGCATCTTGCACAGTGCAAGAGGGCGTTGCTTCTTTCTGCCCCTCTAGTAGAAGTTCTACTCTAGCAGCAGCTTCCTCAACGCGAACGGAAGGTTTCTCAACGCAAGCGGTAGCGACCATCCGCTACCGCCCGCATTGAGAAATCTCGCGGGGAAGTTGTCTAGCGTTGGATTTTCCTCGTTCACGTTCGCCAACTTACCGTTGACGAGTGCGAGCGAGGAAAAAACTCTGCTCCGCTACACAGAGCGGAGTTTTTGGGAACTCTGCGAGCTCTGCGGAGTACAAAAAACTTCGCGAACGGAGCGAAGTTTACCACCTAGGCTTAGTGCTGCCAGTAAAGTGCAGGTGCCGAGCAATACTCAAATGCCCTCATTAAAGACCCACCATTATGGTTCAGAGAAGGGGAATAAGTGCCAGACTGTCTCCCTCGATTGATAACAATATAAAAATGAAGATTGCATTTACTCCATTATAACCAAAACCTAGGGTGCTCAGAATTGATGGAAAGTTGAATCTCAAACTTCCTGATGTGTTGCAGTAACTTAGCGGTGCAGCAATGGAATGGCTAAAAATAAGTTGTGAAGTTCAAGGCTAGATACATTGTAAGAATTTGAGCAAAATTAGAATAAGGACATTATTTTGTAAAATACTTTATTAATACACTGTAAATATTTAAATATACAGAATGAAATGTATAGCCAAGCAAAAGAATTCATACAGCTAAATAAAATAGCAGAGCATCACAATTACAAAGAAGTAGCAATACTGGGCATCTAGGGTACACTCAATATATGCAATATTTTTTTATCACTAGCTTCTTACTGTTCTATGCTATCTATGACCACTTTGTATATTTGGAGATTCCCATCTGCTGGGAGAGATCCATAAGCCTTCAGAGCAACTAACTACTTTGGAAGCAGTTGCTCAGAAGACTTAGGGGCCGATTCCGATCTCGGCCGGTAGGGCTCCGAATCGGATTCGGCATTACCGGATCCGATTCGGAGCCCTGTTTCCCGACCGAATCGTACGCGGGTCCGGCCGAGCGAGTACGATGCAAGCGCCCGCGAAATCGCCGACCGACTCGAACGCGGCTTCAACACGCTCCGACCGACTCGCACGGACACAACTCGCACCGCGCAATGGAGACGTTCCCCGGCCGGGTAAGTACGATGCGCACCGCGAGCAGTCCGACCAACTCGCGCCGTCCGGCTCGAAAGAGCTGTCGGAGCCGGACTTTGGGGGTCCGCGTCAGACCCCCCTGTACGCGTAGCCGCGCGAGTCGCACACAGGGGGGACCGTGCTTGTACGGCACGATGCGCGTCAACGCGTACCCGCTGTAGGGGGCGCCCTTGTTCGCCTCGCACCCATTGAGTCAATGGGAGCCCGCGTACGCGTTGTACGACCAGCTCCCATTGACTTCAATGGGAGTCCGACCTAATCGAGTCCGGGTGCATGCGTGCGCATCGTACTCGTTCGGTCGGACTGCCAGAGTCCGATTCGGTCAGAATTCTCTCCGGGTCCGGCTCGGTCGGAGAGATTTCCGGCCCGAATCGGAATCGGCCCCTTAGTATTTTGCTGGGAGGATGGTAGGTTTCTTTTGCCCACTCGCAACCTTTTTTATTTTTCTAAAATGAACTCACAAAGTGGAAGTTTGCTCGTTAAACTAAAATAAATAAATGGCAAACATGCCAGGAGTTTTCTCCCTGCACCATGGGGACATTATTTACTTTACCTGACCTGCAGGAAAATCTAGTCATGGTTGTTCCGCTTTAAATAAGGCAATGCAACTGTCACTATGAGCTGATGATCCTGTGAAGGATGGCCCAACAGTCCAGAGGTTTCAGATGGTATAGTCAGGTGAGGCTCCATCATCGGAAACCCTATGGTTCCCCCCAGGGGCGGCTCCTCTAGTTGAGTAGAATAGCATCACCCCACAAGCCCAAGAGCTGAAAATTAAAATGGTAATAAAGTTTATTTATCAACATTTAAATGCTCATGTCTCCTTGGCTGGCCGTCTTCCGACAGACAGGCAGACATGCACATTTTACACATCTCTAACCCAGCTGTCTTAGACAGCTGAGTTAGAGAAAGTGCAGGCCTCGAGCGCTCTTGAGAGTGCTGAGTGAGGCCGCTCCTTCCAACCCTGACGCTTCTCTCATGCTGTAGTAGGATTGGTCAGGGGAGCTGGCTGGGTCCTGCGTTGGAGCCTGTCTCGAGGAGAGAAGATCCAAGCGAGGAGGACGTTGCACAGGAAGGTAAGTCTATTTTATCTTTTTGTTTATTTATTAGAGCCCCTGCCACACCGCATGCCAGCTGCTACTGTTTCCCCCACCTCTTAGAGGGCTGTGGTAAGAGAGAGTTTGGCAGGCCCTCCAAGAAAGAAACTCTTGACATTCAATTGACATTGCTGAATATATTGTTATTGAATGAGTCTGTAATCTGCTAATCAGATGTCTCCAAGCGAACAGGGACATTCGTTCAGTCATCAGTCTTCCTTAACAATGCAGTCTCTTAGTTCACTTCAATAAGAGTGGCATTGGCATGGGATGCACTAGGAAGGTCTAGGATTGGTGTCCAAAGTGACATGGAGTTATTTAACCCCTGTTCACCAGTAGCCTCTTTATATCATGAGTGCATAATGTATTTCTTCCATTCCAGCAATTAATTAGGTATTCTTGAAATAAATTCCTTCTGTCTGATCTCATTATTGGCAAAGAAAGACTGATTGTGATATTCTTCTAAGCTTGTGTAGTGTCCTTTTGTAGTGTTTTAACTGAGTTTCTGTGTGTTTATGTACAAATGCTTTACACATTGCCTCTGAGATAACCTTAACTGCTCGTGTCAAGCTACCAAGAGAGCAGGGGTTATCGTAGCTGTGTGACTCCCTTACCCTGACTAGAGTGAGGGTCCCTACTTGGACTGGGTGCAAACCACTGCCAACTAGAGATCCCATTGTTAACAAGTAGCATATGAAGTATTTGTGTAGACCGCTTTCTTCTGCTTGAATAAGCTTGAGACATGCTCTATGTGGAACATGGGTAGTGTACGCTAGGGGATTATTCTCAGTTCAGATTCTGCCTGTTATGTCATTTCCCAGGTCCTTAAAAATATAGGGACCATATGACAGTGTCAAAGGTGAGATTGTGTGCATCTCCTCCAGTAATGATTCTAAGTTCCACTGAGCAGGCTGCAGTATGAAACGATGCGGACAGTAGCTACCTTGGTCATAGAGACACGATAAAACAGAATAAAATTGCAAATCAGAACCCAAACTGAATGTACAGTGTTAGACCTGGCATCCTTTGCATGGTTTTCCCCTGTCTTTTTGCCTCTGATTCTTGTATTTATGCTTCGTGCTGGATTTCATTTTTGCAGGTCTAGATGCTTTGGGCACTTTGCCACTGTGGATCAGTGCCAAAGTGCAAGTACTCCCTCTGTAAATTGTAAATATCGATTGGTGTTTCCATGATTGGCTTGTTTGACTTACTACTAAGTCCCTAGTACAGTGCAGTGTGTGTGCCCAGGGTCTGTAAGTCAAATGCTGCTAGTGGGCCTGCAGCACTGATTGTGCCACCCACACAAGCAACCTTTCAAAAGGGTCTCAGACCTGCCAATGCAGTGTCTGCGCACAGTCTCTACTGCCATATCGACCTGGCAAGTGCACCCACTTACCAGGCCCTAACCTTCCCTTTGTTTCAACTGAGTCGCCCCTAAGGTAGACCCAAAGTACCCCTGTGGGCAGGGTGCAGTGAATGTGGAAGGTAGGACGTGTACTGATGTGTGTGACCTGTGCTGATAGTGAAATGCACTGTATTTCATTTTTCACTATTGAAAGGCTATTTGTCCCGTTGAATATAATGGGAGTTTATTTATAACATCTTATAAGTATAACTTCCAATTGGGACAAGATAGAAAGATGGAGTTTAGTATACCTGAACTCAGAATATATAAATGCATATTTTAGTAAAGATGATTTTTATATTGTGTGTTTGAAAATACCACTTTTAGAAAGTGGGTATTTTTTTGCTTAGCCATTCTGTGTGCCTCTGCTGGTTTGTGGATTGACTGTCTGTCTTTGGGGTGACAGGAGCTGGGGATGTGTATTCACTGTAGACAGCCACTGGGGGGGTTGAGGTGTGTCCTGCCTTCTCTGGATGAGTCAGGGGTGGGCTGAATAGATCTGGGCTGCATTTACAGTAGGGGGAGGAGTTTTCCTTGCACCTGAATGGGCCTGGTCTGCCTTACACAATGCTGTCTCCATCTCCTGCCGAGAAGCTGGACCAGAGAGGGCAAAACTGGTTTTGACTGAGCATAGAGCCTCTCAGCCACAAGAGAGCAAAGAGAAATTGAGTATAAGTATTGGGGCCCAGACCCCAGACCTTTAGAATACTTCTGGACTCAAGAGGAACCTCTGCCAAGAGAAAAGTTGGGAAAGCTGAAGGAGAAGTACTGCCGCTTGCTGTGTGCTGTCTGGGGTGGGCCTGCAGTGGCTGGTTCTGCCAAGGAGAGGACAAACACTTTGTTGTGTGCTGTGAAGAAGATCTCCAAGTGCTTGAAGTAGAGCTTGCCTCCTGTTCTGAAGTCTCAGGGACACAAAGACTTAACCACCAGCTTTCCTGAACATCCTTGCTGGGAGTTCTGACCTGCCAAGAGGTGCCTGTTCCTGTGTTGGGCCTCTGGAGGTTGTTCCTGCTGCTGGGAGCTGGGAAAAGAGAAGCAACTAAAGAAGCGTGACGCATCCGCACCCGTTTCTGATGCAACACCACTGTGCCGCTAAAGAAACAGATGCAGCGCCTGCCCACGGCTGGAGAAATCATCACATGCCGAATCTCGAGCACCGATCTCCGAAGTCCAAGATCACCGCACCGTTTCTTACGCAATCCCTGCTCTTCGACTGCAAGAACCGACGCATCTTGGGACCGCGGTTGGAGAGGTTAATGCAGCACGGTTGCCGCGGCATCGAGACCCAACGCATCCCTGAATCCCCACGCATCGCACTGGGGCGCCAAGTCTACAACAACGCCGGTGCTGCAGTAAGAAACCAAAGCATCACCTCCCCGCACAGTAAGAAACAGATGCATTACCTCCTCTTCAGTAAGAAACCGATGCATCACCTCCCCTGCATGGCAGTAAGGAACCAACGCACCACCTCCCCTGGTGCCTCTGAGATAAACCTGTCTTCTCGTGCCAAGCTACTAAGGGGCCGAGCACGGGTTATCTAAGGGCGTATCTCCCTTACCCTGACTAGAAGCAAGGGTCCCTACTTGGACAAAGGTGCAAACCATTGCCAACGAGTGACCCCCATTTCTAACATACAGGAATTGGAGCATTTTAGGAATTGGGTCACTAGTTGAGGGGGTGTTGGAAATGGCCCTTTCTGCAGGGTCACCCCCAAGCTTTTTGCTTTCCTCCTCCCTTTTTTCTGGTATTGGTTTTGTTGGCTTTAGGAATCTGGGCACTTTACCACTGCTAACCAGTGCTAAAGTGCATATGCTCTGTACTTCAAACATGATAACATTGGCTTATCCACAGTTGGCATATTTAATGTACTTGTAAGTCCCTAGTAAAGTGCACTATATGTACCCGGGACCTGTAAATTAAATACTACTAGTTGGCCTGCAGCATTGATTGTGCCACCCACTTCAGTAGCTCGGAAACATGGCTCAGGCCTGCCACTGCAGAGCCTGTGTGTGCAGTTTAAACTGCCATTTGGACCTGGTAAGTTCACCTACTTGCCAGGCTCAAACCTTCCCTTTTATTACATATGTCACCCCTATGGTAGGCCCTAGGCAGCCCTATGGGCAGGGTGTGGTGTATTTAAAAGGTAGGACTTGCACTTTTCAGTTTTACATGTCCTGGTAGTGAAAAACTGCTAAATCTGTTTTTCACTACTGCAAGGCCTATCTCTTCCATAGGTTAACATTGGGATTGCCTTAAAACATCTTTTAAGTGTAATTTCAAATAAGAAAACGATAGAGTTTTGGAGTTTGGTGTCTCTGTGCTTACAATTTAAAATCACAACTCATGGTGAAGTCTGATTTAAAATTGTAAGTCTGAAACTGGCACTTCTAGAAAGTTGGCATTTTCTTACTTTAACCATTCTGTGCCTCTGCCTCTCTCTGAATACACATCCTACCATTGCTTGAGGTGCCTCCTCCAGTCCTGGACCTCAGAAGTGGGTTCTACAGCTGTTTTCTGCTGTTTTCTGCAAATATCGATGCAGTGACCCCTTTGCGCAGATCAGAACTGAAGCAGCGCCCTCCGTCACAGTGCCGAATCGATGACACCAACTGCAAAGCTCTGCTTTGATACATCGACCCTACTGCGTGAATTGGAACTGACAAATCGAGTCACAGATGTTGACGCTTGCTCCATACAGTGGTACTTTTTCAGCGGGTCCTGTGTGGGTCCTGCAGGTGGCCTGCCCTCCATCGCGTTGGCCTGAACTTTGGATTTACCCCGGTCTAGCGCAACCTCAAATAACCTTTTAGCGCTATTGACTCTGAGCACTGTTTTTGGATGTAATTTTTTAAAATTCATATCTCGATTTCATATTGTTGGATTTTTGTTGTTTTGGTATTGTTTTACTTAGACAAATATTCTCTATTTTTCTAAACGTTTGTAGAGTCTTTTGTGGTGTTTTCACTGTGTTACTGTAATAAAGATGTTGCACAAATACTTCACGCATTGCCTCTTTAGTTAAGCCTGACTGCTCTGTGCCAAGCTACCAGAGGGTGAGCACAGGCTAATTTATGGTGTGTATCTGACTTACCCTGACTAGGATTGTGGCTCCTGCATGGACAGAGTGCATACTCTGCCAACCAGAAACCTTGATTTCTAACAGGGGGTGAAAACCCTACTTGAGCAACCACCACACTCCCTGTCAGGGTGAACCACAAAAGTCACTAAATTGAACTGTGCTTAAACCTCTTGTAGGTTAGCACAAAAGCAGTCAGTATTTTTTTGCAGCACACAAACAGTAGTAAAGTAAAAACAAGATGCAAAAAATAATACCACACACATGTAGAATAAAATGACATCAGAACAAATTAAATTCAATTTGTATATCTGGAGTTATGAATTGTTGGAAATGGCCCTTTCTAGGGTGCTTTCCCTTGACTTATTGCTTTTGTCCCTCCTAGTTTTTCACTGATCTATGTGCTAGCCTTAGGATGTTGCTTGCGTTTGACACTGCCATTCAGTGCAAAAGTGCTGTGGTTGTCATATACATACTGGTAATTGGTGCATACATTATTGGCTGTTTTGAGTTAGCTGCAAATTCATTGTCCAGAGGTAATATATATACCTGGGGCATGTAACTCAAATGCTCCTCTATGGACCATGCAGCACTGGTTGTGCCATCCACGGAGGTAGTTCTTCAAACGTATGTAGGAATAAAAATTATGCCCTTGCATTGTTTTACATAAGTTAGCATTCGCAGCGCCATTTTGTGTACAGGCGCCATTTTGTATTACAATTGAAACTAATTCTTTTCCATTTCCGAGAAAGGGCCTTCTCTAGGTTATGTTTCTTCTGAGTTGGGTTTTGCCACACTAATGAATGAACCGCTCTTATTAGCGCATACCTTTCTTCTGAGATGTAAGCCTTCTCCCACTTGTCTAGTGGCGGTCACAGGCAGAGTAACCTTGAGAGGTAGATAATGTGTGCCCGGCCTCAGAACTAAAACTTGCTCCTTTGTAATTTACTGTCCAGCTGCGTCCCTCTGGAAAATTCCATGGTGGGCGTGTTTCCATTGACTCTGAAATGTACATAATGTATCGTTATGTTTGCTGATGTCATTCCCTTTGCAGCACTGCTTAGCGGCTGGGCAGATTGGGCTCCGCTCTGAGTGTATTCTGAATAAACTATTATTGGTTTGTATTCTCTACTGTCTGACCGACTATTCATTTTAGTGGAAGTCAAAGAGGTGGTCATTGGTGACTCGAGTGACCCGATTCGGGCCATTTCCTTCAGTTGCTGCCCGAACAGGGACTCCTTCGGGTGAGTGGCCCTTCCCCTTCCGTGGACGGGGGGGAGCACGAGGCCATCATCGGGTTGGACGGACGGATCAGGGATCCCTGCACGAAAAGTTCCTGATACTCAGAGCTGCCCCTTCTGTCCTGACAGGTGGTGCCTCGCCCAGTGGTCATCCCGACTGGAGTCCTGAACGGCGAAACCCTTGGATCTGACCGTTTGGTCTGAAGAGTCCGCAGTGGAGAATAGATTTGTTTGACCTGCATATATTAGGTGAGTTTGTTTTGGTTCTTTGTGGATATGGTACCATTTTGGTTTGTATTTGGTACGGTCTAAGGACCTTCTTTGGGATAAAAGCAATTGCAAATTGTTTTGCTGGGCATAAATAGTGAACTTATTTTCTTTTGAGAATGCCTAGTTTCAGTAAATTGTTTGTCTTGTGCTGTCGTTGTTGTTCTACTGATGCTCGATTGGAAGAAAGTCAGCCGGCGCCTCCAGAAGGCACTCCGAATTTTGATATGTATGTGAAGCATGGTCTTGGCCCTATTATGTTTAGTACATTATGGCACAAATATACGAGGGACAATGCCGAATTGCAGTGGCCGTTGACGGGCACTTTAGATGAACAAAAGATTGAGTATTTGCAGGAACAGTTGTTTAAGAAGCGAAGTAGGCAGTCTATGTTTGATTCCCTCAGAATATGGCAGAATGCAGCTAGACAGAAGCGGTTGAAGGCAGAAAAAGAGGCCCGGAAAGGAAGAATGCAGACGTTGACTCAGAAGGCTGTAGCATATGATAGGGAGAAACTGGAAAAGGGTGTTGAATGTGAAGATAGGAGGTTTCGATTACATATTGATAAATTGTATGTGGTTCAGGAAGAAGAAGACGCTTTTGTGGAAGAATTATTAGATACCCAACCCCGCCTCCATATGCCCCGCAAAGAATATATCCCATTGTTCGGGTGCCCTCACAGCCGCCTATTACAGTTGCTTACACTGCCTCTGTTCCCGCATCTATTGCTGTTGTTTCAACAGCTATGGTGTTGGCTCCTCCTCCTCCCCTTCCTTCTGTTTCTTTGCCGTGTGTGGCAACTGTGACTGTTAGTACTCCCGCCGTACCTATTGTCTCAGCTACCCTTTCGCCAGCTCTTTCCCCCACGACACAGCCCCCAGCGACAATAGTGCCTGTTGCTTCTCCCACTGTGGTTTTTCATCCTCCGACATTAGTAAGTAGTGGGACACCGGTGCATGGATTTGAGGACAGGGATTGGATGAAATTTAAGGAGCCATGGGACCGTTAGTGCAATATGATGTGGGGGATGAAGAGAAAAAGGTAATAGCTAATCAGGCTGCACAGTGGGCCCGTAATCCTATTTATAGTGTAGAGGATGTCTGGGCGACTATGCAAGATTTTGAGCCCTTTGTACAGCAACATGCCCTTAAACATATGTCTGCTACTCTGATTGGTCTTTGGCAACAACACTTTGAAGCGGAAGCACCTCAAATTTTATATGACATTAGAGATCGACTGTAAATTGGTGAATTGGGGCCTGAACAGGTTTTTGCTAATGCTACGACAATAGTTGCATACAGTGGGAGATTACATGAGAAAAGTCCGAGGTCAGTGTCTCAGTTTCCGATGAGAGAGGTGCATCCCATATATCACCCAGAGATACCGGAACTGCAAGATGGTCAATGTAATGTTACTCGAGCGGCGGTGGCGGCCAGGTTTCAGGAGTAATGGGTTTATACTCCATGGAAAAGAAGTGAGGTTTTATCCCTTAAAACACATTTACCAGATCCTAGGAAGAATCCTACTGCTTACTATAAAGAACTGACTGAAGCTGCTTCTTCTACGGTGATGACTCTTGCTGATATTTAAATGTTTTTTGGTCTTCTTGTTCCAGTTGATATTTGGAGGCAGGTTCCTACTCAAGATCATGTTCTGGAGTTGGGTGGTACTTGGGACCAAATTGAGGCATGGGATCATGAAAGGAATCCCAGTGATAAGCCTCGAGCAGAGATTTTAGCGCTGCCAGGCCGCATAATTACGTACATGCATTCTCTTATTTCGCCAAGAAAGGTGGATTGGGATAAAGTGTCAGCCTGTTGACAGAAGAAAGATGAGTGTGTTTGATTTCTTTACCCGATTTGAAGGTACATTTTTGGATTATAGCGGACAAGATTTGTCCGTCGAGGGAGGTGTTCGGTTGTTTGTTAATAGATTTGTTTGTAGCTTGCTACCTGAAATTGCGACTCGATTGCAAGCTTCTGAGAGCACCTGGTCCACCTTTATTCCCTCTGTTATTTTGAATATAGCACAATATTATGAGCATAGGGATAATGAGGAAAAGGAGAGGACAGAGAAGAGACATAAGGATTTAAAGATGAAGGTGTTTCTACAGCAGGCTTTTAGAGGAAATGGGAGAGGACATGGTGGTCCTGCCCGACAGCTTCCGCGCACTAGTAGACAGCCAGTAACCGTGCCTTTGGGTCCGAACCAGTGCGCGTACTGTAAAGAGGAGGGACATTGGCGTAGTGAGTGCCCCATGCTTTTGCAGAAAGTAGCGGTCCCGAGGGGACGGGGTTCTCGTTGAAGGGGTTGTGGAACCGGTGGGGCAGATACTGCTCAGAATGCTGTGGCTTCACAGGGTCGTTCTGATAATAATTATTTTGATGACCCTCGTGAAGGACAGTACTACAGGGATGTCCTATAGCTAGGACAGCCGGGGACAGAGTGGGGGAACACTGTTGATACCTGTAGACCAGCGTGGTCCTTATGTGACAGCAGAATTGCAAGGTTCAACTAACGAAATTTTGGTGGACACAGGTGCGACAAAAAGTTCTGTTTCTCAAAATGTGGTCCCTGGGGCGGCTCTGTCTGGCCAAAATAATGTGTCGGTTTGTTTCTCTGGTGTACCGGTTGTAAGCCCCATTTCAAAACCTCTTGCGTTGACTATAGGTCCTTTCACTGTGGATTCGCCATTCTTGCTGACGTCTAATTGCGGTGAGAATTTGATGGGTTTGGATTTGCTGAAGAAATTGCATGCCACTATCTATTGTTCTCCGGCGGGTGTATATATGACAATGGGTCCTGATGTAGCGCGAGCTAAGCAGTGTTTATCCAAAGATGCGCCCCTCCCTGTTGAATTTAAAGATGTGCCACCCACTCTGTGGGCGACGGGCCACACAGATGTGGGATTGTTGCAGATATCGCCGGCCTTGATACAGGTTAAGGATGGTGCTATTTTGCTCCGTATCCCTCAGTATAAAATACAGCAGGCAGGAAATCGAGCCTTATTGCAAATTACACAGAATTTGATTAAGAAAGGAGTGGTTGAGGAAACAACTGCTAATATTTGCAATAGCCCTATTCTTCCAATTCTTAAAAGGATGCCCTCAGGTTCCCCTGATGACCATGAAGATATTTATCGTTTCGTGATTGACTTGCGCAAGGTTAATAAAATAGTGGTCCCTCAGTTTCCAGTGGTCCCAGACATCACTACTCTTTTGACAATGGTTCCCTCTACTGCTAAATTCTTTTCTGTCATTGATTTGAAAAATGCATTCTTCAGTATTCCTATTCATCCAGACAGTAGGTATTTGTTTGGTTTTACCCTAGCTGGTAGGAGCTTTATATTCTGTTGAGCTCCTCAGGGGTATACAGAAAGTCCAAGTATTTATAGTCAAGCTTTAAAAAGTCAGTTGGATTCTCTATCGCTTCCATCAGGTAATGTATTGGTGCAGTATGTTGATGACTTGCTCATCGCTTCTGACACGGAACAAGGTTGCAAAGACAGTACAGTTAAATTGTTGTTGCATTTGGCCCAACATGGACATAAGGTGTCTCTTCCTAAATTTCAATATTGTCGACAGGAGGTCACCTATTTAGGTCACCTACTGTCGAAGGAGGTTAGAAGATTGCCTCCTGAGTGCATCAGTACCATTGTTAAGATGCCCGTTCCACAAACTCAGAAAGATGTGCGCGCTTTTATAGGTCTCACTTCCTACTGTCGGCAGTGGATAAATCCAGTATTTTTTGTAAAGCGCGAACAGCTACCCGAAGGCATCCCGGCGCTGGGGGCCGTCGGGAAGATTAAGCAAGCTATTGCCCAGAGTCACATGGTGCTGGGCTGACCAGCCGCCGGTGCCGGGGATCGAAGCGTGAGCCCCAGATTCCAGCGTCAGTTGCCCTGGCCGCGGCGCCACACCTCTTACCTAGCTACTGGTTACTAATCAAACCCCTGCTTGCACTAACGCTAAAGGATGTGCATGATCCTCTGCCTTGGACGCCTCAATGTCAGCAGTCTTTTGAGCAATTGAAAACTGCCCTTTGTTCGGCTCAAGTACTTGGCACCCCCGACTACACTAAACCGTTTGTGTTGTACGTTCATGAGATGACTGGTTGCGCGATTTCTGTTTTAACACAAAAATTTGGAGATAAGCAACGGCCGTGTGCTTATTTCTCTGCCGTCCTTGACCCAGTCGCAAGAGCCCTCCCGAGCTGTCTAAGAGCGGTCACAGTTGTGGCCATATCTATCAGACAATCGGCTGGACTCGTACTTGATACTGACCTCACAGTCATGGTACCCCATGCTGTGGATACACTTTTGAACAAGACTAAGACACAGCACCTCACCAGTGCACGTCTGACTGGATATGAATTAACTTTGTTTGCCAAACACATCACGATCAAAAGATGTGCCACTCTGAATCCAGCCATGTTACTGCCCCTCCCTTCTGAGAATGATGAGATTAATAAACATGACTGTATCTTCCGTACGGAAGAAGAGACGAAAGGACTGGTAGACTTGACTGATGTTCCCTTATCTGACCCACAAGAGGAACTATATGTCGATGGCTCTTGTTTTAAACTACCAGATGGCACTACAACTGCTGCGTATGCTATTACTACGCTGCATACATAGTTGAGACATCATGAGTGCCTATCAATCGGCTCAGGCTGCTGAGCTTGTTGCTATAATAAGAGCTTGTGAATTAAGTGAGGGACTGGTTGTCAATATTTATACTGACAGTCAGTACGCCTTTGGAATCGCTCATAATTTTGGGCGACTCTGGGCTGAGAGAGGGTTTCTTACTTCCCATGGCACTAAAATCCAACACTGGCACCTCATATTGAGGCTTTTGTCTGCTCTGACACTCCCTAAGAAATTGGCCATAGAAAAGTGTAGTGCGCATCAGAAGGTCACTGATGACGTAGGTAGGGGAAATGCTTTTGCAGACCAGGCAGCTAAGGAAACAGCCCAGACTAAAATGAAAAGAATGTTTGCAGCAGGCCTCGCTAGGTGGGTGCCTGAGGTTACTATGTTTGAGGATACACTTGACAACATGAAATAGATACAAAGTGAAGCTACAGTGGAGGAGTTGACAGTGTGGCGAGAAAGTACCGCACGGCTGAGGGGAGAACATGGGGGCCGGATAAGACGCCCGGTCACGAGCTCCGTTCGACCGAGGTATGGAATGTGTTAAGAGAGGACTCTCGCACTAGCGAACCTTAACGAACCTTAACGAACTTTAACCGGAATGGTAACAGGCGATCTTTAAAGGATCTTTAAAAGAAAAACGGCGTGTAAGGAGTGATAAACGTACCGGCGCTGCTGCAGCATATGCGAGACAAACTGACCTTGAGCAGCCGCTCCCAGCACGGTGTTGGAGTGGGAGGAGGACTAGGTGAGGAGCGGCGTTGCAGCCAGCCAAAGCCCGGGGGAGGCGTGTGGGCGGAAGCCGCGGAGAGACTGCTTTGCAGTCAGAAAGCAACAGCCCGGGTAGTTTTCGGAGGCCCCTCTGATCAAGTTTGGACCTACTCTCCCCTGAAGAGTCCAGGGCTGGACAAGAAAGTGGAAACCCAAAGTAATCCTCTCTCTACGTGTATGAAATCGGTAAGAGGGAGAGGGAGGGGGAAAAACTGGGGCAGCGTTAACTACTAACACTCTAACACGAACACAAGTGGAGAACTCTTTGCAGTGTACAGACACAAATTCAGCTTCTTTGAAAGCTCAAAAAAGCCCTCTCAAAAAAGAGACCCCTGTCCTACTATTAAAGCAAGGATTTTCTTATGCTTTAAGAAACAGACCCTTTGCAGCTGAAATTGTGGAGAAGGCAAGTCAGGGTATATCGGGGGAAGTTCAAGAAACCAAACCTGCAATAATAACAATAAAAAATAGTAGGAAGGGGGAAAGATCTAAAGTTCAAAAGAGGAGGGGAAGCAGCGTGGTTATATCTACTAAAGCTGCTAAAGCCGCCGAAGCAGATCAAGCCAGACAAGGGGCAAAAATAAAAAAGTGACCCCATCCCTACGCTCCTTTTTTAAAGTACAGGAGAAACTCCCCCACGGTTTTTCAACTTCGGAGGAAGAAAGGAGTACCAGGGGGGAGACAAACATGCAATGTATAGGACCAGCGGCTGTCGGGGGAGCAATACCGATGCAAAATCGGTTTCAAGCACTAGCGGCGGAAAACCTTGAGAATGGGGGGGTAGGAACTCGAGAGGTCCTTCAAGGTGGCTTAGATACAGATGCCCAGAGTGTACCCCCAGGAGGTCAGGGGAATAATTCAGAGCGATCCTTGCAAAATAGCGCAGATAATTTGCTAGAGACATTAATTGTAGAAATGAGAACCAATTTTGCAAAATCGGAAATAAATCAAGAAAAAATTCAGGCCACATGTGAAGCACTTGAGTCAAGGGTTAACTCTCTAATGGACCGAGTGTTGTGTAGTGTAGTTCCTATTTCCCTAATAGGCTCTGCGCATTGGAATAATATACCCTATAGGCTTGACATAGGACTGAGGTTGGTATGTCCCTATCGAGTATATTAAACTTAATTACTTGTGCCAGCTAGCTCAGAGGCCACTAGAAACTCCTTGAATAACAAGAAGGGAGTAGTTTCTGGCAACCGCAAAACATGACCACTTTGTTTCCCTTTAGAATCGGAACACGTCTCAGAATCGTGGAAACAATAGATAACAGTTTCACTCAGCTAATCGTGCATGCTTAGTTTTCTCAGAGTCACACAGAAAGAATAGACGGGCGTTTCAATAAAAGAATTTATTGAACAGTCTTGTTTCTCGTGTAAGAGATATGCGCTGTTATGATCACAAGGCAGTATGCAAGATATATAATGTACAGCGTAAGCAGTAGAAATAAATAATACTTCGCTAGCATTATCTTTTAGCATATATTCACGTACATAAATAACATGAGCTAAAAATGCGAGTACTCATAAGATGCTTCTCTAAGCTAGTTCTACCCCAGTGTACCTAACCTAGGTGTGGTGCAAGGTAAGAAGTAGGTGGAGTATTCTATAGTACGATATACTAAGAGTCTGGTATGCCAAGAGTCCCTCTAGGTACTAGTCAGCTCCATACCTTGAGAATGAGAGAGGTGGGAATCTCTTTCCGGATCTGGAACTCTAACACCCTGCGAAGGGAGTCAGAACACTGGAAGCTGGATTCTCTGCGAGCAGGGATGACAGCGTCTTCTCAGTGCGTCAGGCCGGGATACGGGCTCCTCTAAAGTCGAGGTCTCCTCCTAACTTGCTTTGGCAAGGGAAGGTATATTTATACATGGTAGGTGTCTTGGAATGTTAGCATTGACGTGAGTCGGACAGAGGAAGATGTCAGGAATGAACCCTTAAGGTATAGCGGTTCATGCATAATAAATGAGTTCTTGGAGAAATCAATAATCCTGTGCTAGGGGAACTCCCAAGAGCTTAAGGGTCTGGTTTCTAAGAACTTGTTGTGACGTTAGGTTGGATGGATGTCGGTGACCATGCCTGTATTTGGAGTGCACGGCTAATGCCTAAATAAGGACTGGGATTCTATGCCTATATAAGGGCAATGCGAATTGTGCCTATATAAGTACATGTTTCAGGAAAGCCTATATACGGGCACCTAAAGCGGAATACAACGCCCACTCCACTTTAGAATGAACGATAATACTAAATGCTAAACATTAAATGCTAAACAATTAGACTGAGTACCACATGTTGCTAAAAACATTTCTAAAAGCATATTAAAAAGAAGTTTAAAAGTAAACTGTTAAATGCAATCGGTACTGTACATTTTAAAGCATTTTCTTCATTCTAAGCATATATTGGAAATAAATGCAACATGAATGAATAAACAGAAATATATACATATGACAAAATGGTTGATAAGTTTTCAAAAATCAAAGCCATTGCATATCATGGTATTAAATGAAATTTCTAGACAGATAAGGTGACAATGTGTCCCTGGAAGTATTCAAAGAAGTCCGTTTTATAAGAATAGTTCTACTGTAAGCAGATTGATTTGCCATGTATTTTCAAAAAATAGAGAAAAAGAAAAAGTTAAATTTTTTGGGAAGAGTTCCAAGTTTTGAAAACATGAAGGCCAAACTCATTGCGTCCCTGGTACACTGAGAGCCTAATCAAAGTCAGTGTATGGGTCTGGTGTAAACATAAAATCATCTATTTCAATAGACAAAGTATCGTCTACCGATGTTGGTGACATTTGTAATACCTCGTTCAGAAGGTTAATCGCACAGAGATGAGAAGCATCGCCTTCAGCATGGGATGCCGCAGCAATGTTCGCGTCCGTTGTTACCTGTGTGCCTGTTGATCCATCTCGTACCTCAGCAGCAACAGGAAGCATCTGTGAGATCTCAATGAATGCCGTCATCAGGATAGGTAGCCTCTGGGGACAACACAGAGCATGGGCCGTTATCGGGTCCAGCAGAGTATCGATATCCGTTGGCATGACTGATGGGAGTGTTAGACAGATAACTAGCACGCATTCTTCACCGCAAAGCAGGCAGCGTAGAACAGGTAAGATGCAATCTTTCCAGATCGGTCTGAATGACAGAAACCATGTTGTATTAAGTTCCTGTAGACGAGGTATGCCAAATAGTTGTACTATGCGCTCACGGCACTTCCGTTCTAGGAGAGCTTTCTCCACATCGCTGGGAGTGATGCCGGTGAATAGGCTTGCCATAGCGTAGTAGTAGGAATAGAAATAGGATTCCTGCAACAAGTACTAGAATTAACGGCACACCACCAAACACCGAATGTGCGAAGTTTGGGATGATTCCGAGGACTGCTTGAAAAGGTGCTAACAGTCCTGAACAGATGGTCTTAAATACATGTCCAATCCCGCTCGTATCAGACATGTTAAAGATACGTCCCATCATTTCTGCGAAATGTATAGGGCAGTTTGTACGAATTAAAGCCTGTATCTCAGCCGAAGTCCTTGCTACTTGAAGATCATAGGTTTCCTTGGCCGAGGTCAAAGGCACTGTTTGTTGTATAAGCATTGCTTTCATTCTGCTTAAAGTATCAAATCGCATAAAAGAGACATTCAACGAAGGCCACAAAGGTGACTCCCTGACTGTGTCTATTGGGGCAAACAATACTTGCATACAGCAAGTGACCCTGGAGTTGACCGTTACTAGATATGGGATGCCTGGCAACATGCCACAGCAACTCTGATCATTCAACATGAGGTAACTCCCATTAGAAAGTTGGCCAAACGTTGGATTAATCACAGCAGCTGGTGTACCTTGCTGGTGGCAGGACAAGTTTGCCACAGAACCATTACAAGCCCCGTGTAAAGAAATGCCCTGACATATGAGTGAACTGCTTAGTGCATTTTCACAGTGTGTACCGCTCAGAAACACTTCACGATCCCCACTCCAACATCTGTAATCGTAAGGTAAATCCCAGGATGTCTTAATGTATTCTTTACCCAACCTTTCATATTTGCCTGCTTGCATTTGTTTGAGGCAATACTGAAACTGAAAAGTAGTCACAGGTAGAGTGATTTTGCCATGAATAAGCCACTCTGTAGCTGGTTTTTCTGCCACAGTGAATGGTAATTTCTCCAGTTTTTCAATGCTCAGCACTGTATACTTTGTTCCCCTTTGTGCCAGTTCGATCTGTTTATCAGTTAGATTATATTCTGCAAACAGAGCCGACGTGTTGATAAAACACCAAGGCACATAGCCCGCACGCAAAGATTGTAGCGTCCAGCTTAATAACACAATAGAACGTAACTGTGATTGGCCTTGTTGTAACATGGCTAAATCTTGTTCTAGTATGTCGATAGCAGAGGATTCAATGTTGTCCAATGAATAAATCCTGGATGACAAAGTTGTTAACCCATTGTCGACCACAGAGAGAGTTTTCTCTAAGTTAATACGATCAAGTTCACGTATTCTTTCTGCGCCCTCTGCCTGTGAAACCTTCCATATCTCATTATAAGCAGCATAGATGCCGGCATATATGAAATGTTTTTGACGCGGTTTTCTTGGTCCTAGCAAGAATTCCCTACGGTCTGCGTCTTCTTTAAGTAAAGATAAGTGTTGTTTCACATCCTTAAGTGTAGAGTTTTGCAGCCAATCGAGGCATAATTTTCCTACACTGTATGTTGTTACTACCCCCGGATGTTGTCTTTGGATGTATCTTGGGTCTGGCCTATGGATTGTAAAGCCCTGGGTTTTATTCAGGAATCTTTCTTGACAGTTGTTTGTGTCTGTGGGCCAGATCAACCATTTTTTCCAATCAGGATTTGTTCTGTTGAGTTGTAGTATTGTGTCAACTGTAACCGCTGCCTGTGTATTGTTATCACTGGCAGGTGTTGGTACAGAAGGTGTTTTCATGTCTTTGATCTTGGCTAACCCAAGGCAAGACGTTTGTTGGACAGTGTCATTCAAAAACTTTATTTGATGTGGGATGATACATGCGCTAAACAAAGCTTCTATCCCCTGCACTTGCCAATCTTTAGAACCCCAGACATATTTTGTGTCTATTGTGTCTTTCCAAAAGTCAAATCCTTGTCTAGACAGTTGGGTAATAAAGGCTGCAGAATAAATCTGTTTTGTATTAGTTAACATAATTTTCTGTCCTGTTTTGTTTACATTTTTATAGTAAAATGATTCCGGATCAGATGTATTGTACCCTGAAAAATAGGAAAACTTTTTAGCAAATGTTTTTGAACTATCTATTGGTGGTGTAGGACAATGTTCCCATTGGTCAAACACATTTCTAGGTGTTGCAGATTTATGCAAGAAATGATGACCATAATGGTTATAACAATAAAGGTGTTCATAGTCTGATGAACCTTCTAAGTATTCATTGTTAGAGAATGCAGCAGACATTTCTAGATCAAACATTATATCATTTACAGTCTCAAAGTCCCAATCATCAGAATAGGTACCGGAGGTAATAAACTCACTTAATGACATTTTAAATAAATGTGGAATGTTCAAAAGTTCAGTCGGGCCGAATATGTCGAAATCGGTTTTGTCCCACACTATACCATCCTGTATAGGAACGGCTGTGATGTTCACTGCTGACAAGTCTCTTGTTTCACGATGGGATGATTTGTGTGGTTTTAAAAGTAAGTTCACATTTTTACTTTCAATGTCCAAACGGATGTATCTGCCATTTATAAGCACGCTGATAGTCATAACCAAAGCTAGCCAAAGCAGAAAGAAAAATATTCCAGAAATAATCCATAGTTCAATCCATGGTGAAACCATATAAGTCTCTTTCAGGAAAAGAAAAAGGTCTTGTACTTGTTGCTTGAAAGTTTTTGATGCTGGCGTCGTTTCAGGTTCACTGGGATCCTCAGAAAACGTATCAAAGTTAATGAAATAGCCATAAGCAGTTCGGTCAATTGTTGAAATTGCATCAGGATTTGTTGAAATCGCTGGAACCAGTTGATCACTTGTTACGTTGGTGTAGACAGGTGTATTTGGACGAACTATTACTTGAGTTTCAAGAGGGACGAGTTCCATAGCATTGTTGCTTAGTCCTTCATCTGTTACTGCTGAATTCTCGATGGTTATCAGTCTTTCAGTCTGAACCTCTTGGATAGTAGCGAGGGAGTGTGTCTGCTACTAGGTCGGAGTCCACGAGGCCTACTATTTAGTATTGGCCACATACTGTGGTTTGATGAGGTCGATTGACACAAATCTTTTCTCCTTTTTTCCAGCAAGGGGCGGCAGAAGTACTGTTCTTGTTCCGTGGATGGCTAGGACAGGTACTGGTTGTCTGTAAGAAGGTCCAAATTCCTTCTTGTCCGCAATCTTCTCTCTGACTAGATCCCCAACTTTTGGGATCCAGACAGGCCTTGCTGGGACTGCCGGTTTTTCCCCAGTGGTGGTTGGCTTCAGGAACACGTTGCTTTGTTTCGATCTTAGTTCATTTAGATCCTGTAAAACAGCCAAACGATCTTTGATATCAAAGGGTTTGTTTTCCACCACTGTGCCTTTACATTCGAGATCAGGAACCCACATTCTTGTCCCAAATAGGACCTCATATGGAGTGACCCCCCCTAGAGAACTTCTTGGCAAATTATTTAATGAGCGTTGGACCCCATAAAGATGTTTGACCCACCCATCACCCGAACCTAATACTCTAGCTGTTATAGACTGCTTTATGCACCGGTTTTTCCTTTCCACAACAGAATTTCCCTCAGGATGAAATGGAGAGGAGTACCGCAATGCAACGCCCAGACTGGCCATGGCATCTTTGTAAGCCCGAGAGCTAAACGCAGGGCCCTGGTCAGAATGTAGCGTGCCTATTGCGTATGTGCCGATAAAGACTCGCAAATCTATTATAACAGTTCGAGCGTCAGCCGAGCGCTGAGGCCATATCCATAGGAACCTTGACTTAGTATTTGTGGGATTGCATGTGTCCAGAAGGACGTCTGCGCATAGATAGTCTAATGCTGTCTAATAATGGTGTCTGTCCCTGGCAGGCTACTTCGTAGCATGGTGTCTGGTGGCGTTCTGCATCTCGCTGTACCTTACAGTCTATGCAGTCATTGATGAAGATGTGAATCTGTGTATTCATTCCAGGCCACCAGTACATCTCTTTTAACGTCAACATTGTTTTAGAGATCCCTTGATGTGACAGACCCTCCCCCAAATGTGCTTCATAAATCAAAGCTGCTCTACGTTCCATGTTTGGAATTACCCTATCCCCCACTCCAGGGATTCGAGCAAAAGGAACGTTGTTCGCATCAATTACATAAGAGTACTTGAGTGGAAACTTTTTAGGTAACGCTGCACCACTGCCTTTGCTTGTAGCATTGACAGCCAATATCTCACTGTCTATTCTCGTTTTTGAACGAGTGATCACAGCTACGGAAGCCGTGTGAACAGCCCCCTTTGCGGCTTCGTCAGCCAATGAATTCCCTGCAACGTGAACGCCATCACGTTGATGACTCAGTGTATGGATCACGTGAGCCTTTGGAAGTTCATTTTTCAACTGAACTACTTGTTCCCAAAGCGTTTTATGCTTTATTGTGCCACCTTTTGCATCTTTGAACCCATTTTCAAGCCAATTTTGTATATATTCATTATACGACTGAACACAGTAAAAAGAATCGCACACGATTAGTGTGAGGAATTTGCGATCTGTACTTTCAAGTGCCAGTTTGAATGCTTGTAGTTCAGCTCGCTGAGCTGTACAACCTCGTAGAGATTGAGTTTTAGTGACCATTGGTCTGAAGTTACCATCGCACATGCAACCTTTAACGATTGCGCACGCTGCACTGTAAGCTTGCTTACTCCCTGTAGCGGGTTGTGCGGATCCGTCAGTGTAAATTATAAATTCATACTGATCGAGAGGCAGAATTTCAGTGGGCAGAGGACATTCATGTTCATATTGCAGGAACGCTTGTGTTTTTAAATCAGGATCAAAAACATATTCAACATCTGTTGCAGCAAGAGAATTAACTCATTGTATCCATCTAGGATGTAAAGCTTTTGCATTTGGAATGCTCGCTTTTGTAACCGCCTCTAAGGCTGGAACTGGAGTTATGACAATAATGCGTTTCCCTTGGGCTAGAGCTCTTTCTTTTGCTACTGCAGTTTGAACTGCTGTTAGTATTTTTTCAGTTGAAGTGAAGCGCATTTCTGCTTGTGTATACAAATGTGATTTGTATGCTATTGGTACTTTTTCACCCTCATTATATGTTAAATAGGTGAATCCGCATTGACCCGAAATGATTCGGATCACGTAATTGCGTTGGCTTACACGTGTTTGTAAGTGATTTGTTGCTAACATGTTAGCTTGGAGTGAACGCAGGATTTCTGTGTGTTCCTGTGTCCAATGTTTGATTGAAAAATCAGGTTTGATTAATGCGTAGAGAGGTTTAACCCTTTCTGCGTAATTTAGAATGCAAGTTCTTCCAAAATTTTGGAAACCCAAGATGGATTGTACATTTTTCAGCATTTTTGGAGGTTGGAGCAGCGCACACTTTTCTAGAAAGTTAGCTGCCAAGCTCTTGCCTTCACTTGAAAGCTCATATCCTAGGAAAAGGACATTGAGATGTACAATTCTGGATTTTTTTAAATTGAATTTATAGCCCTCAGAGGCGAAGCCCAATATAATGGTACTCACCCTGTTCAAGTGCCTATCTAGGTCATCGTCTGTCAGATAGATGTCATCGACATATGACAATGCCTCATTATCATAAATTTGTAGTAACTCTGTTACCCTCGCTGAGAATAACCCCGGGCTGTTCTTGAACCCTTGTGGGAGCCTACAAAATTGACGCTGGGTCCCCATTATTGAAAAAGCTGTTAAGTACCTGCTTTCAGGTGCTATGTTTTGACAAAAGAAACCATTTGAAATGTTCAATGTGGTTTTATATTTTTTATGCACAATGTTATTCATTAATGCTGTACTATGTGCATTTTGCACTGCAAATGTTAAAGAACAAGTGTTTAAGTGTCTGTAATCCAAAACTAGACGATATGTATTGTCTGGTTTGGATACAGGAAACAAAGGATTGTTCATTGAGGAGGTGCATGTTTCAATCACCCCTTGGTATTCAAGTTGATCTAAGATCTCCCTGACCTGTTTTTTAGCTTCTTGCTTTATTGGGTACTGCCTTTGTGCAGTAGGTTGATTTTTTAACTGTATTTTGTGGTGAGGTGAATCCTCATCCCATCCTACATGATTTTTATATAATGCTGGGGCCTGGGCAACTGCCCATTTCCTGGCATAAGTATATTTTAGGTTAATTGGAATATGGTTGGAGAAGGCAGGCATAATAATGTCCTTGCCATGTGGGCACTCCCTGACAAATTGTGGTGGCCAGTCTTTTTCTGCTAGAAGTATATCATAACCCCTTGAAAGTTTCTCCCAAAAGAGTGCTTTCACTTTTCTTGGTATGTCTCCCTCCATTCGGAGTGTTATTCCATATAACTTTTGTGGAGAACTAACCCTGGTGTCTACAGTTTCTAGTGTGATGTACTCATTCAAGTCCACTATCTCCAGAAGTTCCTTCAGGTTCTAGCGAGCTATTGTGACTTCGGCTGCACTGTCTAGCATTGTCTGAGCCCATTCTCCGTTCTTGAGTTGTGTTCTCAGTATCCTCGGCATACCTGATCTTCAGACCTGCTACCTTCTTTTTTGAGAATTGAGGTTTTGATTTATTTTTCTGAACGTGTTTGTCGTCTTTGGACTTCACGCGTTCTTCTTTATGTTCTGACCGTCCTCTTCTTTCCGATGTCTGTGACGATATCTGAAAGGTACGAGAGGAACGTGTATCAGTATCTTGATACCTGTCAGGTTTTTTCAAATTATCCCTATTCCTGAGGTTATACCTCCTTTCAGAGGGCTCCTTTTGAGGAGACCTACCTCAGGATTGAGAACGTTTCTTGTTTGAATTTTGTTTATTAGTTTCCCACTTCTTTTTAGAAGATGTAGGAGTTTGTTTAATTGAGTCCTACTCCGGACTTACAGATAGTCTTGGCTTCAAAGGTTTTCCACCCAAACTAGCTCTGCCTAATTCTGCATAATATTGTTCTATTATTCTGGGTAGTTCATGTTGATGTTCTGTTACATCAAATTCCCTTAAGCGTTGGCGGATCGCCACTGATGCTGCCTCCCCTTTAATATTAGATAATATTATTGTTGAGACCTGGTCGAAATTTTTCAGTAATTTCATACCTAAATTCAGAGCAGGCTCTGCCCCGTATTCATTTTGAATTTGTTTCAGGACATCTGGTATTACTGCAATTGACAGAACACCATGGGGCCTATTCCGATCTCGGCCGGAAGCGCACCTAACACCATTCGCCCGGAAAAAAACCAAGCCGAACGCGTGTTTCCCGACCGATTCGAACATGCGACCGAACGAACAAGTACGATGCGCACAACTGCCCGGATCCCGATCGAGTCGTACTCACCCAATCCAGCTCCTGTTCACCGCCCGAGCCGGATCCGTAAACGCAGAATCGAGTCGCACGGAAGCCAAAATACAGCACCCTCCGGACGGACTAGTACGATGCACCTTCCGTACGCGCCGAACCCGTCGCTACGCACGGCACGTCAGAGCATCCGGGCGAGGCGCACATAAGCTCCGATTCGAGTCACAAGACGATCCACGGCTACGAGACGAACACGCCAGCCACGAGGACGAGGCGAAGGAACGAGAAAGACGAACGAAACGAACCAACCATGAATCCCATCGCGCAGGTCCTACCAATACTCTACATCTATTACCGGAACTGGTACGGACGCGTACGGCGCAGAAGGTAAGTCAAACACCCACCACACAAACAAAATACACGTACCAGACCCACAACACACACACATAGGGATGCAGAAATGACTCACACCAGCAACAGCAGAACCATAGGGGCGGATGGCTATCACCAATACCATATACACCCATAGCGGCCCGGATGCCTACCACTACTACCACCCCTACCCATGGGGCGCTGGATGCCTACCACTACCACCACCCCTACCCATGGGGGGCTGGATGCCTACCACCACTACCATCCCCACTCATGGGAGGCTGGATACCTGTCACTACTACCACCCCTACCCATGGGGGGCTGGATGCCTGTCACTACTACCACCCCTACCCATGGGGGGCTGGATGCCTACCACTACCACCACCCCTACTTATGGGGGACTGGATGCCTGTCACTACCACCACCCCTACCCATGAAGAGCTGGATGCCTACCACTACCACCACCCCTACCCATGGGGGGCTGGATACCTGTCACTACTACCACCCCTACCCATGGGGGGCTGGATGCCTACCACTACTACCACCCCTACCCATGGGGGGCTGGATGCCTACTACTACCACCACCCCTACTTATGGGGGGCTGGATGCCTGTCACTACTACCACCCCTACCCATGGGGGGCTGGATGCCTACCACTACCACCACCCCTACCCATGGGGGGCTGGATGCCTACCACCACTACCATCCCCACTCATGGGGGGCTGGATACCTGTCACTACTACCACCCCTACCCAAGGGGGACTGGATGCCTGTCACTACTACCACCCCTACCCATGGGGGGCTGGATGCCTACCACTACCACCACCCATACTTATGGGAGGCTGGATGCCTGCCACTACCACCACCCCTACCCATGAAGAGCTGGATGCCTACCACTACCACCACCCCTACCCATGGGGGGCTGGATACCTGTCACTACTACCACCCCTACCCATGGGGGGCTGGATACCTACCACTACCACCACCCCTGCTCAGGGGGGGCTGGATGCCTGTCACTACCACCACCCCTACCCATGAAGAGCTGGATGCCTACCACTACCCCTACCCATGGGGGGCTGGATACCTGTCACTACTACCACCCCTACCCATGGGGGGCTGGATGCCTACCACTACTACCACCCCTACCCATGGGGGGCTGGATGCCTACCACTACCACCACCCCTACTTATGGGGGGCTGGATGCCTGTCACTACCACCACCCCTACCCATGAAGAGCTGGATGCCTACCACTACCACCACCCCTACCCATGGGGGGCTGGATACCTGTCACTACTACCACCCCTACCCATGGGGGGCTGGATGCCTACCACTACCACCACCCCTACTTATGGGGGCCTGGATGCCTGTCACTACCACCACCCCTGCCCATGAAGAGATGGATGCCTACCACTACCACCACCCCTACCCATGAAGAGCTGGATGCCTACCACTACCACCATCCCCACTCATGGGGGGCTGGATGCCTACCACCCACACCACCCCTACTCATAGGATGGGTAATGCATGACACAACCAGCATACTCCAACATAAGGAATGTAAGAAAAAAACAGCCTCCCAACACCATGACAAGCGTGTGTAGACTGTGTCAAATGCCTACAACACTGAACATGACATTGAACATACAATGTGACCCCCTATCACATGTGTCACACATAAATGTGTGTGGCCTCCACAATGCAAGCAGACCATGACCACTGTGGCAATGGGGTCCAGCCCCCATCATCACAGTGACCAAAAGGTAAGTGTGGGGTCCATAGCTGAAGCACATTTTGAACATTGTGGCAATGGGGTCTAAGCCCCCATCATCACAGTGACCAAAAGGTAAGTGTGGGGTCCATAGCTGAAGCACATTTTGAACATTGTGGCAATGGGGTCTAAGCCCCCATCATCACAGTGATCAAAAGGTAAGTGTTGACATTGAAAAAGCTGCAACTGCCAAACTGCATGGATGATTCCTGGTCACCGAACAACAAACACATCAGTGGCAAAGTAGTACTTGTGTTCCATAGCAACATAGATTGGGGGAGGCAAACAGTGCAGTGCAAATAAGACATACCTTTGGCCATGTGCAGACAAACATCACCCATGGGGGCTGACACTGTCAACAGTCATCAATTACACAATGACAGAAGTGACCATCACAATGCAGACCCACATATTTGCACCAATGGGCACACAAATGTAGATATCCTGTGGAGACTGTAGATGTGAGGTGAACAAATACCATACCATGGCAGCAATGGGACACACAAACAATGATCATTGTGCTGACTGATGACCTAGGAGTCCCAGGGACAGCAGGGGAAACCCACCAAACAACATACAGCCAATGGCACACTGAAGATATGCCAATGCAGTGGTGCAGATGCACAAACACAAACAGGCAGCCCCACACTGCATATCAAACACAACAGGTGAGGGGGGGGGGTGCCAGTGTCCCCAGGCAACCACACAACACATGAAGAGGCCTGAATACCAATCACACAGATGTGCATACAGTGCCACACAAAAGAAACTCATGGGTCCGAATACCCTCTGTGGGCAATCAGGCATTGTTAGATGAGAGGGAGCCCAAATTACACAGGTCACACAGGCTTGTGGGAACAGCAACTAACACAGCAAGACACAGACCCACCACAGCACTACCCCCAGGGTCCCCACATTGTGGTGACACTGGCCTGCATGATAATCCCACTGTGATGACAAAGCTAGATGTTGTTCACGCTGTGAACCACAGTCATGTGTCCTGAGCAACAAACTACCATCACACCTACACAAGCACAAATCTATCAGCATGGCCTGTCAGCCAAGGCCAACATGGAGGCAGGGGTCTAGACGTGCAACAACTCTCATCTGCACACACTCAACACCACACACCATGATCTCCACCAATGTGCAGCAGTGAAGCTCACATGCACTGGTGACATTGCACATGCACCCATGACAATCCCAGGGGTGGTGGTGGCAACTCAGGTGCAGAAACCCATCACACATGGCCACTCAACAAGACTCGTGAATGTCTGACACACTGCACAGTACGCCGTACATGGACATGACGTCAATACCACAACAACCAATGGGATCCCGGCCACAGACACACAACAATGAAGAAGCCAAGGTCACCCACAAAGAACACACATAGACAACTTCCAACATTGCAGCTCTGACCCTGAGGAGTGGCAGCAGTCACACACACAACGTGTCACAATCACTGAAAGCTAACACAAACTGGAAATTACATGACCGGTGTAACCAACAAGTGCCAAGGGGAATACTGACTGTGTCCCATCTGCGTTTGCCCACAAACTCAGCCCTTACAGCAAACACACCTATGGGTGACACCCTGATGACCAGTAATGTGCCATGCACCCACATCACAGAGAACCCAGGGAGATGACTTGGGGGGAACATAGGTCAACTCAGCAAGCATCACAAACAGGAACATCACTAGGGATCCCAGCCTGCCTAGCAAAATGGAAGTGAACACACACAGATATCCTCACACAACACACACCTTGTGCTCAGGCAATGTCACAGAATTACACACTGCCATGAGGGGACTCCACTCCTGTGTAAGGAAAGCTGTGCCATACGTTGTCTCAGTAGGGCTCTATCATGTCAGCAGAACACTTGGTCACACAGTCAACAATTAGCACAAAATGAAGGCTACCGTCATATCAGCCTGGTCATGGGAGTGTCACCGAAATCATCAGCACAGATCCAAAACACATGTATAGCAAGTTGCACTGATAACACAGATGATTCCTTCCCCATTGATGCCCAAACTTGCATGTCCAGTGGAGATGGTCACACGGTCAGGGAAGTAGACTAATTGAACAATGGCAAGCACAACAGATGTGCAGGGGTGTAGGCCACAGATGTGATATTGCAAATGTAAGTAGGAAATCCCATTGACAAAATTGAAAACATGACACCCTCATATTGCTGCAAAGGATGACATGGATACACAACAGGATAGGACACATTCCCCCTGGACCACATGGGGTCCTGCACAGTAACACTTCTTTTTCCTGAGATCAGAAATCACCATCACTGCAGCAAGGCCACGGTTAGCAACATCAACATCATGTACATCAGAAGCAAAACCACTAGAGAACAGAAAGTAGCTTTATTTAGCATTTGTGTGTTAACGGAGTGAAAGTCCAGAAATAGAACAAAGGCCAATGGCCAGTCCATAACAAAGTCCAAACAGGGTGACAGTGGCAGATGTCACCCTTTGCATGCCTGCAATGCTACACACCAGGGACATTCCCCTCGGAGGGGCATACGGGGGGCAGGCCAGGCACCGCAGGGACAGGATCAGGGCTCACCAGAAGGAGGCAGGGAAGGGGTGGTGGGTGCTGGAGAGTCACTGACAACTGCAGTGGAGGTGTCTGACATGGTGTGTGCCGGCACAACTGGGGGGCATGACTCAGATGGTGTGGGTGCCGGCACAACTGCAGTGGGCTGGGCAGATGGAGTGGACAGGTTCCCCACTGCAGTGCCCAAGTCAGACGGGGTGGTAGTGGACTCCACTGCAGTGCCTATCTCCAGGGGAGTAGAATGGGGTGCAGGTAAGGTGGGCAGGACAGAGGGGGAGGACACCGTCTCCACACCAGTGGCACAGACATGCGCAGCGGGGGGTGTGGTGCTGGAAGAGCAAGTGGCAGGGGGAGAAGGCCGAATCATCTTGGGGATGGTGTATCTGGGGGTGGGGGAACCTGGGGCAGGGTGTGGTGGGGGCACCTGTGGAGTGGGGGCCTGAGGGATGGAGGAAGGAGACTTGGTGGATGAGCTGCAGGGCGGCGGCGGGGTCTTGCTCTTCCGGGTCTGGGGGGACTTGTGGATGGGGGCGTCAGTCTGTCTGCGCCTGGGGGAGGGTGTCCGGGGGTGAGGGGCACTCCCTCTGTGTGGGTGGGCTTCCTCTTCTCCCTGTATGCTGGATCAGCTGGATTGGAGGGAAGAGGCCGAGGTCACAGAGGAAGAGCCGCTGTGTAGGTGGGGTTGCAGGTGAGGCAAGGGAAGGGGCCTTGGAGGGAGAGGTATTGGAGGACTGCGGAGTGACTGTGGATGCCTGTGGGTGTGTCTGTCCCCCATCCCCTGTGGGTGTGGTATCAGTCCCCTGAGGATGCCTGTGTGCACGTCTTGTTTTTGGAGTGGGTGTGTCTGTGCTGCCCGTATCTGTGTGTTTGGGTGAATGTGCAGGTGTGCATGTGCTTGGGACAGGTAGGGTGCCAGGAAGTGTGGATGGGGCAGAGGTAGGAGGGGTGAGGGACTGTTGGAGGAGGGACACTGCTGCCGCCAGGGAGGAGTCCATGGACCTATTGCTCCTCTGTAGGGCAGACATGCCCGATGAGATGCCCTCCATGAACGACACCAGCTGAGTCAACAGAGTGGTGGGGGCATGGAGGACACTCAGCCCTGCTGTCTGCCCTACATGGAGCTGGCAAAGTAGGTACACAGACTCCTCACTCAGGGCAGCAGGGGACACAGGGGCAGGGGGTGCGGTGCCTGGCACGAAGGAGACATGCTCCCGAACACGGGAGCCTCCACAGACCTCTGGAATGGGAGCCGATGGGAGGGCGGTGGTGGTGGTGGTGGCGGGGACAGCAATACTAGCTGGGGTGTGGTGGCTGCTGACACCCGCCTCCACAAGGGAGTCATCCTCCGAGCTGCTGTGGTCCTCAGCTGAGGTGGATGGTGCTGAGGACTCCTCGGTGTGGCTCCCCTCGCCCTCCGTGCCACTGGGTCCCTCCGACCACTCCTCGGCTGCTGACCCAGTCTGGCTCTGTGGCTCCTCCTGGTCCGTGGAGCTGTCCCCTCCTGTGGCCGTGGATGTATCTGCAAACAATAGGGAAACAGACAAACATCAGTCACCTGCACTGACCGCAAACACCACAGTAAGTACAGCACATTACAGAGCAAGCCCTGGCAGCCTTAGTTGAACATTGCCAAAAGTGCCCAAACAGAGTAGGAGAAGCCAATTGTCAGTCTGATGGTCAACCATGGCACTCACATCCCTCCTGGCCTTGCACCCATCTGTCTGGTGTCTGTCGGATGGCAATACCCCAGTGTGGACACATGCACCACCTACACAGTAGTTGGACAGTGCAGAGAACACGGTGAAGTATGTGTACATGCACACATCACAACTCTTGCCACTGAGTCAGTACAGATGTCCGGATAAAGGGATGGCCAGGGCCTATTTTGAAATGCATGTGATGCATACCAGCACCAGACACCATGATGCACCCATGTCCTGATAGTCAATGCCACAATGGGGTGCATGTAGCACATGTCACTCCCCTGCAGGATCACTCATAGGAAGTTTAATGCCATGGCACAGGCATGCCTGCAAAGTCATACATCACTGTCTCCAGTCACATGGGCAGGGCAGCCAGACAACAACAGTCTGCACTGTGTCACAAACATAGGTCATGGGGAATGCAAGTCCTGGAGCTGACAAGTGCACATGTCCATCCCCCACAAACCACATCATCTGAACTCTTATTTGTCCACGTCATACCAATTGGACATATGGGAGACCTGAAACACAACCCTCGGAACCTGAGCACCTCACAATCTGCTGTGAATGGGAAACAGCTGCCTGAACTTCGCATTCGCATACCCCAGTCTGCACGGTCAAGTGATCAAACACCTATATGTCACACAAGTATCGTCTCCTATGGTCACATCTCCGGTGGCATGCTGAGCCCTAACCGAGAAACACCCCAGTAGTCCTGACAACGTAGCCACAGCACAATGACACAGAGGCAGACACCTGAGGGAACATTTCACTGAGCACAACGTGTCAGCTGATACACGGGAGTGGGAGTACAGAGTGTATTGTATGGCCTGGAGTAGGCATGACTGTCCTGCTCCACGTGAATGAGGGATGAGGCCTGGACAGTAGCCAGGTGGCTAAGTATGTGTGACACACTTGATATACATACTCCTGAGGCCCAAACATTGTTCCCACCCGCAGCATGGGTGTGTGCCAAATACCCCAGGCACATGTGGTGAATCAGAACAGCAATTGGACCACATATCAAAGTAACACGCAGATTACATGTCAGAACTCAGGCATTGTGTAAGCAATGGACCCACCCATGAAGCCCACCACAGAGTTACGGGAACAAATGCTGTCCCCCACCTTGAGCTAAGCAAAATGCAAGGACACAGTACCCAAGTGACACAATTTCCTGACTGCAAGGGCCACACCTGGGTATCAGATGAGGAGTGGGCAGTGCACAATTGAGGGCCATGGGTCCTGGACCACATGACTGATGTACTGTTGAAGTTAAAGCAGGCCAGAGGAGGGCACATAGCATGTCAGACAAAGTTCACAGTGCAGTCATGGACTCACCCCTCCTTGCTGCTGTCTGGCCTTCAGTCTGCCCATCCAGATCAGGGAAGACCACCGCCAGGATCCTGAGCATGTGGGGGTCAGGGTCCGGTGTCCGCCCCTCCTGCGAGGAGGCGACAGCTTCAGCTGGACCCGTGCGATCCTCCGGGTCCAGCCCCGAAGGTCCTGCCACCTCTTCTGGCAGTTGCGGATCCGGCGCTTGTAGACCCCCACGGATCTCACTACCCGGACGATGGTCAGCCATATCTGCTGCTTCTGGTGGGCATCAACCTGTGGGGATGACAAAGTGAAAAGCCCATTAGTACACATGCATCATTTCCGTGCATCACACATTTGGATATACATGTCTCAATCCTAGGGGCACATGATGTACACAGGCAGTGCAACGATGGCTATGAACAGTCTGCCAGCAGTTACTACATGGTATCATTGCCTGGGAAGTAAAACCTCGTTTAAATGCACTGTTACTGCACTATACCTGTTCAGTGCATGTAACTACACACTATGGGGGTGACAACTACTCAGTGAGCCTGCTAGCCAGTGGCGTGCAGACTGTAGGTCTTGCTAGTCAGACAACATGCACATTTAGTAAGGCAGTGGACGGCACACTCACCTGCTCCCCTGGTTTCCCATACAGCTTGCTGTACTGTGGAAGGAGGCTGTCCAGCAGGGCCTGGTTCTCCTCAGTGATGAAGGCTGGGGCTCTCTCCACAGTACGTGCCATTGCAGGATCCAGAGGATGCAGATACAGCGGCAGTGGTGGTGGCAGATGTCGTCCTGGAGCATGTAGTGCAGGCAAGTGAGCTCTCAGGGGAACAGCCAGCATTATGTGTGTGCTGCAGAGGCAGATACTGTCCCATGTGTCCAAAGTGATAGGTCCAAGTCGTTTGCATCTTCTGAATCTGGCCAATCCATGGAATTGCACCACTTACACACGCCCACAGCATCCTTCAAAAGTTCAACTTCATGGCACCCATGAATTTGCAACATTGTTGTGGGTGGCCAACTGAATTCACAGCATCAGACTCGTTAAAGGTTTGAAAACGCGTCCGTTGCCATGCCAGGCCATAGCCAATGCGTGCGCACCGATCGGTCCATTGCTGTACAACGCGTATTCTCCTCTCACGCATCATATGCAATGGCCAATGCGTGCGCACCGATCGGTCCATTGCTGTACAACGCGTACCCGCTCACATCGTATGCAATGGCCAATGCGTGCGCACTGATCGGTCCATTGCTGTACAACGCGTACATCGGATGACAACGCGTACCCGCTCACATCATATGCAATGGCCAATGCGTGTGCACCGATCGGTCCATTGCTGTACAACGCGTACCCGCTCACATCGTATGCAATGGCCAATCGCGTGCGCACCGATCGGTCCATTGCTGTACAACGCGTATTTCTCTCAGCATCTTATGCAATGGCCAATGCGTGCGCACCGATCGGTCCATTGCTGTACAACGCGTACCCGCTCACATCGTATGCAATGGCCAATGCGTGCGCACCGATCGGTCCATTGCTGTACAACGCGTACCCGCTCACATCATATGCAATGGCCAATGCGTGCGCACCGATCGGTCCATTGCTGTACAACGCGTACCCGCCACATCCTATGCAATGGCCAATGCGTGCGCACCGATCGGTCCATTGCTGTACAACGCGTACTCGGTCACATCATATGCAATGGCCAATGCGTGCGCACAGATCGGTCCATTGCTGTACAACGCGTACCCGGTGACATCATATGCAATGGCCAATGCGTGCGCACCGATCGGTCCATTGCTGTACAACGCGTACCCGGTGACATCATATGCAATGGCCAATGCGTGCGCACAGATCGGTCCATTGCTGTACAACGCGTCCCTGTACAAGTCACTGGCATATGTCACCATGCCCGTCACAGGTGAACGTATGCCAGCCACATATACTTCCCAGGGAGTGAGGGGCACACCTACAACACCGCAGCCTGTCCACACTGTATCCTAAGGCATGTAAGGCTGCATTACCTATTCCGTGTATGGGGGTCAACATGTTGTTTTGTGGGTGGCACTTGGGGGCAGCCACTCCCAGGCTGTGCACGTGTTCATGGGGACAGAATCCTTGGTGTGTTGTGCACATGACCACTGTGATGTGCAACTGTTCATTTCTGAGCATGTGGCATGGTCACATTTCCATGGTTGTGTATGTGTATGTCATGTCACATACCCCCTGAGTCCCATGTGGGATGGTATGTACGTCCCAGGGTGACCCATTGCCACAATAGTGATGGCCCTCCACAGTCTGTGTGCATGTTGTGTTTACAATGTCTCTGATTCCATGTGCACAATGGGAGACAGTCTCCACATCCACGTTGTTTGTGCATGGACTTTGATGTTGTGCGTGTGTGTGTCACAGACGTCCATGTCTGTCCTGCCGAGGCAACAGGGACCACTACCTGTGGGGGTCATGGTTGTTTTGCTGTGGTGTATTCATGATGCACCATGTCATGCCAGTGTCCATGTGGCAATACAGGGTCCCTGGGAATCTACCTGTCGATGAGCTGTGATGCCTGGGGCACATCTGTCCTCACATGTCACTGTGGTGTGTGTTTGGAACGTGACAGCAGTACATGGGTACTGTGACACAGCCTAATGATATCCCATAGCACAACCTGGGACTTGTTGAGGACACATGTTGAACTGTGATGTTAGATGTTGGCCATGTAGGTGCCATACATGTCCTTACGGAACGGCACACACATCATGTACTTGTGTCTCGTAATGATGTATCATGTGATATTGAGTCTGGTCTATGCCACATATGTGGGGTGACTGACAATCTTTCTTTCTTCACCTATGCACTGCAGGGCACCAGCTGTACATAGACCATTCCCTGACCTTGCAACGATGGTTGAACGGGACTGCATCCGACGGTACCGCTTCACCAGGCCACTGATTGAGGAATTGACGGTGCGGTTGGCCCCACATTTGCAACCTGGCCGGACATACCCTACAGCGCTGACCCCCAAGGTGAAGGTGATGGCAGCCCTACACTTCTTTGCCACCGGTACCTTTCAACACACTGTGGCATCTGCTGGTGGGATGTCACAGACCATGTTCAGCCGTGTGCTCCGTGATGTTTTGGAGGCTATGTTGAGATACCTGAACCAGTACATCTATTTCCCTAGACTTCAACAACTCACTGACGTGAAGAGTGACTTCTATGCCCTGGGGAGGATGCCGCATGTCATTGGCTCCATTGATGGGACACATGTGGCTTTGGTACCACCACAGGCACATGAGCAGGCATACAGGAACCGCAAACATTACCATTCGGTCAATGCACTGGTGGTATGTCTTGCAGATATGAGCATCTCGCACGTGTGTGCCCGTTTCCCCGGTTCTGCACACGATGCCTACGTGATGAGGAGTAGTCGCATCCCGAGGATGATGTCACAGATGCGGAACCAGCGTGCCTGGCTTGTCGGTGTGTACTGACTTTGTACCATTGTGTGTGTTCTGCAATGTAGTATTCCACCCTCTTTTCCAACTCAGCTAATGTGCAATTGTCTGTATGTAGGTGACTCCGGATACCCCAACATGCCGTGGTTGCTGACGCCCCTCAGGAACCCTGTGACACCAGCCCAGATGCGCTACAATGAGGCACATGGTCGGACCAGGAGAGTGATTGAGCGGACATTTGGTCTCCTGAAGAGCCGCTTCCGCTGCCTGGACAAGACAGGAGGGGCCCTCCCATATGCCCCAGCAAAGGTGTGCAAGATTGTCATCGTCTGCTGCATGCTACACAACCTGGCAGTGCGGAAGGAGTTGCCTCTCATCCTGGATGACGATGACCAACATCCGCCACCTGTGGAGGATCCTGGCCTGGGCCACGATGCCAGTGATGGTGATGATGATGAGGGTGATGTCCGCACACAGCTCATCACCAACTTCTTCAGCTGAATGTGAGTATCCGGAGATGTCATGTCAATGATGTGAGTTTGCGTGATATGTGTTGGTGGTGCTCTGGTGCTGTTTGAGTGTGTCCATGTGCTACTTGACTGTATGCGTGCAGCGATGTGTCCTTACAGGTAGTCTGTACTCCCCAACAGTGTTGACATGCTAACTTGGTTTTGTGTAGGTATCTTGTGACATGTATTGGGCATGAGTATTGCAGTTCTGTCCTGTTCTTCAGTGCTTTTGACTGTGTGTCATTTCTGTCCTTCACAGGGTACTTTCAGAGTTGTTTGGTCAACTGTGATCCCCCGACACCGTGATTGAACTTCCAGGGTGGAGCTGTCGTTTCCCTACAGGTGATGTGCCCCACACCCCTGGACTTCCTTTCTTCTACACTTGTTGACTGTGTGGCCACTGCCACGTGGGATTACCTTGCATCTGTAGTGGAAACAACATGTTGCAAATGTGTAATAAACCTGTGCTTCACTTTGGGATGTGCGTTGTCTGTGGTCACACATCTGACTGACATTTGCTTACTGCACCAGTGGGCTAGTTAACACAGACTGTGAGTAGGTGTGGTGTCTGTGCATTGCACTGTATTTCCTGGCAACATCAGTGTAGGCGATGAGTCAGATGGCCCTGGTGTGTATGTGTTGTGTAGCCCTAGTGGTGTGTCTCCCTCATATGTGTCACGTCGCCATGACTCACATGACGGTGTTGTACTTGCTGTAGCAGTTAGCATGCACAGTGTCATTTAGCAGCTCATCATCTCCATGACAGAAACCACGTTGGAATCACAACAGAGGCAAGTATGGTGTATTAGTGAGTTTATTTACATACATGTGTGAGGATAGTGCACAGGATGGTGGGTGCTGTACATTGGGATTGTAATCCAAAGTTCCCAGATGAGTTGGAAGTCTTGGTAGCAGAAATGTCCTGAGTAAAGTCAACAGTCATCTGATACATTGGTCCAACTTAAACTCCCCATGTCATGTGAGAGAGTTGGGTTGCATGCGACAGGGTGAACAGTTTTCACACAAAGGTGGATTTCCAGAACAGGTGTTGGGTTCCTGGGGGATGTACATGGCCATCGGCCTCTCAGTTGTCCTTCCTCGGACGACCCCTCTTCTTTGGGGGGGGGGACCCTCGAGTGCAGGCTGCTGCGGTGCAGGGGACTCTCCGCCAGAGTCATCCTCCCTCCCTGTAGCAGTTGCAGTTGTTGCGGCACCAGATGTTGTGGGCACACAGGGAGGTGTGGCCATGTTGGTGCTAAACTGGCGGAGGCATGTCAATATGTCCCTATGCACCGCTGTCAGTTCTTGCAATGTGTCCCACTTGGACTCCATGCCAGCCATGTGTGTCTCCACATGGGACATGTGTGTCTCCATACGTGACATATGTGAGTCCAAGTGGGCATGGTGGGCAGCCTGCTGTTGTTGAATGTCCTTGAGGATCCCCACTACCCGTCTGACCTCTCCAGTGCTATTCTGGTACGCATCAGCAATGCGTGCCAGTTGTGGGTCATCATGCAGTCCAGACCCCTCTGCAAACAACGAGCTATGTCTACCACCCCTCCCACCACCCCTGGCGACACGTGCGGGACCTCCAGTGGCACGCACAGGTGACCCTAGGCCCCCTTGGGGGTTGTCACTGGTGTTGTTGTCCGTGGCTCCACGTTGGTCCGGGGTCACTGTGCTGTTGTTATTGTTGGTCCTTGGTCTGTCAGTGTCGGCGGGGGTGGTCTGTGTGTTGGCAGTTGTTGGAGGGGTGGGTGCAGGGGTGCAGATGGTGGTCCTGCTGGTGCTGCATGATGACTCACACCGGAGGGGCCAGGTAGGTCTTCGCCATCCGAGGTGGGCAGAGGCTGTTCCACACCAGTGAGCTCAGTGTCCCCCGGAGCCTGGGACAGGGACTCCTCATTGTCTGCTGCTGTGTCCCCATCATCACCTGTTTTGGGAGACACACACAATGTATGTTATGTTTCTGCAGGCATCAATGGTTCACACACCTGACAGTTGTGACTGTACCTCTGGATGCAGGCCTGTACATTGCATTGTCCTAAGTTGTCACAGTCAGAGGTTGATATTGGTGTGGCACATTGTCCTGCCAACTTGAAGCATTTCAATGTGAATGTTGAGGTGTGTACATGGACAGCATTGGTTGTATTTGGTGGACATCCGGCCCTCCTTCTCCCCCAGCCCAGTTATCCCACCATGAAGCATACCACCCTTGCAGTGGGTTCAGGTTGACTCTGAGGATGTCAGTCAGTGGTGTCCTGCTGTTGGTTGGTGCCCAGTTCCCAGCATGGCCTTGTGCTCCCTACAACAGAGCACCATTGTCAGACATCTTTGAAGTGGCTTTTCACTCCCTGGTTGGTGTGCATGCTTCAGTGTGAGCTTGCTGGGCCATGTGGGTGGGGGATGTTGAGCTGTGACTACCACTCCCATCTTGCTATTGCCTACACCCCCCTTCCCAGCATGCCCATACTTCCTTCCTTTTGACTCTGCTTCCCTGTGGGGTAGTGTGCCTGTGCTGACAGGATGGCTGACAGTGTTGTCCTGGCGTTGGTTTGGCTACAAGTCCCAAAAGTGTCCCTGTGCTTCACACAGCATTACCCAGGGTGGTGGTTCTTTGTGGGATATTTAATTAGAGTGTGAGGCAATGCATTCTCCCAGGTGAGTTGTGTGTAGTTTGTGTTAAGGGTGTGTGTGAGTAACAGCTGCTGGTAACTATGGTCAGAGGTGTCAGTCCTCCTTCCCACCCAGCCAGATATCCCACCATGGAACGTGCTTCCATTGCAGGGAGTGCAAGTTTGCTTTCAGGATGTCAGTCAGTGGTGTCCTGCTGTTGGTTGGTGCACAGTTCCCAGCAGGGCCTTGTGCTCCCCACAGCAGTAGCCAGTGTCAGCCATCTTGTCAGTTGTTTTCCACTCCCTGTGATGTGAGCATGGTTCAGAGTGGTGTTGATGGGCCAATTGTGAGGCTGAGCAATATCTGTGACTACAACTCCCATCATGCTATTGGCTACACTGACTTGACCAGCATACACAGAATTCCTTCCTTTCAGTGAGCTTCCCTGTGAGGTGGTGTTCTAGTGGTGGCTACATATCTGACTGTGTTTGTTGGTTAGATTTGTGCTGCTGCCTAGCTCTATTTGTTGTTGTGTTTGTACATGTCATGACCCAGTTCCATATCACTATGAAATGGCATGTATTGTGTTTATCTGACTGACATACACATCTTGGGATGATTCTGTTTTGGTTGCTGTAAATTTGCTAAGGGTGCATAGTTTGACTATCCCCTTGACAGTGATGTGTGTGTATTGTCACACGATATTAGGTATATTGGTTGTGTACTCACCAGGCTCTGGGATGTTTGATAGTCCATATACGCTCACTGGTGGTAGGATGGCCCGCACCTTCTCCTCCCAGGGCCTGAGGTATACTGGTTTGGCAGGAGGGCCACTGCCGGTGTGTTGGCTCAAGGCGTAATCCTTCTTTAGTAGGTCCTTGACCCTCCTGCGCACGTCATACCACCTGTTCTGGATGTCTTCCTTTGTGCGCAGACATGGTGATTGTGCGTTCACCCTGTCGACGATCCTCTCCCACATCTTGGTTTTCTGTGACATGGGTGTCTGTTGGACCAATGTACCAAACAGCTGTGGCTCTACCCGGAGGATCTCATCTACCAGGACTTCCAATTCACTGTCTAGGAACTTTGGATTCTTCTTTGGGGGCATGGTGATGGGTGGTGGTGGTGATTGATGTGTGTGTGGGTGTGCAAGTGAGGGTGTGTGAGTGTAGGTTTTGCTGGGTGTATGTGAGGGTGCTATTTGTTGGGGTGCTGATGGTGTGTGGCTTGTGTGATGGATGAGTTGTGAGTGTGTCTGTGGTTGCTGTCTGATGGTGTTCTGTGCTGGCAGGTCAGTTGAATTTGCAAAGGATCATGGTAGGGATTTGTGGCCTTTATATGGGTGGAGTTGTGGGGGTGTCTTTGTTCCCTGTTTCCCCCCCCCAGTATTTATTGGCTTTGTAATTGCTTGTTTGGCCCTTTTTTTTGTATTTTTCCCTTTGTACTTTTTGTGCATGTAGGAGACGTTCTTCTGACCGAGTCGGACGCTGCAGTTGTCTCGTACGAGCTTCTGAGAGTCGTTCACGCTGTGTTTGTGCTGTGTTTCATGTGTGGCGTATGCGTCGGTCGCGGAGTTTTGGGTTGCTTCGGCTCGCTGTTTTGTATGCGTGTCGGTCGTACGGCTTGGACTCCGTGCGACTCGGTCGTGTTTTCCATGCATTGCATCATACTGCGCGGGTCGGAGTTCGCGGGTACGTTTCGTTCGGGTTCATTCCTGGTGCGTGTCGATCGGTTCGATTCGCGTGGTTTTCCGGCCGGTTAGCTGTTTTCCGCGCGGTTCGGTCGTTCGGCTTGTGTTCCGTACGAGTCGGTCGTAATTCGCATGCATTTCATCGTACTAGGCGGGTCGGGCCACACAGGTACGTGTTGGTCGGAATATATTCCCGAACCGAGTCGGTCGGTACGTTTTCCGGCCCAAATCGGAATCGACCCCCATGTGTTTTAGTATAGATGGCAGCAAAGACTGCGCCCCAAGTGGTGCAATCTTCCAATTGTGGTGTGATCCCCATTGGTAAACAGATTGTTAATATTCTGTGTTTCTCATAAGGGCTAGTATTAGGAAATACTGCTTCGATTTTAGTAATTTTTTGAGCTATCCAGAATGGAATTTGCTCACGTTTTGTGGGCATTTTACCCATGACTGCGTATAAAGTCTGTGGAGTAATTTTTTGTGTATTCCCCTGTTGAGGGTTTTGATTTGGAATTGTCAATGGTGGTTGGACTGTGAAAGTCTGCATGACATATTGGACTAATTGTCTGTAAATTTTTATTAAATCTGTGAGTTGAGTAAGTAATTCCTCGTCTGACATCTCTTCAATGTCAGGATGAGGTGTGTAGCCGGCTAGAATCGGCCATGTTGCTCCTGGTCTATCTAGTGGACCGAGCCTGGTAATGTTTTTGTGATGTTTTAGGGCGCCTTTAAACCAGAGCTGATGCTCCTGGTATGTTAGTGGAATTTCAATATCCTCGAAAGGAATATATTCCTCTGGTGGTTCATCTTCTTTGTAGAAGTGAAACACTTTTGTTACTGGATTTGATTCTGGGAATACTATCCATGAATAGAATACCTCTGTCTGAAAGGATTCGTGTGCCTCTAGCACGAAAACTGCTCTACCCCTCTTGGTGGTAGGCCGTGTTTTATAGGTTTTAGAGTGATGGCTCTTCTTAAGTTTGGAGCGATGTCTATAACACCCTCCTCGGTTTCATTTAAACCGGTAAAATTAAAAGCTGTTACGACTGGTTCAGCCGCAGCTACACCGTTCCGGGTGTTATTGTCCCCGCGTGTGGACATTTGTTTTTTGAAAAATGTAGAACAAGTTTCAAGGAAACAAAAGATAAGGTGCACAATATTTTGGAGCACTGTATCCTTCAACGTTGAACAAACCAAAATAGCTAATATATAGGGTTTTTTGTCCTATTTAGCTTTGGCGGATATTTAACCCTACCCACTCCAGACGTCTTATGGAGTATGTGAGTAGGGGTCTCTGAGAGAAAAGCACGACTGAGTTACTCAGTATCTAGCATTAAAATAGTGCCTTACCAAACCGTTGGGCGCCATGTAGTGTAGTTCCTATTTCCCTAATAGTCTCTGCGCATTGGAATAATATACCCTATAGGCTTGACATAGGACTGAGGTCGGTATGTCCCTATCGAGTATATTAAACTTAATTACTTGTGCCAGCTAGCTCAGAGGCCACTAGAAACTCCTTGAATAACAAGAAGGGAGTAGTTTCTGGCAACCGCAAAACATGACCACTTTGTTTCCCTTTAGAATCGGAACACGTCTCAGAATCGTGGAAACAATAGATAACAGTTTCACTCAGCTAATCATGCATGCTTAGTTTTCTCAGAGTTACACAGAAAGAATAGACGGGTGTTTCAATAAAAAGGATTTATTGAACAGTCTTGTTTCTCGTGTAAGAGATATGCGCTGTTATGATCACAAGACAGTATGCAAGATATATAATGTACAGCGTAAGCAGTAGAAATAAATAATACTGCGCTAGCATTATCTTTTAGCATATATTCACGTACATAAATAACATGAGCTAAAAATGCGAGTACTCATAAGATGCTTCTCTAAGCTAGTTCTACCCCAGTGTACCTAACCTAAGTGTAGTGCAAGGTAAGAAATAGGAGGAGTATTCTATAGTACGATATACTAAGAGTCTGGTATGCCAAGAGTCCCTCTAGGTTCTAGTCAGCTCCATACCTTGAGAATGAGAGAGGTGGGAATCTCTTGCCAGATCTGGAACTCTAACACCCCGCGAAGGGAGTCAGAACACTGGAAGCTGGATTCTCTGCGAGCAGGGATGACAGCGTCTTCTCAGTGCGTCAGGCCGGGATACGGGCTCCTCTAAAGTCGAGGTCTCCTCCTAACTTGCTTTGGCAAGGGAAGGTATATTTATACCTGGTAGGTGTCTTGGAATGTTAGCATTGACGTGAGTCGGACAGAGGAAGACGTCAGGAATGAACTCTTAAGTTATAGCGGTTCATGCATAATAAATGAGTTCTTGGAGAAATCAATAATCCTGTGCTAGGGAACTCCCAAGAGCTTACGGGTCTGGTTTCTAAGAACTCGTTGTGACGTTAGGTTGGACGGATGTCGGTGACCATGCCTGTATTTGGAGTGCACGGCTAATGCCTAAATAAGGACTGGGATTCTATGCCTATATAAGGGCAATGCGAATTGTGCCTATATAAGGACATGTTTCAGGAAAGCCTTTATACGGACACCTAAAGCTGAATACAACAGTTGGTAATGAAAAACACTATGGAACAAACTCGGGAAGAAGTAAAAAATTGGCAAGAGGAAATCTATAAGCTGAGAATAAATGAAAAAGATCTTAGAGAAAAAAAATCGAAATATTGGAAAATAACTCAAGGCGAAATAATTTGCGAATATTGAACATCCCGGAAGGCTCGGAAGGGCAAAATATAAGGGGCTTTGTGGTGAAACTATTGACTGACTTTATTCCTGGATTAGATGAAAAAATCCTGGAGGAAGATATCCAAAGGGTACATAGAGACCCCTTCAGATTAGGCAAAATGAGGAAAAATGCTCGGAAAATTCTTGTGAATTTCAAAACTTATACAATGTAAGAAATAATTCTGAGTGACGCCCTAAAGGCTGGTAATTTTTCAAAAGGAGATTCTAGCTTTAAAATTAGATCCGACCTGTCACGAGCTACACAGGACAGACAGTGGGAGCTGGGAAACTACATGCAGGACCTTAGGTCACTGGGTGCAACAGTCCAAATGAAGTTCCCATCTGCACTTAGGCTCATGTGGAACAATCAGACACATAACATCAGGGAACCGAAAGAAGTGGAAAAATTATTAGAACAAATTAAAATGCAAAACAGGGAGTCATCTACAGTGTAAATAAGACCTCAGGACAACGGTGCTCGAAATAGGACAATAGTTAGTCCTATGTCAGTAGGGAGGGTTCTCCAGGGGAGGGAGGGGGGCGTCAGGGGGGGTGTATGCTTATTTTCTAAGGGCACAGTTTTCTTCTTTTTTGGGTGGGGAGCATTAGGGAAAAAATATAAAAAAAATTGTCCGATATGCAAAATATAAAAGTAGTCAAGATCCCAGTAGGATGAGCAAGCTCTGGAAGGTGGATGAGGGAGAGAGAATAAGACTAGATGACTGAACCTTTGGGCAGAAATAAAATAAAGATTATATCTTGAAATGTAAACGGGTTTAGAGTGAGGAGAAGACGCCAGAAAATCTTTGAATACTTGAAATTAGTAAAAAGTGATGTTATAATTTTACAGGAAACACATCTTTTAAAATCTGAGTGGATCTAAATTATAAAACATCAAAAATGGGTGGAGAGTTATGTATGTGCAAATCAATCCTGTTGCATTAAGGGAGTGGCCATAATCTTTAAAAAACCATCAAAAATAACAATATTAGATGAATATGTTGACGCAAAGGGGAGATGGGCAGTGGCAAAAATTAAATCAGAGAGCAACCAATACTTAATCGCTGGCTATTATGGACCAAACACAGATGACCCAGCGCCGCTCCAATCATTATATACCCAACTAATTAATATATCGGTTCCAATTATCTTGGGAGGAGTTTTTAATTTGCTATTAGATCCTAAAAGTGACAGGTATCCCCCAGGAAAAGCTTTAAATCTTCCTAAAATGAGGGAATGGCTGAGCAGATTCAGGGAAGATCTGGATCTGGTGGATGTTTGGAAGGATAAGGGTGATCAGACTAACAAATACACTTATAAAAATCACCAGTATGGACATGCGTCAAGAATTGATTTTTTCTTAATAGATAAAATGTTAAGTAATAGCGTAATAAAAGTTGAACATGTACCAGCCCATTTATCTGATCATTCCCTAGTCTACATAGAGATAAATCAGGACTTTTCCCAGGGTGAACTAAGATGGACGGTAGACCGTACTCTTCTCTTAGAGGAACAGGTTATGGACAAATTGAAATTTGTAACGGAAGATTATTTTCAGAACAACTCTAACAAAGGAACACCTACACAGATAGTATGGGATGCCTATAAAGCGGTGATTATGGGCACTTTGATTGGTCTGGCAGTTATAAGAAACAAGGAGACTAGACACAATATTAATCAATTAGAGTCAGACATTCTAGATCAACTTAGAAATTTGGAAGTGGCGACCTCCAAGGCAGAAAAAGAGAGAATAAGGGAAAGAATTGTTAAGAAGAAGTGTGATCTGTCAAACTTTTTGGAAGAAAGGGTAAGGAAAAGGTGGGAAGCCAGTAGTCTGTGAAATTACGAGTACGGGGAAGATAGCGGGAAGCTTCTTGCTTGGAAGATACGGACCGACACTAATAGGAATAAAATCGTGGCAATTCAAGGAGATCCCATGGGTAGCCAGGTCGTGGACAGACAAGGGATAGAGAAAGCCTTCACAGACTTTTTTCAATGTATTTATTTATTTATTTATTTGTTGGTTTTGTAGAGCGCCTAAATCACCCCCGGAGGGGGTATCTCTGCACTTTGGGCGAAGCTGCTGGCGGGCTGATGAGAAATGTTAAACAAGGTGGACTTAAGAAGTTTCCTGAAGCGCAGATAGTCAGGGCATTGCCTCAGGTGTATGGGAAGCTGGTTCCAGTACAGGGGAGCGAGGTAGGAAAAGGATTTCCCACCTAGTCTTGCTTTCCTAACCCTGGGGACTTGGAGAAGTGATTTGCTACCTGACCTAAGAGTCCTTGAGGGGGCATAAGGCTTGAGCTTCCTGGAGATGTAGGAAGGGCCTTTTTTATGCAAGGCTTTATAGACTGTACCGCAGACCTTAAACTTGACACGCTTGCGAATTGGAAGCCAGTGAAGTTTTTAGAGCAGAGGGAGGGAAGGGGTTCTGAACGGAGAATTTGTGACGAGTTGCGCAGCAGTATTCTGGGCCACCTGTAGCCTGCTGAGGGATGACTCATTCGCAGAGACCAGGAGAGCATTGCAGTAATCAAGACGGCTCATAACCATGGTCTGAATGAGAGTTTTCCGAGTATAGTCTGGCAGGAGAGGGAAGACTCGTCGTAGCAAGCCCAACACATAGAAGCAAGTGCTGGCAGTATGGGCAGCATGCTCCTTTAATGTTAAGGCACGATCAAGGCGAATGCCCAAATTTTTGACTAAGGTTTTGGGGTTAGGGGAAGGGCCGAGAGCTGCCGGCCACCAATCCGGGGACCAGAGAAGAGGGGCATCTCCAAAAAGCATTATCTTCGTTTTTCCTGCGTTAAGTTGTAGAAAATTACTTTTCATCCAGTCGGCAATAGCAGTCATTCCTTCAGAAAAGGTGGACAAAGCCGACGAGGAAGATTTGTTGAAGGAGAATAGAAGCTGGGTGTCATCAGCATAAGAGATGGGCAGGAAACCGCGGGACCTGAGAAGGTTGGCCAAGGGGGCAATGTAGATGTTGAACAATGTAGGGCTCAAACAAGAGCCCTGGGGGACACCCTTGGTCAGTTCCATCATCTTAGACCGAAAAGGTCCTAGATTGACGGTCTGAGTGCGGGAGGACAGGAAGCTAGTCATCCACTGAAAGGCAGTTCCACTAAGTCCAATCTCCTTCAGTCTCCTAAGCAAAATATGGTGTGACACCGTGTCGAACGCTGCAGAGAGGTCCAACAGCACAAGAATAGTGGAGTGGCCACTATCTAAGGTCATTCTGATGTTGTCCGTGCCCTCTAGTAGGGCCAACTCCGTACTGTAATTGGGCCTAAAACCAGATTGAGAGATGTCCAGACAGCCATTGTTTTCGACATGGGCAGATAGATGTTAATTGATGTATTTTTCCAGGACTTTGCTTAAATGAGGTAATAGGGAGATGGGACGGAGATTGGATAGTTCTTCCATAGGGGCCTTAGGATTTTTCCGAATAGGGATGACTTGAGCCGCCTTCCAAACCCGTGGAAGATGACCCTCTTTCATGGAGAGGTTAAGGATAGTGCCTACTGGTGAAGAGAATTCGTGAGAAAGGGAGGAGGCTACTTTTGCTGGGATGACATCCAGGGGAGAGCCAGATTTAACCGAACGGAGTAAGGCGGCTGCCACCTCATTTGACATAGGAGGAAAGCTGTCAAGCAATTGTGGACTGGTGAGAGCGGGTGGGGAAGGAGAGGGTGTAATCAGTTGTTGGCTCCTGGAGGGAGCGATCTTATCATAGATAAGGTCAATTTTTTGTGAGAAGTACTGGGCGATGTCGTCACAAAGCGCTTGAGAAGCAGTCTCAAGATTTTCGCAGGCCTTTGGATTGGTGAAGGATTTCAGTATCTGAAATAAGGTTTTCGGCGCGTTCTCTGCTTTAATTAGCTGATGAGCGATGAACGTTTTTCGTGCTCCTCTTATATTTTTGTGATAGGAGGAGAGAGCATTCTTAAAATTATCTTTGTCCCTCGGTTCTTGGGACCTTCGCCAGCGTCTCTCCAGGTTTGTGCATTTTCGTTTTTCAGCGCGCAGCTCAGGAGAATGCCATGCTGATTGAGGGCGCTTGGCTGTATTCGAAAATGTTTTGAGGGGCGCAAGCAGGTCAATGGTCCTAGTAACCATCAATCCCTATATGAAGAAGATTTGGTGGTCCCCAGTAACCTAGTGGACTCGTATCTTAGAGAATCAATGATTCCAAAGCTAGAGGCTGAGTTACGTGATAGATTAAATACAGAAATTACTGTCGAGGAAGTGTTGGGAGCTTTAAGAAGGATGAAAAGAGGGAAGGCGGCTGGCCCAGATTCTCTTCCAAATGAGCTGTACATGGTTTTAAAAGAAACACTGGCTCCTAGATTGGTGGATCTTTTTAATGATATTTTTAGTTCAAGTTTAGCGCTCCCAAAATCTTGGAATGACGCCACTATTAGCTTGATATTAAAACCAGGTAAAAACCCTTTGAAGTGTAAGTCTTACAGACCCATTTCTCTCTTAAACAACGACTACAAAATTTACACTCAGATTTTGGCAACAAGACTAGGGAATATAACAGGTAAACTAATACACAATGATCAAAAAGACTTTATTAAGGGGAGACAAATGCACGACCTCACTCACCAACTAATTGGAGCCATTGATATAGCCACCCAAGAAAATATCCCACTTACGGTCCTCACTTTTGACGCCGCAAAAGCTTTTGACCAGGTCAATTGGGTATTTTTGCACAGAGCAATATCGCATTATGGTCTAGGTGAGAAATTTATAAAAGCGATAATGAATATATATGCAGCCCCGGTAGCTAAAATTCTCATTAATGGAAATCTATCAAAAGAAATTCAAATTAAAAGAGGTACAAGACAGGGCTGCCCCTTTCTCCTCACTCTTATTTAACTTATATATAGACCCTGGCCAATGTAATACGATGATCTCAAGAAATCATCCCTTTTAAGTTCAAAGGATGGGTTAAGAAAGTGGCTTTATATGCTGACGACCTAATGGTGTTTACAAATGATTTAAACATGTCTCTTCCCATCATTACAAAGTTGTTAAATGATTTTGGTCAGATCTTAAGCTACCAGATCAACCATGGGAAAACAGAAATAATGCAATGGTGCTCCCAGTCACCAATAGCGGGAGCAAAGAACAGAATTAGATACTTGGGGGTAGAGATTTTAAAAAATATTGATGAAATTGCTCGAGTAAATTTCGACTCAAAGGTGAAGGAAACGAGAAAGCTGTTAAGATCTTGGAGCGGTTTATCTCTCTCGTTCATGGGGAGGTCGAATATTGTAAAAATGTCCATCTTGCCCAAATTTACTTTTATCTTTAATGCCATACCACTGGAATTTAAGATTCAATGGATCAAAAAGATTCAAGGGGAAATTAATGGATTTATATAGGCCTCGAAAGGCGTGGGAATAGCGTGGAAAACGTTACGCAGAAGGAAAAATCAGGGCGGTATAGGAAGTCCCGACTTTCTTTTTTATTATAGAGCGTTTCATTTTAAAAATATTAGAATTCTTCTTAGAGCTCACTCTTCTTATTCTACATATTGGAAAGCTGTGACGGAGGAGGACTATTGCCTTTATAAATTTGGTCACCCAAAATACTTCAAAAAGATTAAGTTAAAAGTATTGGGTGCAGCATGCAAGCTGTGGTATGAAGTGAGAAGGACTTGGAAGATTCCTTATTACAGTTGCCTAGCACCTATTTGGAAGTCACCTGGAACTCCTGAATGCTTGAAAGATTCCCTAGCAGGGCCATTGAAGGAGGCAGGAATAACAAAATGGGGACAATTACTCGAAGCAGGAGCTCTGAAATGTTGGGACTCCCTGTTAGTAGGAACAGAAGGAAACTGTCCAGGTTCAAATATTATCAGTTGGCAAGCTGGGCTAAGGACCAGGAAAAAACTTTGGGAAACACAGTGGAGTTGGAAAATGAAATACAATGTGACCCAGCAAGAAAAGAAGTATCAAAATGGTATTGGTACCTGATACGAGCAGGAGATGAATAATTCTCCCTTCCAGACGACCTATGGAGAAAGACTTTTCCGGCGCAAGACTTGCAACATCAATGGCAAGTATCCTGCACTGGAAAATTATAGTATCTGCACCTCTTAGGAAAAATAATCTTTTTACCCTACACAGGTCATACTGGTCACTAGAAAAGCTAACTAAAGTGAACAGGCAAGTGGTGAAAAACTGCCCAAAATGTGGGGAACCAAAAGCGAACGACATCCACATGTTTCACCGTTGTCCTCACCTGGCTAAATTCTGGGAAGATGTGGGTAAGATTATTGATAAAGTTTTAGAGACAAATATTGAGGTAAGCACATTTACTATTATTTTTGGACTGACAAAGTAATGTTTCCCTTCCTGTGTTAAATAACAACCAAAAACAATTATTATTTATGTTAGTTTTACTGGCTAGAAGAGAGATTTGCGTAAAATGGATACTCGCAATTTCTCCGAGTGTAATTGAATGGCGGTTTTCTGTAGAGAAGTTTAGAAAATTGGATAAGTCTAGAGGGAAGAGTAATAAGACCAGATTTTGGGATTTATGGGATAAGAACATAAGGTAGGGTAGGGAGGGATGTCCAATGATTAATTTTCACGCGATAAAAACGAATTCAGGAGGATCATCATGGGGGCTCCGTGATCGATTACCTCAAAGAATTTGGAGGTCTTAAGACATGATCTCACAATGGGAAAGGAGGGCAATCCCCTCATCGGAAAAGTGAGTAAAATCCCCAACCAGAAATCCCACAAACGATGGGGATCTTGTCCACTCATACCTCAATAATCGCATAAATGAGGACAAAAAAAAAAAAGTACAGCACAATTGAATGATGAGGGATGTTGGATGTTGGATTGATAAGTCAGGGAAACAGAGATGGATGTTACCAGATGCATATGTTCTTCCTGTAGTCACAATGGCCCATGGCCCAGCGCATATTAGTGCAAAGGGTATTTGCAAGTTGTTAGACCCTGTATGGCAGAATGACAACATTTCTAAGACAGCTGCACATTTAGTGAAGTACTGCATGGTGTGCATGATGCATAATCCTGGAAAGGGTACTCCTACACCCCCTGGTAATTTTGCATCACCCACCTTCTCTTTCGAAGTCCTTCAAATGGACTATATCGAACTGGAAAGGTGCAACAATTTGAATTATGTCCTGGTGGTTGTCTGTGCATTCAGTAAATGGGTTGAGGCTTATCCCACTAAAGATAAAACAGACATTACGACTGCAAAGGTACTCCTGAAGAAGTTCTTCCCTCGTTTCAGCTTGCCCCGTTTGATTTGGAGTTATAACGGAAGTCACTTTAATGCTCAGGTTATTCAGCTGATTTGTGATGGGTTGCATATAAAACAGAAGTTTCATGCTGCCAATCACCCACAGTCAGCAGGTTTGGTTGAGAAGTACAATGGTACTCTCAAACTGAAATTGGCAAGGATTCAGGAGACAACAGGGTTACAGTGACCAGATGCTTTACCATTAGCTCTTATGTCAACAAGAACAACAGCACATTTTTGGACAGAATTGTCACTGTATGAGGTCATGTTTGTACGCCCGGCAAATGTCTGGGGCGTCCCGCACCTTCGACGGTTCTCTGATATTGAGTACCTGTTGTTGATCGATTACCTTTGCCAGTTACCTGAAAATTTGCGTTCTATTCACCAACATGTCCGGGAAGCCCTATCAGCTTCACCAGAGGGGCCCGGACACGACATTCAGCCTGGGGACTATGTCCTCATAAGAAAGTTGAAGCGAAAGAAGAGTTTGGAGCCGCGTTGGAAGGGGCCCGAGCAGGCCCTTTTGGCTACACGCACGGCTGTCAAGGTCACTGGCTGAAAGAATTGGGTGCACATGCACTGATTGCAAGAGGGTGCCCCTGCTTTTTCCTTATGATCAAAGATGGAATAGGGGACTCTGAGTGTGAGCCGGTACCTCAGTTTGTTCCCTTTAGTGACGCCAGGCTGACCTGGACCAAAACGGATGAGGAGAATGATGAATTGCTGAATGCAGCAGTTCCACCGGAGATAAGAGCTATCCAGGAGCCCCTTTTCATTGATCCCTCTGTGCCTGGAGTCACCAGGTACAATCTGCGTCCTCGGCTGAGGAACAGTGCACCAAAGGAGAAGTCAGATTAGATAGGGATGGACTGTGTAAGTTAGGTATACTTTGCTATAGTACCAACGGAATTATTATAGGGTTATGTGAGATTTGTGCACTGTTTGAACATTGGACAGGAATAGATCAAACGTATCCCTTTGGGGGTGCATTATCCTGATCGGCGTGGGATTCATCAAGAGCTTAGGACAGAGCAAGCTCCACCGCTGGTGCTCAAGAGCGCCAACGTTTTGATGAACAATAGGAGCCTGTACCAGTGAGGCTCTGAAGAACACTGGGAACTCGTATACTTTTCTTGCTAGCAATTTGCCCCCTTGTTTTATCATTTGCTATGCACCCTTTTGGCAGAATGGTTGCCGACGAAGAGCAGCCAGTAATTCCCCTTGTTCAGGCATGAAAATTCTGGTCTACCAAGCAAAAAATACTATGTGCTGTTCTTGTACTGTTACTGTTGTTAATTTTAGGTGGGGTGTCCTGGGTTTTGGAATGTAATCAGAATGCACCGTCATGTACTAAACACAAGGTTGCTTCTCAAGTCCATACAAAAAGGGTAATCCCGAGTAATGTGTTTCTAAACACACATAAAAGGTTTTTCGGAGAAGGTACTGCTTGCTATCCCACTGAGTCTGTTACTAGTTTATGGACTGCATATCTATTGTCACTTATTAATTACACTTATACTCGTCCCCCTGATATTGTAGAAGTACAAGGAGTATTTGGGTTTGGTTATCCAGGTCCATGTTTGTATCATCGAAAGCCACGAGGCACAGGTTATCCAGGATGCAATAACAACACTTACTGTGATAATTTCTATATGGAGAAACAGAATGTCACATTGGTGGGTTGGCAACACAAAGAATTGACAGTTCCCCCAGAGGCTAGTTATTACCCTGCATGTTGCCCAATTGTCAATTACACTGACCTTATTTTGTATGCTAACTGCTCAGGGATAATTCTGCATAAGGGCACATACTCTCTGGTAGATCCAAAGGATCCTCGTACTGTTGGGTGGAATTCTAGGTATGATGCTGTATATTATTATAGGCCCATTTAGGCACACCCTGGGTTTTTCTTCCTGTCTAATGGGACTTATTCTAACATGCATAATGGTACAGATGATGTGGCCCTTGGGATTGTGTTGCCTTTAGGTGTGCCCTGCAAACATGCGAAGCCTAAGGTTAGATGGGTGAAAAAAACACTGACAAAGGAATTTTGCGAAGGGGTGACAGACGTGGAAGTCAATAACTATAGCAATGGTATCACCTTTGGGTATATTCTTTCCTCCATTATTACCTTTGGTGGTACCGCTATGGCTAGGGGTGAAAGGGCAAGGGAATATTTTGGATGTAAGCTGCAGATACTGTGTAATTCCACAGTAGCGGCTCTGCTTGACATCACCACCCAATTGGAAAGTATGCGTATATATTCCGAGCAAACTAGATATGCTGATGACTTCATCCTAGCTAAGAGCGGTGGTGTGTGCGCAGTAGTAGGAGACCAGTGTGTAGTCGGGATCACTAATATGGAAAAGAATATTACCCAACACATTTTAGATATCTTGGAAAATGTTAAAGGAATGGAGAGCGGAAATTGGAGTTGGTCCCTATTTGGTGGATGGGGCTGGATCCTTGAAAGGGTGATCTATTTTATTGTGATTTTGATTGCTTGCTGTGTTTTGGTGCAGTGTCTCCCCTTATGTTGCTCTTATTGCACCACTCTTCTCGCTCCCAAGAAAATATCAATACATGATACCAATGCGAGAATTATGATCCAGAAGGAGGTGAACGACCTTATGCAGATCGATGAGGGTATTTTTGAGACTTGTTCCCTTCTTACTCTTTCTCTCCCTGAAAGTAAAAATGAAAATATGGAATGCTCTTAAAATCAATGTATCTATGTTCTATTGAATTATATGCCTTTTGCTATTATTTACCATTGCTTAGCTCATGCTAAAAGGAGGGTTTGTAGGAATAAAAATTATGCCCTTGCATTGTTTTACATAAGTTAGCATTCGCTGTGCCATTTTGTGTACAGGCGCCATTTTGTATTACGATCAAAACTAATTCTTTTCCATTTCCGAGAAATGGCCTTCTCTTGGTTATTTTTCTTCGTAGTTGGGTTTTGCCACACTAATAAATGCACCGCTCTTATTAACGCATACCTTTCTTCTGAGATGTAAGCCTTTTCCCACTTGTCTAGTGGTGGGCACAGGCAGAGTAACCTTGAGAGATAGATAATGTGTGCCCGGTCTCAGAACCGAAACTTACTCCTTTGCAATTTACTGTCCAGCTGCATTCCTATGGAAAATTCCATGGTGGGCGTGTTTCCATTGACTCTGAAATGTACATAATGTATTGTTATGTTTGCTGATGTCAGTCCCTCTGCAGCACTTCTTAGCGGCTGGATAGATTGGGCTCCGCTCTGAGTGTATCCTGAATAAACTATTTTTGGTGTGTATTCTCTGACCGACTCTTCATTTTAGTGGAAGGCAAAGAGGTGGTCATTGGTGACCCGAGTGACCCAATTCGGGGCATTTCCTTCACGTGCCACAGGTTTGCCCTGGCGAGGCCTGTGTGTTCAGGTTACTGTTACTCAGCTTGGCATTTAAAAAGCTACTAGCCAAGGTTCTGCATGTCTCTCGTTACATTGGAGTACTTCCTGGGGGAAGGGTGTGGTGTCAGGAAGAGTCAGGGCATGGGCGCGGGTGCGCTACTTGCACTGGTAGTGAATGGCACCGGATGGTGTGTTCGGTACATTGGGGCCGGCTTCTCGCATTGATTAACATGGGGGACCAGTGGAAAAGCTACTGAGCAGTATTTCCTACATGCAGAAGAGTAGCAGTATAGTGTGTGATATCGATGAGTTAGTAATGGCAAATTCTCTCCTGTGGGACGAGTTGATTCGACACTACTAATGTGGAAATGCCACTTTGGTAAAGTGTGCACTTCTGCGCTCATGGCTCTGTGTGCTTGTCAGCCTGTCTCCAAGCCACATCTGGGTGCTGAGGGGACAGCTACATCTGTGCATTCCTGATTGAGGGCCATAAACTAGGGGCTCAAAGGAAACTGCAGACTTTAGAGTCTGAGGGGCCTTCCTGGGACAGAGACGTAGGGGTGGAATTGGCACCTGCATTTCAAGGGGCAGGGTTGTGGCCCCACTAAAGATATTGATCAAGCCTCCCACAGTAGGATGGCAGACAGGACAAAATTTAGAGAGGGCCTGTGCATTTCAAAGGTGGCCTTTTGAACTGAGCTCATCTTCAAAGGTCATTGTGGGTATAACTACTGGGGCCATGCCCTAAGGAGTTAGAGACGCTTTTGGTATTTGAACCAGACTAATCTGGTTCGATGCTGGGACATCTACAAGAGGAACCATTGGGGCAGGAGGGACTGCAACTGGATTATCCGAAGCCTTGTGGTGGCCTGTGGCATGTCGGCTCCAGGAATTGGACTATTACTTGGTAGATTTTGCCTGGATTTTGCTGGCTTGCAACTAATTGCCAACTGTCATGGCCTTGGATTCCTAAGTACTCTCCAAGGGCCAGTTTGCTGGCCTCCTGTCTACAAGATCCCAGGGACAGAAAGGATCTCCTAGTTTCCACGAGATCATAAGGACTTTGCAGGGTGCAGCGGAAATTGGTGGAAGTGATCGTCGGTTAGGACAAGGACAGTCGTGGCCTACGCTGCAATCACACTGTGCAGAGGAGCGTGCTCATAAAGATCAGCTTCCCACCTGGTGTGCTGGAACGTGAGGAGTTCGAAGAGTGCTGGGGAAGTTTGCTGAGTCTGAGGGACCCGTGCTTGCAACTGAAAACCTGTGCTAGCTCGCACTCAATAGTGTGTGGTGTCTGAGGGGTTTTGGGGGTCGTTTGCTGAGTCTGCAGAACCCCAGCTGGAAACCTAGACTGTCTCCGACCTCCAGAACAGGGGGACAACACTGTCTGACATCACGGCCTCTGTCCGAGGTTGCCAGCTCCCTCCACCCGAACCTACGCCACAATGTACTCTGTTGTTGAGACTATCGTGACTGGACCCGAGGGGTCTCGCTGTGTCTTGTGTGCACCCATGGCTGGCTGCTTGGAGCAACTGCAGCTCACACCTCCACCTGAGGGGAAACATGTCTCCAATTTGGAATTTCACCAGCTTCAAGTGTCACAGTCGTTTGCCTATGGCGGGGATAGTGATCCCCCACTTGTGAAGGTGCTGCTGGGTGCCCGAAGACCTAATCTGGAGGGACAAAACCAAGTAACTGTTTCCTTCCGCTTTAGGTGGTCCCAACAATCTAATCAAAGTGTCACAAGCTGGTTGCAACGTGTATCGATGGCTGGTGTCGTTTAAGTAGCTGATGGACTGGGTCATGAGGCGTAGTCAAAACCTGTGATTTCTGGACCATTACAACTGTATTGGGTATGCGCCAGTGGGATTGTCATATTTCATGCTAATCTGTTAGCAGGAAAGTGGAATACCTCTGAACAGCCTGCATATATGTTTCTGTCACTTTTGATGTGTGAGTGATTGCTTAGATCGTGAACACCTCGGAGAAGTACACACATGGGTTTATGTTGCTTACAAGGCTGAGGGGATAACAGTGCAAGTGAATAATACCTATGACTAGTACATATATCTTCATGCTGTTCTGCTGCTAATGGTAGAGTTTGTTAATTGCATATAACTGTAATGTATATATCCAATGTGTATCTAGTTTTGATTTCAATGTGTGTGTAATACAAAGACAGGTGTTTTATATATGACAGGCCCAATTCACAAAGGTAAGCTGAGACAAAAGTCTAACTTTATGACTTTCAGAGTATTCACAAAGGGCATTTACGAGTAGTAAAGTTAAACTTTTGTCTCAGTTTTGGTCTCAGTTAAACTTAAGACCAAAACTTAAGTTTAACTGAGACAAAAGTCTAACTTTGCTACTCGTAAATGCCCTTTGTGAATACTGAAAGTTGTAAAGTTAGACTTTCATCTCAGTTTAACTTTGTGAATCGGGCCCATAGAGTGGAGTCTTTTTGTAGTGTACTCAGCGTGTTGCGAAGGTGGTGTTGTGCCAATACTTTACACTATGACCCTGAGGATAAGCCTGACTGCTCTGTGCCAAGTCACCCAAGGGTGAGCATAGGTTATTGGACAACTGTATCGGACTCATCCTATCTAGGATGGTAGATTCTGTCTGGCTTTGATGCGTCACAGCCAGCCAAAAGCCGCTAGATCTAACATGAATTTTGAACGTTTTTAGTGAAATCTAGCACCTAAAATATCAAAGTGCCAACTGTGAGTATCCAGTTCTTGGGAGACCAGGGCTTAGTCAAAGGTTAAGGCCAACCACGATAGAGTGCCGTTCAGATACACAAGGGGTATTGGACCCAGTCTTGGCTTAACTTTGGGCTCAGAAGAAATTTTTAAGTAAAGTTCCTCAGAAGAGTGGCAAGGTAGCCGCAGAAGTGTCATCATCAGGGAGCTGCTGGACGAACTTGCGGTGAAGATTTCTACCTTTGAAATTTGTCACTTTTGTGGAAGTCAAAAACCTCCAGCGGCATGAAACTGCACGCTGAATCAGATGAGGGCTATTCAAGACCAGATTTGCTGAGGGGTCCAGCTGAACAGGATGTGCTGCTGTGGAGAAGAACTTAGCTGGAGTTACCTCAAAGTCGGGCTGACAGGAGATGCACTTTGGGTGGCTTGGCGAGCTGATAGGCCCTTGTGTTCTGTTGGTTCCCAGGCCACGTTTTGGGGGAAAAATTTCCAATGCCTCATTTCTTGGCAAGAACAGGACCGTCAACACCAGAATAAAGTGTCCAGGACTGGAGGGGCACCACCTACGGGGGGTCAGGACTCACTTCAGGAGAGGTCAGGTGCAGTGTTCAAGGTCTCTCAAGCTTGTTAAGTCCCTGAAGCTCACATAGGAGGCCAGCCAACTAGACCTTGAAGTCATCTCTAATAGTCCTGGGTTCAAGTAGCAAGGCAGGCCTCAAGCAGCAGGCCAGTCCTCTTGGGAGCAAGGTATGCATCAAGTAGAAGGGCAGTGCTTTGGTAGCAGCAGAGCAGTCCTGTGAGGTACAAGGCAGGCCTCAAGCAACAGGGCAGTCCTTTAGGGGTCAAGGGCAGTCCTTCTGAAGTCTTCAACAGGTGCAGAAGTGTACTGAAGAGTTGTTCTGAGGGTCCAATATTTATACCTGGTGCCGCCTCTGAAATGGTGTAATCTTCAAGGCTCCCCCCACATCTGGTTCTGGAAAGTTCCTTCTTTCCCATGCCAAGACACCAAGAAGTCTAGCGTCACAAAACACTAGTGTTAGGTTTCTTTGTGTGTGCTGTAGGCAAGCCCCCTTGACGTGCAAGTAGGGCACGGAACTGCTCTGCCCCCACCCATCCTGTTAGGATGGCCCACCCCTAAGCCCTATTGTCCCACTGTCTCGGAGGAATATACAAAGCTTAACTGCAGGGTCGTGTGACCCAGGACACTGGCCGCAGGCACCAAGTAGTTAGAACGAGACAATGCCAACTTTCTAAAAAGTGGCACTTTCAGAATTGTGACTTATCTGACTTTACCATTTAAAAGTATGCTTTAGGGCCTACCTTAGGGGCAACTTATATGTATTAAAAGAGAAGGTTTAAGCCTGGCAAAAGGTTTATTTTGCCAGGTTGAATTGGCAGTTTAAAACTGAGACATGTTTTAAAGTGATACTTTAAGAGATGACACTATGAGTGCTACAGCTCACATACAAAGAACTTCACACTATGCCTATTGTGCCTGCAGTCAGACTGGGAGTGAGTCCTGAACCTCCAAGTGGTACCACTCCAGTCCTGGACCCTTGGAAGTGGTACTAAAGTTGACCAGAGATCCCAAATACAAAACTTGGGACTTAAGAAAGTGTTCTACCAAAAAGGGCTCTGAGAACTGAGAGGAGACCGGTATCTTGCTGCTCACCGATCCAGCCAAGGTGTATCACCGGTTGGCCTGATTTCGTGGCAGCACAGGCGCGGACCGTCTGCGCCCGTCCACGCCTGTACGTCGCCTGTCGCCAGGAATGCTGGCCGGAGCCCTTTGGGACGGCGCACTTACTCTAGCGGAGCTACTGGCAGTCAACTCTATGGTTAAAGGATGCAGTGGGCCTCGGTTGGGTCCCTTGGAAGGGCCCTTTGGATGTCCCTGCTGTAGGTACGTCTCCCCTATGCCGCGGCCTCCTTTACCTCCTCCTTCTCAGCCTAGGCCGCCAGTGAGAATGCTCCATCTGAATGTGCGGTCACTGGCCAAACATTACCTAGAAGTCTACGATCTGGTTATGGAGGAATCTCCGGATGTGTTTTTTTTAACTGAGACCTGGCTCAATGAGGATACGGTAGCTGAACCAAATTTAGCGCTGCCTCCTGGTTACACTATTCTTACCGTCAACAGAGTCTAGGGGGGGCGGCATTGCGGTCATTTTTAAATCTTGCTATTCGTGCCTATTTGTCAAAGAAGCAATGGAGGGCTGTGAATGTGCACGTTTTAGTATTACTTTCAGTGCCCATCTGACCATTTCAGGGCTGTTAGTATACCGCCCTCCGGGGCCTGCTACGAAATTTAAATTTGCCCTGTTGGAGTCCACCTGCACGCTTGCAATGGGTACAGCTAGCTTCAGCATCCTGGGTGACCTTAACTTGCATTTCGACCTTGTGCAAGATACCGTAGTCGGCAGTCTGCTTGCAGATCTGGCAGCCTGCCAACTAAATCAACTGGTCCCCGGCCCCACTCATTCAGCCGGCCATCTGTTAGACCCCATTTTTTCTAATATTCCTCTTGCTATGGTGGAGACTCCTAAACCTGTAGGCTGGTCTGACCACTCTTTGATATCCATGTCTTTCCCTGCCCCCGAGTTGACAGGGCTGTTCTTCCCCTCGTCTTTAGACGCCCTTGGCGTAAACTGAGACTGGAGGATTTCCACGCGCTTCTTGCTGCTAATATTTCGGCACCACACAACGATGCAGATGTGGGCTACAGAGCCTTTTGCAACTGGATTGTTCAAGTGCTGGATTCCCTCATTCCAGCTAAATGGTTGAAAGGCCGCACTCTGGACCCTAGCCCATGGTACAATGACACACTGGCTGCACTGCGGAAAGCATGTAAGAAACTAGAGCGCGCGTGGAGAAAGGACTATGACCCTGCGGGAAAGAAATGCTATTTGGCCGCTATTAAAAACTATCAGAGAACCGTCTGCACTGTCCGAGCGGCTTACTATGCCAATGAAATAAAGCTAAGTCCTAATCCGGCCAAATGTATTTTTAAAATTCTTAAGGACCTCAGAGTAAGGAATAACTCCTCTGTTTCCGTGATCACTTCTGAGCAACAGTGTGAAGACCTGGCAACTTTTTTTGTTGACAAAGTGGATACCATCTATCGGTCCTTTTCGCAAGGGTCTCCTCCTCCGGCCGCTCGTCATGGATCCCCTCCTCTGCATTCTTTGGCAGCTATTCCCAGTATCACGCAGGAAGAGTTTTCTTTACTGAGCAGGAAAATTAAATCTGGCTCTCCGGCCGATCCTTTAAAACCTGCCCAGTTCAAGGACTCACTGTCTCTCTTCCTAGCACCTTTGTGCCAGGTTGTTAATACTTCTTTTACTACTGCTGTGGTCCCTGTGCCGTGGAAACAGGCGAGGGTATCTCCTATTCTTAAAAAACCCTCACTTGACCTGGCAAAGCTGGAAAACTTTCGGCCAATATCCCTCCTTCCTTGGGTAGCTAAGATTGCAGAGGCCCATGTCAACAACACTTTAATGAAATACCTTAACACCAATAACATCTTGGATCCTTCTCAAAATGGTTTCCGCTCTGGTCACAGTACAGAGACGGCTCTTCTGGCAGTGACAGAACATCTGCGGACCATTCTCGATTCCGGTCATACAGCGGCACTGATTCTACTTTATCTGAGTGCCGCATTTGACACGGTTTCGCATGAGATTCTGCTACAGCGTTTGGAGGATGCCGGGGTTGTGGGCCTAGCACTAGAATGGTTCAGATCATTCCTGAGAGAGAGATCTTTTCGAGTGTCGCCCCCCCCGTTTCTTTCCCAGGCTCATTCCATCGGTCAGGGGGTACCCCAGGGCTCTGCACTGAGCCCCGTACTGTTCAATCTATATGTTCAGCCTCTTGCAACGGTGGCTAGGAATATGGGCCTCACCATGGTCTCGTATGCAGATGATACACAGCTAGTGGTGGCCCTTTCCGATGGTTCCACTCAGGATGCTTCTAGGTTTAGGAGCGGCCTGGCCGCCGTTGCAGAGTGGATGACCTTAAACTGCCTCCAGTTGAACGCTACTAAAACAGAGGTACTGCTGGTGGGGAAGGACAGGAGCCTCTGGAGTGAGCAATGGTGGCCTAACGTACTTGGTAGTACCCCCACCCCTAAGTTGGTGGTCAAGTATCTGGGGGTATGGATGAATTCTACCCTTAGCTTTCAAGAGCATACCAAAAAAGTTGCGGGTACTTGCTTTGGCCTCCTGCGGGGACTTAGGCCTCTGTTGAGGTTCTTTGACCCACCTACGCGCCAGCTGATTGTTCAATCAGCCATTCTATCCAGACTAGACTATGCTAGTTCGCTCCTTTTGGGGGCTAATCAGGCTTAGGTAATGCGACTCCGTGTTCAAAACGCTGCCGCCAGAGCCCTGTTGGGGCTCCCACGTAACTGTCCCTCTACTGGTGCCATCCGGAGGTTACACTGGCTTCCAGTGGCCAAGCGGATCCAATTTAAGGCTCTCTGCTTATCTTTTAAGATCTTGAAACTTGCATCGCCCAGCCTCCTGGCTAACTTACTAGCCCCGTACGCCCCCACTCGCCAGCTGCGCTCCCTGGGGCAGCATTTGTTAATTGTCCCCCGTGTGAAGCGCCTTCGGGCCGGGGGTCGATCCTTCCGTTACTTGGCTGCCAAGCTATGGAATTCTTTGCCTCCTCAGACCCGCAGCCTGGATCGCATGCTGGACTTTAGGAAAGCAATCAAAACTTTCCTCTTTCCCTCTGCTTAGTCCTTCTTGTCCTTCTGCATATTCCTTACGCCTACCTGCTCTGTTCTTAGCCCTGTTCCTTCTGACGCTGGCAGCGCCGGGACGCCTCTTTGCTGGGGCAGCTGTGCGCTATATAAACTCAGATAACATAACATAACATACTTCTCCACTGCAACAAATCCTGTTGAGAGGCTCCTCGCAGAAGGACTATCCGGCCTCGTTGAGCCCTCATTGGCTACAGCTTGTAGCTGCGTCACACTGGAATTTCTTTTTTTTTTTTTTTGCAGAGTTAATGAAAATATTTATTGTGCTACTGATCACAATCCAACAAATTTAAGATCTTGGCCTCTCCTTTTTGCCTTTGTACAGGGCTAACAGGGAAACGTTGGCTACTTTTACAACCTTGAAAAGGACTCCAGGGATATCACCAACAGCATGACCAGCACGACCAATGAAGTTCTAACTTCCAAGAAAGAGACTAAGTCCGAACATAGAAATCTTCACCTAGACTTCATCCAGTGGCTCTCCGACGATGACGCCTCCTCCTCGAACACCGCTGGCTGACTTGCCCAGCCCAATTTTACCTTCTCAGACATTTTTCTTATAAACTTTTTTAAAGTCCGAAGGTAAGCAGAGACCGGGCCCAATCCACTTTGTGTATGCAAACCATAATGCATCATGGTCGGCCCTAACGTTCGCCTTTGCTCCGGTCTCGCGCAATTAGATGTCCGTGGGTGGGGCTTTGATCTTTTAGGCCCTAGATTTCACTTAAAACTATAGAGATTTGCTACCTAGGTTCTTCGGATTTCTGTCATTTTGCTGTCAAATTATGTATTACAATTTACTCTATTGTTCTAAATTAGTGTGGGATTTTTCCTGTGTTGTGTTTTCATTTTATTACTGTATGAGCACTGCATAAATACTTCACACATTGCCTCTTAGTTAAGCCTCACTTCTTTTGTGCCAAGATACCAAAGGGTAAAGCACAGGTTAATTTAAAGGCTTTTTGTGGTTTACCATGACAAGAGTTGTGGCTGTTGCTTCAGATGGGCTGACGCCCCCCTCAACCAATAACCAAATTCCTTACACCTAGTAATAGGAGTTAACAAGCAAATCAGTATTATAATTTGTTTGTATTGTACATGAAGATTTCAGCTTCTGAAACATGGAGGTACACAGGGATGGGCCATTTGTTTTCAAATCTCATTTGGAGTGCGTACACAGGGGCGAGGGATCTGTTCAGTATTGTTTTGTCTGGTCTTTTTTAGTGGAAAATGTACATATCATCAATGTGCGCATAACATTCCTATCAACAGCAGACAACCTGACAACCATTGGTGAAGCCAATAGGCATTTTAGTTCTCAAGTACAATATTAAACAAAACTGCAGTGGAAAACAAAACAATCACTGGCAAAGCAAATAGGTCGGGCATTGGTCACCAGCCTTTTTCCTTTGGCAATTCTTATTTTGTTCTCTCATGTTTTTTCCAACATTTTACTGTTGGGGTAGCTGCTCATCAATCTAACAAATTATATGCTAAAGGCAGCAATATTTTTGCCCACATAAAAGCACACATTACCATAGTAGACCCTGGCACTACAAGAAACTACGTTGTGTGTGGATGTGCTCCTTGGGAAAGGGCACCAAGCTGTAATTCTCAGTGAGGTCAGCCAGAGGTTTAAGTGGGCTGACTTGCTGCCCCATTATGCATGTTACAGTGAGTGGAAGAAAATGCAAATCACACATCGCTGAAAACCACTATAACTAACTATGATATACACATAATTGCAGTGCAATCAAAAGGTCATGGCTAAAACCATACCTAAAAAAGCCAATTGATCTTCATTGGCTGCTAGCCTCTTTCTTTTACTAATGCATTTTTGTAATGTTTTTGTCAACCTTTATTACAAATAAAAGACAGGGCTGAAAAGATAGATAGATAGATAGATAGATAGATAGATAGATAGACAACACTGTTTAAATTAGTAATATAATAGTCAAATGTTTATACAAGAGTACTGAAAGCAAACTAGAAAGCCATACAAGCAGACATACAGGCTAAATTGGTTTACAAGTTTAACTGTAGTCCTCAATTCAACTATATACCAACTTGATATACAAGAGTGCAGTTATAAATGCAATTCATTCAATGCATGCTCAAAAGAGGATACCTTTATAAATAACAGTTTCAATGGACACAATCTAGTAGGCTGTGAAATAGCAGCAAACAGATATGCAAAGGCCACTCCAAAGGGAATTTACAACATCATTAGGAGCAACAGCAGGAGACCGGAACTAATAAAGCTGGAAAGTGCCCAGTGGTGACATTAAAAGCAAATTGGAGAGCTGGTTGAAAGTGTCCAGCTATAATGTGGGACTCTAATCACAAAGACAAAACTAAAGTAATAATTAAGGAAAAACAAAAACACTGGTCCTGAAGACAACTTCCTTGTGTGTGGATTCGCTTCTTCCTAAAGAGCAAAATGCACTCACTCAAAGTGAAGTTATTCAGTGGCTCAAGTAGGTGATCCATTGCCCTATGCTGTATGCTGTAATGGTAGGGGGAAATGTGAATGACAGAACAATAGGTGAAGAGAACTGCCTGAAAGTACTTTTAAGTAGATATGTTATACACATTTGTAGGAAAATCAAAAATGTCTTAGCTAACACCAGACCTAAAAATATTATTTTCTTATACAATGCATCTGAAAGAAAAATAAAAATAACATGATGATTCAGTGTACTTTTGAGGTGGAAAATAGTACCACATACATTGCAATGCAAGAATTAGAACTAGAGGAAGGAATGATACACTAAAAGCCAATAGCATGAGAAGAAAGGAAAATCCTTATCTGAATGGAGCTTAAGCCAACTCTATGCATCGCATCCTTAAATAAAATTGGTAACAATTGTAAAGCAGACAACACTTCATAACAGAAACACTTTCTAAGATTGACCCATTGGTTTCACACCAATCACCCACTTTTTAATAGAAATTAGTCATTTTTTAGAGCAGAAGGATTACATAAAAGGCAGCTATAGCAGCGGGGTTTGTTATCTGTGAAGGTGTGGACTTTTATTCGGTCAGGTTTTTATATTTTCTCTAAAAGATTTGCAACATTGTTCATGTCTTGTTGAGTGTGCTTGATTTGGGATGCTGCCTATGCACAGAAACTAGTTGATACTCAGCGAAATAAAAGATAAAGTCTGGAAGGTGACCATATACATTTTGTTTTATCTAGGTCATTACACATAGGTAGAATAAACCTCACTATGTCCTGCAGTGTGTGACATATTTTACAAACGGTTTGCTTTTTTCGAAATTTTTGTTGCTTGAGTTAAAAATCCCTTAAAAAACAGAAGGCAAGAGGCGTTTGGCAAAACAGGAAGTTTCTTCAATTAAACATTACGGCTGGGAGAACAATTAAATGCACAGGGTCTACGGACTGTTATAATTTACATTTGTTATATGTCCTTCTTTTATACAAAATGTGAACAGTTGTAAAAGTTTCTGGTGTGCCATATATAGTGAGGAATGTTAGTTGCTGCCTTTGAAGTCATAAATTAATTGTTTAATGATTACCACAGGTGGGTCCTCTACCCGGCTTGGTCACAATGTTGGATATGTGTCCAGATGTCCGGCATGGGCAGCGCATGCTCACTATGAGTACTAGGCCCTGATTGACTATATGTTCCTAACTCATGGGGCATCTGACCTTTATGGTATTTTCATGAGCACGCACACCCACTCCAGCCATGTGCGCTTTATTGCGGCAATCTCCCTTGACCCTTTGTAAAGTTGCTGCACCTATCTGTGGGATTGATCAAGAGTTACCTGCCTCATAGTTACCTGCTGGCTACGCACCCTCCATATGACCTATCAATCAACAATCCCATGCCTTGGTCTGAAGGGCGTGCTTGAGAACATATTAGCGAGTTGAGGTTGATGTAGAGTTCGCAACGGGCAATAGTATTAAAACGGACGAGATTCCACATGTATCGATAAATGCATCCAATTCCATATTAACACTTTATAGTTTTTATGGTTTTATTTTACCTTTTTGGTCATGGGATCCGATAGGGGCATTGCAATATTGTTAGCCTAGCACAACAGAGCATTGGCCAACACACATGATTGTCACCAAAAAGGTCACAGGAGTTTGATAATACCACAGGGTGGTCTTAAACAACTTCACACCTTTGAACGTCTCTCTGGCAATGATATCATTTTGCAACAACCTGATTTGATGAGACGATTCATAGACAGCAATGCTGGGGTATCAGAACATTGGCCCTACAAGGTGATTTGAAGGCCCCTTTACTTTTCATCCTGATCGTCTGGACCAGGTTTCTCCAACGAGTAGCTCGTAAGTGTTGGACTTGGCCCTTTTTGCAGGGTCATCCCTGAACTTTTTGCCTTCCTCCTAGCCTTTTTTATGACATGGTGTTGGTGGTTCTAGGACTCTGGGCACTTTAGCACTGCTGTCCAGTGTAAAGTGCGTGTGCTCTCTGTTGTAAACATGGTAAGATTGGTCTACACCTGTTTGGCATATTTAATTTACCTGTCAGTCCCTTGTAAAGTGGTATCTCAGATACCCAGGGCCAGTAAATTAAATGCTACTTGTGGGCTTGCAGCGCTGACCCACCAAAGTAGCCTTTGAAACCTGTCTCATGCCTCTGCCATTGCAGGGCCTGTGCGCGCAGTGTTACTGCCACTGTGGCGTGGCACCTAAAGTGTGTGCCATGTCTGTGACCCCCCTTTTACTGCATGTCAGTCACTCCTACGGTAGGCCCTAGCTAGCCCTATGGGCAAGGTGCATTGTAGGTAAAAGGTAGGACATGTACCTTAAGTGCGTGACATGTCCTGGTAGTGACAAACAGCCATTTTGGTTTCTCACTGCTGTGAGGCTGCCCTCTCATAGGATTGCATTGGGGATTCCCTGATAAGTGTTTCAGTGGTAATTCCTGATATGAGAGGAGCAGCGTGGTCAAGTTTGGTATGGTTGGAATAGTAATAATAAATGCTGCACAATGGTTTGCACAGATTTATTATCACTATTTTAGAAATGCCACTTCTAGAAGTTGAAATTAAGAAATTGTAATCAGGTAAGCTCTGTTAAAGTCGCTTCCAATTGGATTACTCAAAAAATAATTCTGTTAATTTTCTCAATGAATTAAACATTCTTGTAGAAATACAGAGATAAGAACAACACGGGTGTAGGTAATCTTCAACTGAATTTTATATTAAAAATTAGTTATAAAGGGTACAAAATCAAGAAATCAACACAATGTAGCCAGAAGTAGAACAAAACATGAGGTTAAATGATCTTCATAGTTACAATTGTGGCCACCTTTTCACAAAGTATTTGTAGGCAATCTGAAGAGTTTAACACAATGCCAAAATTGCCTAATAAAGTACGAAATAGGTGTAAAAGTCGACGTTTCGGTCTAATGTTGTCTTTGTCCGTTAGACCATCCTCAGGACTTTGCTTTTGTTGATAATATAGACCCTTCGCACTATGAAAAGTCTGTCATTGGGAAGTTTAATTCATGCATTGACTTTCTGGTCAAGCAAAAACAATTAGTCTGTGCCGCTTTGCTTAGGGACCCCAATCAATGTGGGTGCTAACAGCCAAGGAGAGAGCACACGCCGACTGCTCAGCGAGCGTCCAAACAGTGAGCCTCTTTTCGTTTCAAGAACAGAATTTGTGTTCCAGAATCAGTGCTCTCTCCTTGGCTGTTAGCACCCACATTGATTGGGGTCCCTAAGCAAAGCGGCACAGACTAATTGTTTTTGCTTGACCAGAAAGTCAATGCATGAATTAAACTTCCCAATGACAGACTTTTCATAGTGCGAAGGGTCTATATTATCAACAAAAGCAAAGTCCTGAGGATGGTCTAACGGACAAAGACAACATTAGACCGAAACGTCGACTTTACACCTATTTCGTACTTTATTGAATTATAGGCAATTTTGGCATTGTGTTAAACTCTTCAGATTGCCTACAAATACTTTGTGAAAAGGTGGTCACAATTGTAACTATGAAGATCATTTAACCTCATGTTTTGCTTTACTTCTGGCTACATTGTGTTGATTTCTTGATTTTGTACCCTTTATAACTAATTTTTAATATAAAATTCAGTTGAAGATTACCTACACCCGTGTTGTTCTTATCTCTGTATTTCTACAAGAATGTTTAATTCATTGAGAAAATTAACAGAATAATTTTTTGAGTAATCCAATTGGAAGCGACTTAACAGAGCTTACCTGATTACAATTTCTTAATTTCTATAAATATATGTGAATTAATCCCTTGTAGGCACATCTACCTGCTCATTTAATTGCCCAAGCCTCCAAGGGTTTATTGGGTTTCCCATTTTTTGAGATATACTTCTAGAAGTTGGCATTTCTGTGTGCTATGTGTCTGCCTGCCTGATGTGGATTGCATGTCTGGCTTTAGAGTGACAGGGGCTGGTGAGGTGTGTGTGGCTCCAGGGAGGGCAGGGTGAGTCAGCGCTAGGCTGAATAGGAGAACTGCGTTTGGAGTAATGGGAGGAGTAGTCCCCTGACCCTGAATAGGTCTGTGCCTGCCTGGGTGAATGCTGGCTCCGCCCCCCTGTGGTGGTCTGATGACCGAGCCCCCACCTGACAATGGGAAAGAGGAGCCCTGTAAACAGAGTGCTCCAAAAAAACCCTGAACCAGTTCAGGCTGGTTCCCCCAAGCCCTGTGCCAAGGGCATACAAAGAAAATGTAGTATAAATATTGGGGCTGTGACCCCATGAAAGTGTTGTGCTTGTGCTTACTTGGACTTGCTGGGCCCCAGGAGGAACCGCCACAAGGGACTGCCTCCCTGCTGGAGGGCCCTGTGTGCTGCCCTGCCTGGGCCCAGCTCTTGCCCCTCTGAAGTTCCTGGACTCCAGTCCTGCCGAGAGAAGAGGAGCGCGTGGGCTCTTCAGTGCTGGGCTGCATCGTGTCCCGAGGGAATCCCGACGTGGGGATTCACCTGCATTACCGAGAAGACAGCAGGAGCCTACCCCGCATTTTTGCGCTCCTGAAAGCGGGAGCCCACCCCGCTGTTCATGTGCTCCTGCTCGCAGGAGCCCACCCCGCATTTTGTTTTATTTACAGGCGGGAGCCCACCCCGCACTTGTGAGGAGAGAGGGAGATTTGCGGCCGACCAGGAAGACAGGCGAGCGTTGCCTGGTTGGGGGCGGGGCTCTCGTGGTGTCGAGGAGAGCACCGCGTGTCCCCAGATGCCCAAAGAAAGAGGGCTTCCGCTGCCCATGTAAACATGTGGCCGATCCTTGATGCCACCCTTTTTTTTTCTTTGAGCCTAAGAATCGAGCTCCCGCTCCGGTCGATCCGAGTGCCGGACCGGAAGTCAGGCAGGAGAGCCTGACCGTGGGCGGTGCTGTGCGGAGAGAAGAAACGCCGCAGATGCAGCATTCCGGCGGGAGCCTATCCCGCGTATCTGCCCCAGCGGAAAGAAGCACTGGAGAGAGCCCCGTGGAATTGGCCTCGTCGAGACAGAGCCTCGTAGGCTCGCCAGACCCCGAGGGAGAAGACCGGAGCCTCGCGGGCTCCGGTGACTGCCAGAGAGCCCCGGCAGTCAGGCATTGTGGAAGCCTGATCCAGGGAGGAGTCACGGAGTTGGAGCCTTGCAGGCTCCGGTAGCTGCAGGAGCGAGACCAGTGTCCCACACAGGACGGTGTGTCGCGGAAGCAGCCAAGGAGAGCCCCGGTGAGTGGGGCTACACTTTGGCTTTGTTCTTGGTGCCAGTTGCACCGGAGGAGCCCCCGCAAGGGGGGGCTCGCAGAGCAGTGTTGGTGCCGGTTTCTTTTGGCTCCACAGCTGCACCGCAGTTGTGGGTAGCTGCAACGGCTGGGCATTTATTTTTGAGTTCAGGTGGCACTGTTGGTGCTGGGCCCTACAAGTGCCGATCGGGGGCATTTTTCATTTCAAGATGAGGAGGGGGTGAGTTGCACCCCACGCCCCCAGTGCATTGCGCCCATTGCTTTTACTGCATTAGCAGCCAGAGGGCCAGTGGAAGGCCCTACCGTAGAGCCCTGAAATTTGGGATAAAAGGGCATTTGAGCCCCAGTGAAAGGCCAGTTGGCCTGGGGTCATTTTTGATGGTGATACCTAATATGGTTGTTGCATACTGTGTTTTATGCTAATGTTATGGTTAGGATGTTTATGCATAATGTGTTTATGCTTACAGAGATTGCATAATGTGTTTATGCTGATGATAATGCCTAATGCTAATATGATATAGTGCTGAGGTCATTATTGTGACCAGTAGTTACTGGTTGTGTTTTACAATTGCTACTAGTGCTTTCTAAAGGTTCTGACAGTGGCCCGATTGGCCCTGTCCTGTATATAATACCCTGTGAATATTGCCTAGTGCCTGTTGGCACAGTGTATATTGTGTGATTATGATCCTAATTTGTTTTGGATAATACAAAGGCTATTTTTTATATAACCTTGTGTGGAGTTTCTTTTGTGGTGTGCCTAGTGTGTTGCTGCTGTGTGTGTGTATTGCGCAAATGCTTTACACATTGCCTCTGGGATAAGCCTGACTGCTCGTGCCAAGCTACCAAGGGGGTGAGCAGGGGTTATCTTAGGTGTGTAACTGCCGTGCCCTGACTTGAGTGGTGGTTTCTGTCTGGCTTAGGCGCTTGCCCTAGCCAACAAGAAATCCCATTTCTAACAGTAAGCTACTAGTAGCTCTCCAGCTACCTATAAGTAGGTCTCCCATCTGCAGCCCAGGCTTCTAAGATAGAAGCTTTTTCTTGGTTGAATTAATAATGTATACCAACATTGAGAGAGTATATTCTAGATGAAAATCTGTATTTTTTCACAATTTGTAAGCTGATGTTTGGAGAAAACTGTTGAATTTCCAAAATATTTTTAAAGTTGTTAAGTGACTGATACAGTGTGAATTGTTATGAATACGTATTACCAATATTATTACCTTGCTGCCAGATGCATTGCAGCTCTGACTGTTATATATTACCCATGGTAAGGCCTTTGAAATTTACAAAGCCTTTTTGCGTTACGGCTGGCAACCCCGTCTGATGCACTGAGGTGATAACTAGTATCAATCTTGCATTTGGTGGCCACTAATGTAATCTTGTCTGATGTAGTCACTATTATATCTGACGGAGCCCAGATTTCACCTATAAGATTTGTGTATTACTATATGACTAAAAGTTTCAGACAAACTGCATTATAAAAAAAAAATGGCACGCAGAGTTCGGTGCAAGGGAAAACATGAATGAGGCCTGCTCAGATGCTTAATGAATCATGTAGAACCATGCTCAATTAATTAATCATGGTTGTTTGATTGTGTTTATTTTAGATTTAACCTCACTATAGAATGTACATTTAATTTAGAAAATGTGTTTTGAACTTTCAAAGTAGCATATATTTGTGCTGAATTAACACGCATTTTACAGTGTAGAAAGGCTGAATTTGCTTTGGCAGGCTCAGCTCACTGCGGCCTTTGGCCTTCAAGATAAGAAATGGAATGGGCTTTTTTTTTTCCTCCCGGCTTTCATGAAAAGACCTTCACTTGTTGCATACTTTTATCTCCATGCAGTTGTTTAAACAAAGCTTTGTTCACTTCATCACGTGGAGTGAAAAGACTGCAAAGCACACATTTTTCTTATAATATGTATTCTCTGTTTCCGCATAAATTAATACTTTTTGTTGGAAAAAATGTAATTGTTTTCAGGATGTGAAGTCATTTAGCACAAGACTCAAATGTGTTACAAGAACTCGCCTGATTGATGACGTGTCCAGTCAGCCCATGGGGTGTCGATGTGTTCTGAAGCTACCATTGGACAAGCTACGAAGACCAAGTCACGTGTATTTTTGATAGAAATATTGGTTGCTGGCTGAGAGGTGTAGTGTAGCCTTTGCTCATTATTTTTTTAGCAGGACATGAGGCAGAACACACAGTTTTTTTTAAAGTTCTGCGGAGAGAGAAGAGAAAGGAGGGGCAGCTTCTGCGGGGACTCAGAGAGGCAGAGCGAGGACAGAGAGAACCAGCTGAGAGGAACAGGACGGGTTTTAGATGCTAAAACTCTAAGTTTTATACTTTGACTAACTGGTTTTGCAAAGACTTATTTGTCCTATGCATTTAATTTCTCTTTATGGGAGATTTTTGCCAATTATTAATTATTGATTAGCCTTACAAAACTCACTCTAGAATTATATTTTCTTAAAACTCTTTAAGAGTTTGTGACTGACATAGAAATAGGTTTTCTTCCTTTATGGAGTGCCTTGTATGCAATCTATAATATGTTCTGTATTAATTCTATTTTTTCCTATTTTTCAAATCTGTAACCTGATTGATATTTGACTAATGAATAAAGAGTCAGAGAACTTTGACTTTTGATTAGAAAATAAAACCCTTTAAAACTCTCATTATTGCCTTAAATACTATTTGCATTTGATTTTTTCATGTTTATGCAAAGTCTCCTGATGGTGATCATCACGGTGGCAAAGGTCCATCCCCTTTAAGCGGTAAACAAGAGGTAATGATGTTTTGCATTGAGAAATTACCATTGAAATTACCGCTACATCATACCATAACTAATATTAGTAGCTCTGGATGATTTTCATTAGATATAAGTAGCTCATATTACTGAAAAGGTTGGCGACCTCTGGTCCGGACAGTCACTCACTGTGTCCTGGGCTGGGTACACAGATCCTGGTGATATAGGAGGGAAGTCATTTGCAGAACTATCATATGTCAGAGGGGTCATATAGAAATACTGAGATGCGCTATATAACTCGTCTCAGCCTGCAGATGTGGAAACAGTTGCCACACAATATGTGGTTAGCATTCCGGAATCCTGATAGAGTTACAATGTGATTATTAGCCATGGCAACCCAGGAAGCCTTCCTCAGAAGTAGTAATACAAAGGACTGCATTGTACTTCACAAGCAAGACGGAAGGAGAGGCATGCGAGTGCCACCAAGGTCAGAGGCAAGCAAAGGGTGCAGAGAGCTAAAGGTGGGAAAGCAGATTTTAGGGGTGAAAATTCAAAAACAAGGTAAAAGAAGTCACTAAATAAAAAAACAAAACAGAAATGTAGCATTTTGTGCAATAATCAGACAAAACGCATGCTTGAATGTAACAAGGATTACCAAAAACAAAATGCAGCACTTGGGACACGAACGCAGAGCTGTTTTAGGGAGAGATTCAGAAAACATGTTTTCGCAACTCACTCTTAGAAACTGAAGAGTAAGTCACACCTAAGTAAGGCATGACCCGGGATAATAATAACAGAAGGTAATAGCGACTGGAGAAACACAGATACCGCAGGCTTTGGTTTTTCCCAGTGTGGTATTTACCTTCCTTCGCGCACCTGACTTCTGCAGGTTGGAAGAGGGAATAACATGAAAGACACTGTTTCTCCAACCTTTCCGAGCTGAAAAGCTCTTTGAGGTATATTATTTAGGTTCAACAAACTGTGTCAAACAAGGCCTCCACTGCTCCACGTGTCTACATTTTCTTGAATGAATGTGGATTTTGGAGCGCATTTTGTGCATTTTTTTGTAATACTGTTAACGAAATTCAGAACAAGTTCAGACGAAGACTGATCGCAAAAGCATTGGAGACAACTGTCGAGTTGTTGAACAATAGCCGTCCTGCAAGACTTTCAGCTGAAAATGGGAGTGCAAGATTGAGGAACAAAAAGACTTTCAGCTGAAAATGGGAGTGCAAGATAGAGGAACAAAAAGAAAAGCCCCACACTCTGGCCCAGATTTACTAACATTTTGCATCGCAGTTGTGCCACTTTTTGGGCATGGGCACAACACAAAATGCCAGCTTGAGATTTATAAAGCTACGCAGCGGCTCATTTGCGTCACTTTGCATGACTTTGTAAAACAAGCATTTGCAATGCAATAGGTCTCGCACTTGCGAGAGTTTAAGCTATTGGCATTGTAAATGGCAAAGCCTTTTATTGATCGGTTTTGAAAGCCAACAAGCCTTTGACCTCCAATTTCCTCTGCCTGTTTATCCTGCACACCCTGCTGGAAGCAAACATCTTTGTGGTCTGGGAGGAGCACTGGAGGTCATCATTAGAGATTCCGAGTCTCCTAACAGCATGGGAAGCCTGTCTGGAGTCCGGCACACGGGGTGAAGTCACAGTGCCAATGGAGCTCTGTATACCACCTCACTGGACTGCATAGCACCCAGCTTTCTTCCTGCAGATACCAGGCCCCTTTGGAGCTGACAGAGGGCCCGGCTATTTGTGTGTCATCCACCAATTTGTTCCTAGGGTATTAAACACAAAATAACAAAATTATAAAGTGCAAGTTCACTTGAATGTGACAATCTGCCTGAAGTAATGCCAACTTGCTTGATTTTGGCATTCCAAATCCTTATCCTTTTCAGTGCTACTAGGAATGTGTAGCTTTCACAGTTTTTCAACACCACCCCTGAAATTCTTTGATAATTCCAAATGAGTGGGAAACCTACTCCAAATATAGCAGCAACACAATGCGAGAACATTTCGGACATTCTTTGGAACCGCTCTGTGAAGCAGGCCCCTGCTTCTTTAAAAACATACCTACTTCTCTCTCCTCATACTGGTGCTCTGTGTCTACATATCTCAGCAAGAAGGGCTCCTCCGTTATTGGGATAGCAGGAGGCCTAACACCTGAATCAGCACTTGGTGGCAGTTTTAGGCTGCTTTCCAGTCCTTGCATATGGCTTAGCTGAATACGATAAGCCGTGCAATGTGTGGGTTTGTCTTCTTCAAGACTGTAGATCAGTGCTCTTCATCTACTGACATCCCTCTGTGCCAAAGACCATTGATGACTGAGGCTCTCATTTAGTTTGGTGTATGTGGATCATCTGTACAAAAGTGCACACACTGCAGCCAAATTCTGCATCGGGGCCTAAGTACACTCTTCTTCTTTAATCGTCCTCAAAAACGTGTTTTGTACTGTCTGCCAGAACCCACTCTTACAGTGAAAAAGGTATTCAAATTAAAGTCTTGTACATGGCAGCTTACCCTGCAGAAACATTAGCATGCAATCACACCAGTCGTGTATCAGTGCATGCCTACTGCTTCAAATGCCTAGCTAACCTTTAAATACAAACAAAATGCAATAGGCTGGCACATGGATTTTACACTTTCATATACAAATGTCATTAATCTTTAATCAAATCACTTTTACGAGCACTTTAACTATGCAAAATGAATGGGACATTTTAACCAGGGTTTATTTGATTTCTACCTGATCAAGGCCATGGAGAATAATTAAATAATGCAGCCATTTCATGAAATTGCTTGGGAAGCTTTTATGTTTTTGCCTGGTCTGATTAACTGCATCTTTTATCGGCGCTCATGGAATATGCTGACACCCAGATACATAACGTATTCCTTGCTAGGGGAGCACACTTTTGCCAGATGAATTAATCTTCAGGAAGGATTTTATTTGGGTTTCCGTCTGCTAAAATATCAGGTGGAACGTTTAATGCTTGCCAGTTATAAGACTGAAAAGTACTTTGGGGTGAATTTGAGATTTTTTTTTGCACACTGAAAGAAATCAATCACGATTTAGCTAGTTCTAGAACACTTATGTCGGCATGAGCCCGGTCTCATGGGTACCGGAGGAGCAGTCTTAAATAAGCGTGTACGTTACCCTGTAAAGAAAAACACAGTGAACTATAAAACAAGCATTGGCATAGCCAATAGGTCTCGCTTTTGGGACCTTATAAGTATTTAGTTATGCAGCACAATATCCTTGGTGCAACAACATCAACTGTTGCATGGCTAAACACTTATAAGGTCCCAAAGGCAAGACCTATTGGCTATGCCAATGCTTGTTGGGTTTGATAGGTGCGAGGGATTCCGCGCAGTTCTTGATCCAGTTATTTATGTCTTTGTCGAGGTTGTCTGTAGGGCTAGGCTGATCAGTGCTGACGGCGCGGAGCCAGTCTTAGTCTGCTTCTGTGATTTTGCTTCAGCTTGGAGTACTGAACCTGGTATAGGTGTTGACTTGAGATGTGTTGATTTAGAAAGTGGATGATATATGGTCAGTCTATGTGGTGGAATTGTATTTGAGGATGTTGCTTGTGGTGAAGACTGCATCCAGTGTGTGTCCTGTGGTGTATGTTGGTTCTGTGAAGAGCTGGGCGAGTCCAATGTTGCTCAAACTTCCAAGGAATGCTGTGGGGCATGGGTCATTTTGGTCTTCCAGGTGAAAGTTGAGATCACTGAGGAGAATGTACACTCTGGAGTTGATGGTGCGCAGAGGCACAAATTCGATAATGAGGTTGGTAAAGGTGGTTTGGGGTCCGGGTGGTATGTAAGCAAGGGTTCCGTTCAGGGTGAATAATTCTGAGATTTTGCAGCTTGAATTGCAGGTGTTCCATGAATGGGGTGGCATTCTCTGTGGATGTTGTGTATTTGATGGATTCCTTGTAGATGGTAGCGAGCCTTCTTCCTGGTTTGTGAAGGTGGTCCTGTCGAGTGATCTTGTAGCCCACTGGGATTGCTGTAGTGATGTCTGGAGCCTATGAGGGGTTGAGCGAAGTCTGTGATGAAGAGGATGTCTGGTGCATTACTGCAAAGAAGGTTCTCTATGTTGGTTGTGTGTTTGCTGAGTGATTGTGTGTTGAGAAGCATGCATGCGAGTGGAAGTTAACGTGGGGTTTTGCTATGGCGTGTGGTGTAGGCTGGGAGAGTAGGCGCTGCTGGTGCTTGTGTGGTGTGGGTGTTGGGGGCATTGTTAGTATTTGTGTTCGGGGGTGGGTGAGTGGCAGCTGGGGAACCAGCAGTGGCTAAAGGTGAAATATCCTACCTTGGTGTGAGGTACGGCGCAGCATTAGTTGGGGGAACAGTGTCTGGGGTCTAGTGACCTAAGGAGTGCTGCAGAGTATCGCTGGGTGGTGATCAGACCTGGATTCATGGCACTGGGTGCGGTCCAGGCATGGACAGGTACATAAGGGCTGTGTGTCTTTGATGCAGCTGTCACTTAAATAGTTCCTGGGAGGGGGGAGGAGTCGAGGCTGCTATGATGTAATTTCATGTGCTAGTGGGAAATTAAGTCCTCTTGCTTGGCTTCTTCTTTTAAAGACTGTTTTTGCAGAAAAAATAATAATGTCACTTCCTGTCCAGATGGATGTTGGGAAATTCATTGAAGTTACTTCCTGTGTTGATGGGTGGTGGGAAATGTTTAGATCTTGCGTTGTTAACCTTGAGCTATAGATTGTGCATTACATCTTGTTAATATAATGGTAGACAAAGCCTTCGCAAGCCACCATGCTTTACACCATGTATGTATGTGAAATGTATACACCACAAACCTCGCTGAAAGGCATTGAAGTGCTGCACACTGTGAAAGACGGTCATCTTGTGTATTTAGCAGTTTTATACAGTGTGGGTAAAACCCAAGGCTGACACATCACTTACATGGTTAAACTGACGCAGTGCTTAATTTGAGCCAGTGATTTCCGGTGCTCGGCACTGGCACTTAACTGGCAGCACCAGGGTCTGTGACAGACTGTCACAATGTGGCACTGTCTGGCTAACTTAGAGATGAGCACAACGACAGTTAATTATTAACTCAATATACATTAAAATTGAATATTACCTGCCACCCAAGCCATTCTTCTAGCTTTGGGGTCTGAAATAGTCGGAACTGTCACACTTGTAGGAGCGTGAATGTTAGTACTTGTGTTACTATCATTGGCTACCCTGGCAGGGGCAATATGTGGTACAAGGTGCAGTGGCCTCCTGATGAGAGCCATGGCACTTATATTTTTTACAAATTAAGCACTGAACTGAGGGCAGTGGGGCAGAATGCTAAGTGGGGAGGGAGCAGTTCCCTTCACAATGTCTATCCTCGGCGGTCTGTTGTCGGTCTGCACATTGGATCCTCCGCTCGAATTGGTCTCCAATCCTCGGATGGCCTTTGAGTGTGTAGGATTTGCATTCCTGCCACATTACAGATAAGGCAGTCTGCCCCACTATGCGGACTTGTGCACCTTTGAGATTGTGCATCAGATGATGTGCTTATACACCGGGAAAGACCGCATTGCTTGGTGTGCACATCTAGTTTAGGTTAAATATGGAATGCTTCAGTCATGACATGAGGATGGGCGGTGTTTGGAATTGCTATTTTTCAAAGCTTATAAACAGTTCTGGAAACCGAATTGTGGGAAGTTTTCAAGCTAGCAAGTGCATAAATTGGAACAGATAGCAATAGAGCCATCAAAAGTAGCCAAGCACAGCCAGGACCATGCAGTCAGCAAGTGAATTCAACCAGGGCTTTAAATGGAATTATTGAAGTGCAGGTACCCCCGATTTAGAATACCTGTTTGCTCCTGAGAAGTGCTGGCACTCGCCTATTAAATGTATTGTAGCAGTGCTGAGAATTGCGGTAATCTCCCTTTCAAATTGAAGAAGTGCAGGTACTCAGTACCGAACAGCACCCCCCCCCCAAAAAAAAAACATAAAGCCCATAATTCAACTTAATGTTGAACTTTGTTTGCTCTTAAAATGTCCAACTAAGCCACAATATTTGAAAAACCTGCGAATATTTGAATAACAAAATGTATCTGCACAGCCAGTAAGACAGATACACACAAGATACGTGCATACCTCACTGTCCCACCAGGCCTATTGGCTTTACCGCGTACCCCATCCAGTGTAATAAATAGTGACAGTCTGTTTTGCTGTGATGGTGTATGTATAGGGACCAGATTGGTTAGTGATTCCCCTCGGGGTGTTTGAGCATTGACCAGGCAGAGCAGTGCAGGTGGCTTTTCTCTCATGTGTGTGAATAGGCTTTTTGATGGTAGTGATGTAAGAATTTTGAAGTGAATATTTGAACCTGTTAGTCGAGCCTCCCTTCCTCTTTTGTGAAAAGATGTGCCATTTAAAAAGAGGCAATCCTCTTAATAGCGTTTAATACAGTCACCAAAGTGCATTCTGGGTCGCATCAGCAACAGGCAGTCTTTTAGGCCTCACCGCTCTGGCACAAAAATGTAGAGAAAATGATGTGCAGAAAACCTTTTCCGTGTTGAGAAGGGCTACACCTTGGGAGCCTAGTTCACGAGTTAGCACTAATGCAAAGTGTTGCTGGCACCACGCCAACCTTTATAAGGCTAACAAAGTTTGGAAGAGATGGCCATGTCAAAAGTTCAGTTTTCAGTGTTTGGTTAGTCTTAGTTTAATCTACCCTTGACCAGTACTCCAGAAAAGTGGTTGTGTTGAGGTGACCACTGCCTGTTCCATGTACCAAAGCCTGGTCCGAAGGAAATTAGTGAAGGGGTGAGGTTTCCACCACTGGGCAGGAGGCCAGTGTCTGAAGGTGGAAGGGGCAGGATCTCTGAGGGCCTCTGGTACTGGCAAGTGCCCCCCTACCCCAAGCCACGGCCCTTTCACCCCTTTGACAGAGGCTCGTTGAGGCATGCCCTGCGGTGCCCCATCTCTTGCGACCCTAGCCCTCTCTGGCCTTTTCCTGAAGGCTGGGCCCCCATCCTTTAGAAAGTGACGGTGTTGTGAGCTGAAATGCATGGCACACCAGCCAAACACACAACGCATTGCAGAGATCATTCACTTCACACCCCTTTTTACTTTAACCTTAACCCACACAAGCTGCTATTAAATTAAACATTAAATATACTTTGTGATTTGACTCAACCAGACGTCACAATCCTGTTCACACCACGATTGCAGCCAGTTAAATGTGCTCGGATTCCGAATGCACTCCCGTGCCATAACAGTGGTAGTAAACACTATTCTATTCTAAGGGAGAGGGTGTGGCCTGACGGCTAGAGCGGTCGACCTCGACGCTGGGGAAGGGTTCGAGTCTCAGCAGGGACGCTCAACATCCTGTGATTCTGGGCAAATCGTTTCATCTCCCCGTGCCTAACAAAAAACGAATGTGTCCGTCTGTAACGTAACTGGTGCTCATGTAAAGCGCTCTAATACCTTCGGGTCAAGTTCTCGCTATATAAAACTCCGGGGAAAAAATGCCAGGAACGTAGTATTCTAAGCACGTCTCATAAACACCTACTGGTTATTCAAACTGATTTTCAGTTCACTTAGTTTATTTTCATGTACACAAAAAGGCATATAATCATTGTACTATGCACACTGGAACACAGCTACTACTAACCGACAGTACAAAAACAGACAAACAGTTGCTCACGTTTTTTCTCTCTGGTGGTGTCACTATTTCATTTATTATCTGTGCACCCCTGGTCATTACTCAATTAATGTTTAAAGTAAACAAACACCTGAAATATAATGTGTGTCCTGCACCGTTAAGCTACCTAGGAGTGCAATGCGGCATGTCGAAGATCCTAGTAAGATGCACCCTACCTGCACACACACGTCTATGATGGAGGCCTGCGGTGCCAGCTGCTTGGAGAATGGGGATACTAGAGGCCTTACACGGGTTCTGCAGCCCCTGCGACACAAGAGAGGGGCATGTTGCAACACGTCAGGGGACCCCGAACCTTAACCGAAGGCCAATGAAATACTGTGAGGTATGAGGGTCTGCAGCATTATGAAGGGGCGGAGCATCATTTTACGTCACGCCTACCCGCATGATGGGGTGACTATGGAATATTGAAGTCGGCCCTTGGAAGTTTTTTATACCAGTGAAGTGCACACCACGAGGGACTGAGCTCTTGCGTGTCTAAGAAGTAGGAAACAAACAAGTAAAGCTGTTAGCATCTTCGAGTCAGTGGCTCAGCCGCCGTGGTCTGAATGCGCTGCCACGTGTAGTGCTCGCAGGACGAGTGCACGTCTTCGTGTGTCCCACGAGCGGGAGCAGCACGTTTCCTTGGGTTTTTGAAAGTCAAACCTTGCCTTCCAGCGTGTCCCTTGCTTTGGGCAGAGTTCCCTTTGCAGGGATGAGCCGGTGGGGAGGGCGGGCACGGCTGTGGCAGAGCGGGGCCTGTGATAACAGAGTACTTCCACGCAGCCCCGCCCTTGGGAGCTGTAATCGTGTCCCAGAAGGCCAGTTATTCATTTGGGGCATGCATCTGCTGATTAGAAGTGGCAGTTTACTCACGGCTTCAAGATATTTATGTTGTCTATATCAGCTGCACGTGGCTGCTTCTCTCCTGGGTCTCTTCCATGCAACGCTGTGGTGACGAGGAGAGGAGGAGGCAGCAGGGGGAGGGGAGAGAGGAGGGGGCCTGCATCTGTTTCCCTTACGAGAGCGAGCAGGAACCATCTGTTAATTACAAACAGATGGTTTCAAAGCTCGCTCCCGCAAGGGAATCGCCAAACGTGCACGCGTTGCCATTGAAAGCAATGCAACGCGTGCACGTTTTTGGGCCAAAAACTGAATCGATTCCTTAAGGTCTCCTCCTATGCAGCGCATGCGCGCTGCGTAGGCGAGACCTAAAAAAAACCTACTCTGACCGGTAAAGGGATAAGTATTTGCTGCAAGGAGCTGAGTCTTGCACGCAAAAGGTTCGCGTCACCTCTCCGTGGAATTACGCAGGCTCCTTTTACCGTGCCCCTTTTAGTGTCGTCTTTATTACACTGGACTGACCTGCAAACGGTTGTTTGGTACATAATATGCTATAGAACGGTGGCGGCCGGCAGAACTAACTGTGTGTGAGGTACGATGACAGAAGACGTTCTATAAAGTGCGAATTGTCGAAGAAAGAGAATGGCATGCTGGGAGTCTGCTCGGATCCCTTAAGGCCACAGCTGTACCAACCTCCCGCTTGCCACTCTGATTTATATAGAAACTCACATCATTTGTAATAATCCAAAGGCATACTCCAAACAACTGAGACATTAAGGCGTCCAGTTCAATTGGTACCGTGATGTTCAGTGCTGCAAACCACAAATTCACAGGAATGGCTGGAGACAGAAAGCCCATTCACAAGTCAAAACCAAGCAGGAACATTTGCCAGGCATTTTATTGCCCACAGAGGTACGCAAGTCGGAGCTGATGAATTGGTATTCGAACACCGAGACTTCACGATAGTCCAATTGTAACAAAGCGGGGCGGTTACTCAATGTTCGCTTCTTCTCACTAAAAGGATGTAGCTAATATGTTTTAAGAGTGTACAGGGAGAAGTAACTATCATTCTATTCACTTAGCAGTGGTTTGCTAAGCTAAACAAGCAATAAAAACAACAAGCGGTCGAGATTGTCCCGGCAGCTTCGAAAGTTAAAGCGCACACAGCGTGCTGAATATAAACAAGCCACGTTGTCCTGCCCGAAGTAGAACAAACTCAAAAAAGTAAATAGTGCTTACAACACCAAAAATAACATGTACCGTGTAAGAACCGAAGTAAAGGGGCCAATAGCCATGGGAGGGTACAATTGACGACACAGCCATTATAAGGAGGGACTAAGAAGCCTTATAATGAATCAGAAGACAGCATTTACAAAGGAAAAACACACAAGCCAATGAAAAATCAGGGCGGGGCAGTGGGTGAAGCTTCTCTCACATACCGGACTACCACAGCTCTTCGCAGAGCAGTGCTTGCGCGCTGGCTCACGCTCTACCCTAAAAATGGCAATACACTGCTTTGGGTAGGCATTTCATTAATAAAGCATGTGCGTTCACAAAGGAACCAGTCCAAAAGCGCACAATGGGGGAAGGGCAAGGTCTGCGAATCCCAGAAGGTTCTATGAGAAAAGAATCTATCCAACCAGTGGCACTGATTGCCAGTGAGCTGCTGCTTTAATGCTGAGTACTGTATACATGCTCTGGCGTTGTACTCTGGGAAAGGTATGATGTGCACAGATGCACACTGGGGTGGATCTAGCGTGGTTGTTTCTGAACATGGAGCTGTCCCATGTCCATTTCTTCATAGCTAGAATTAAGCCTAATGCACTTCTGAATCTCTGCTAGCCTGCACTGACCGTTGGCTGATCTTGAATTGAAGCTTTCAGACAGCCCAAAGAGTCTGTAGATGTGGACATAGTGCACCAAGAAACCATCTATCTCTCACCAATGGCTGGAGGAGGACAGCCCATCACCTTGGTGTTAATGGCCCAGTGCACCATCACATTCACTGCAGCTTTCTGTGGTGAAAGGGTCAAATCATGTTGTTTCACCCAGTGTTTCAGCTTTCAAAGGTCAATTAAATGGGTGCCATTGATTTGGATAACAACAAGTATCTTTTAATCAATACACCCCACAAGACAAACATGCACTTTGCAAATGGATATGTTATATTGCGTTAAGAAAGTACGTTCTTTAAGTCGGGTTGACTTGAGTGGTAACTGTGCCTAGTTAGCACACCCAAACCCTGTGCCAACATTTTTTGTTGTTCACACTTTTGGGACAACATTTTTTGTTGTTCACACTTTTGGGACCAGCTCTAATTCTCTTTTCCAGGTACCTGCTAGCTTCTATCCTGCATGGTGTTAACACAGTGGCGTAGCTAGCCCTTGAGCCACCCTTGGCGGTCACTGCTTTTGCCACCTGCGGCACCCGTGTGAAAGAGCGGGGGTTGGGGGGGTTTGGGGATGCTGGCAGTTTCTGCGTTGGCGGCTGCATGAAAGAGCGGGGGTGGATGCCGCTGCCCTCAAAACTTGTGACGCCCGGGCAGACCGCCCCCCCTTGATACGCCACTGTGTGAACACATGCCCATCACAAGTCTAAGATGGTGTAGGTGATCTGAGAAGTCTCTGAGACTAGTGTTAATATAATGTGATAGGTACATGTGCAAATTTAAACACTTCAACTGAGTTGGAGTAACAAAGTAAGGCAGCCTTACTTTACAGAAACACTGCAAATAGTTTCCAACACAAACTCGCTTATGAAACCACATAAAAGTGGGTGTGTAATAACATGTATTTGCATAAAATACTAAATGCAGAAGATACACTGATAACAAGTTTTATTAATTGTACGAATTTGCACAGAATCTAAATGAGCCACGTTCCCTGGTTTTGAGATGATTAATAGCAGGTGATGATGATTTCTGGCACTGAATGCAGAGTTGTAAGATTCTGTCAGTGGTTTATCCTGTGGGACATTTCTGCACAGAAGTAGACTCTGGTGATCATTTCCTTAATTTGAGGGCAAACTGTAATTTTGGCACTCTTATTTTTCACAAGTTTTTGCTCTTCCAATGCTGTTGATGAATTGACCAATATGAGCTGCACATTTCTGCAAACTACATAAACTGAGGTAAGTGTAAGTTAGATTTGAATCTTTGGGTCCTTGGCTGACATACACGTAATAAAAAAAGTAGAAGCCCGCAACTCAATCCAAGTTGGTAGAACCAAGAGACCACCACTGGCTTACCTATAGTAAAGTATGAAACTGGAGATGACCTAAAGCATATAATTTGCTGACAAAGTATGGGCAGACTGGATGCTTACTGGAACAGGTATGCTGAAAGTGTCACACCAGTGCTCTGCTACCTTTTGGTTAGGTTTGCGCTATAGAGATAACACATAGATGTAGGAAGCTGCCTTTGTATATGATATTATCACCAGGTGGTAATACTGTGCACAGAATCCAGAGGTTCCCCAAAAGTTTACAGGGCTCAATGTAAAACCCAAAGTGCTCTATTTCTGGTAGTGTGGTCGAGCAGCCCCAGGCCTAACACAGAGGAGTGTAAGACATTTGTTGCACAACAGTGATCAATAATGGACTGTCAACTCAAGAAGGAGATCCAGACTAATTTAAGAAAATTATACTTTGTTTATATTTTATTTTAAGACCAAGGTCTTTGCATTACAGTATGTACGGTTCTCATTAAAAATACTTTTTAGGTTTCAGAAGTTTGACAGTGCAAATTTCAGAGCAGTTCAATATTGTGAGAAGTTCGCTTGGTATATGCCGTCCACTAATTAAAGTGGGCACCCTGTACCAGTCCAAACAACCCTTATGGTGATTTAAGAGGTCAAAGATAACTTTAGAAAGCTATCCAAGTGGTAGCTGTGGAGAGCAGCCTTCAGGCTTAGTCTTGAAGGAATGTTAAGCAGCTTGTTTTACCAGAATGCAACCTTATAGTATTGGTTAAATGAAAGGAGAACCACACAGTAGTTATAAAAAATATGTATTTATTGATATAACACACTCTAAGTATGACACAGTACCTTCTACACGAAGATACTCACAAAGCACACAATACTGTAGCACAGAAACAATAGTAAATAGCACTAATACACAGTGGGCTCCAGGGGGAGACCAAACCATATACTAAAATAGTGGTATAAGAACCACGGCTCGAGTCAAGACAGTGTCTAGAGGATGTAGAATCACTGGGACCCCAAGGAACCACCCAAAGTGGGTAAGTAGGGACCACATGGAGGATGGGTGCAGTGTGGGAACACGACCGCGTGCTACGTACAATTCCATGGGAGAGTCGCGGTTGAAGTTTTGAAATTTAAGGACCCTTCTGAGTGGTCTTCGAAGAAACCCCATGGAAGTTAGGAGGTTAGAGAGCCACGCCACCTATGGATACCGTGGTACCAGAGTTACCTATACCAGGGAAGCCGGGTGCATAGGTCTGAAGTGGCGTCGGAAACCGCCGTCGATCTCTATGGAGGACTTCGAAGAAGAGCCACTGCTGGGAAGAAGAAGAGTGTCCGTCGGAATCCAAAGGTGGATTCTTGTTGAAGAGCACCTGAAAGCAGAGGGGACAGAGTCTGGGTCACTCAGGAGTGACCAGGGGCTCGGTAAACGAATGACCACCGATGTCGGGTGCTTCAGGAGCATTGAGGGGGTTCTTGACTCTGCAGCTACAGGGGCCCGGAGATGTCGAGGACAACCAGGAGCCGGATATGAGCTGTCCCACAAAGGATGTTGAGTGCTAAGGGGTTGGTGTCCGGCGGGAGCACCAACAAGCCTTGGCTGCGGCAACCCATGCAGAAGGTCAAGGAAAGTTACGGTTCAGACCAGCAAGGTCCAGGAGACTCACCAAACACAGGGGAGTCAGGGCAGGCCTGGAGCAACCAGGGGAGCCCAAGAAAAGCAAAGTTGATCCTCAAGGGGACCCACAAGCCGGAGGCACAGGAGTTGCGAGAGGACCTTAAGCAGTTTCACAAAGCAACAGCCCACGGAGCACTCCGCGTGAGGAGGCCAGAGTTCTTTGGTGGAAATGGTGCCAGAGATTGGAGCTACTTGGAGCCCAGTGCACTTGTTTTGCGAATGCCAACAAGCATATGCACTTGCAAAAGTACCCCATGCACAGGGGTATGGGTATTGCAGCCCCCACAAGGGATTCTGACCTCAAACTTGGTGAGAGGGCAGCTCGGACCTTGAGGGACTTGGAAACCCACATCCAGTGGTGCTGGAGCCTTCAGAGTCCATAGGAGCTCAGGAGCAGCAGACTGGTCAATTGAGATGTGGTGCCTGTGGTTGCAGGGGAGTGACTCCTTCACTCCAAGGAAGATGTCTTCAGTTGTCCTTGATGCTCCACAGGTCCTGCATGGAGCCTGTGTGGTGCACGGGCACAGACGATGCTTCAGACTGAGAGGGAGATGAAGTCGGGCCCAAACGAAGTCCAGCGAAGTCCAGAGTGTCCAGACGGTCGAAGTTCAGTTGTTTCTTGTTCAGAATCTTGTCCACGTCGAATCTAGGGTCCTACAGCCAGGTAATCCCTTTTTTACCCATGGGAGAGGGTTGGACAGATTCAAGGGACCCTCCCAGAGGAGGGTCTGGATAGTGGGGAGGTTATTCCCATGTCCTTTGTCCAGTTTCGCGCCAGAGGAGGAGCCAACGGCTCCCAGGACTGGTTTGAACTGGACTATGCACAGGGACACCAAATGTGCCCCTCATGCAGACTTTCGGTCACTGGCAAGCGCACCCACCCAGGCCTAATACACTAAATCCTGTCTGGGAGGTGGTCACACCTCCCTGTGACAAGATGCTTATTGTTCTGCCTTCCCCTGCTTGATCTTGGCTCAGCAGCAGGAGGGCAGAAATGTGTCTCTGGTCGGCAGCAACCATTTTGGGCGGCCCGGAACTAGAAGGCTGGTACCGGGAACACCAGGGACCTCACAAAGCTCGTTTCTGAGGGGTGGAATCATACCTCCCACACCGATTACCGGTGTGGGGGTATGATTCCACAATGTTGACACCAAACACGATAGGGTTACTTTCAGCCGTTTTAGAGTTGGTCATTACGCGGTCGCATAATGCCACTCTATATGTCGTAAATGGCTGATGCACTGACAACCCGGGAGAATGGACTCCGTAGGCTGCGGGGGTGTCCTGCTCATGCAGTGGCACCCTCTCATTCAGAACCAAGCACCCTGCCTTCAGGATTGTTAAGGCCTGCTATAGGGGTGACTTATAGGTTTGAAGTGCAGTGACCCTTAGATATAGTAAACCTATATCTTATGTAAGTGGTATACAATCTGGAGTGTACCTAAGTACATAACAGAACAGATAGGGAGAAAGCAGATATACTGGGGTCCTGATTAGCAGGATCCCAGTCAGTCTTGTCAAAAACAGTATAACATGAAGCAAAAAGTGGGAGTAACCATAAGAAGCAGATCCTTCTTTCCTACAAATATTAACCTGTGGAGGAAAGTAAAGGTGCTGTGTAACAGATATGTATACCACTTACAGTTCCATTCCAGTCTTAGGGTGACTCAGGCCAACACTGCAGGCAATGTCAGTCATGGGGGACTGGTGGCACTCAAGTTGTGCGGGATTCAGTCTCTACGCTGAGGCAGTCGATACCGGCAATGAGATTTACCCTTGCGGTCTGCAGAGAGCAATGAAGCCGGTTGGTTTTCAGCAGACCGCCACCACTGTTACCGTCGCAGTCACCGGTAGTTGGCTGCTGTCGAATGGATGAAGAAGTTCCGCCGTTGTTGGACAGTCATGGGGAGGTCAAGGTTGGGCAGGCAATGCAGGAGCTGACAGGGCCACTTGCAAGAGGATGCAGGCTCTTGGCCCCGTGCTGGGCACAGCTCAGGTAGTTGGGCAGAGAGGATTCCTTGAGGTCGTGCCGGTCCTCTACCGCTACGGTCGTGGAGTTCTTTGGTAGCAGTGAGCTGCTTCAACCGAAGGGTCGGTCCTCACCACTGCGGTTCTGGAGTTCTTTGGTAGCAGTGAGACACATTGACCCAAGGGTCAGTCCTCACCCCTGCGGTTCTGAAGTTCTATGGTAGCAGTGAGTCACGTCGACCCAAGGGTCAGTCCTCACCACTGCGGTTCGGGTACTGGCAGATGCTGGGGACTAGAGCCTCTAGCCCGTAGGGAGGTTCTTGGCACTTTGGTGAAGGTTGAAAGGTCTCCGGGGTTTCTTGGAGGCCTTTCAGAGTTTCTGGAAGAACAGCAGGTCCAGTGGTCGAACCAGTTGAAGGGGGTTCTTGCCGAGTTTTGTCTGCAGCGGTTCAGTTCCTGGTCCGGCAGCGGTTGTCTTCTGTCTTCTTCTTTGGTCTGTCGAATCTGAGGTTCAGGTCTGGGGGAGCCCCTTAAATACTAAACTTAGGAGACATTTTAGAGCGTTAGCAGGTTGGGCCAATTGGCACCTCACCTGGGTTGATTACACCCTCTATTAAGCTACCCTCCTGTGGGAGTGGCATAGGCCTAGCCCTAATTGGAGGGGTCTCCTCATCTTTAAGATGGCGAGGACTGAAAGTTGTGCTTCACCTCGCTTCTGTCCACTTTAGGGGTGGGATTGGCAGAAGTGGTCACACCTCCTATCTTTTTTAATTTCCGCCCAAAGTGGGGGTGTAAACCAGGGGCTGCCATCTGCTGCTAGCAGCAGATGCTGGGGGTCGCTTTGCAAAGGCAGGATGGCTTTAAACCTTTCCTCTTTTAGCATTGGGCCATCCTGAGGGAGGAGCTTTGACACCTCTTTCCAGGATGGGCTTTGTTTTTGGTCCCAGAGAGCAGAGTCTCTCTACCAAGGGATCCAGAAATATGTCTGGTGGGGGCTTGCTGCCTACAGCTGGTCAGTGACCACACCAGAGTAGGTAAGTTTTTAGGGGGCACCTCTGAGGTGCCCTCCGAGTACCTGTTTTAATAAATCTCACACTGGCATCAGTGTGGATTTATTACAAGGAGCTGTTTGGTACCAAACACTCCTGGGTTCAGTGAAGCCATCATGTACTGTGGAACTCGAGTTGTCAAGTTTCCACCCCATGTCCTCTCTATGGCTTCCCTGGCACTTACAATATTAGGGAATAGACCCGAATACTGTAGGGGCATATCTGCTCATGCAGACATTTTTCTTTTTGGCCTCCTGTTTTGGACCCTGTTTTTGTTTGTTTTATGACTCTGGGTACTTTACCACTGCTGATCAGTGCTAAAGTGCACATGCTCTCCCTGTAAATTGTATTTATGGATTGGTGATTCCATGATTGGCATATTTGATTTACTGGTAAGTCCCTAGTACAGTGCACTGTGTGTGCCCAGGGCCTGTAAATCAAATGCTGCTAGTGGGCCTGCAGCACTGATTGTGCCACCCACATGAGCAGCCTGTAAATGTAACTCAGACCTGCCACTGCAGTGTCTGTGTGCAGTTTAGAACGGGCATGTTTACCTGGCAATTCACCCACTTAACAGGCCCTAACCTTGCCTTTTCCTACATTTGAGTCACCTCTAAGGTAGGCCCAAGGTACCCCTGTGGGCAGGGTGCAGTGTATGCGAAAGGTAGGGCATGCCCTGATGAGTGTAACATGTCCTGATAGTGATATACTGCCAATTTCATTTTCACAATTGAAAGGTTATCTGTCCCATAGGATAAAATGGGGAGTTTACTTTTTTTTTTAACAGAGTTTTATATAGCGCGAACGTGACCTGAATCGGGTATTAGAGCGCTTTACATAACACCAGTTGCATTACATGAAGACACATTCATTTTTTTTTTTTTTGTTCGGCACAGGGAGATTAAGTGATTTGCCTAGAATCACAGGATGTTCAGCGTCATTGCCCGAGACTCGAACCCAGTTCCCCAGACTCGAAGTCGATGGCCCTAGCCGTTAGGCCAACTCCTCTCTCCTTATAACATCTTATAAGTATAACTGCTCCTGGGAACAAGATAGGAGAATTGGGTTTAGTATGCCTGAACTCAGAATATAAAGATGCATCTTTTAGTAAGGATGATTTTATATTCTAGTTTTGAAAATACCACTATTAGAAAAGTACGTATTTTCTTGCTTAGCCATCCTGTGTGCCCCTGCTAGGTTTCTGTATTGACTGTCTGGCTTTGGAGTGACAGGGGCTGGGGATGTGCATTCTGTTCAGACAGACACATGGGGGGTTGAGGTGTGTCCTGCCTTTCCAGGGTGAGTCAGGGCTGGGCTGAATAGACCTGGGCTGCATTCAGAATAGGGGGAGAAGATTTCTTTCACACCTGAATGGGCCTGGTCTGCCTTGGACAATGCTGTCTCCACCTCCTGCCAGGCAGCTTCACCAGAGAGGACAGAACTGGTATTGGCTGGGCAAAGACACTCTCTGCCTCCAGAGAACAAAGGATGTTTTACTATAAAAAGTGGGGCCCAGACCCCAGACTTTTAGATCACTTTTGGACTTCAAGAAGGAACCTCTACCAAGGAGAAGAGCTGGAAGAAACTGGAGGAGAAGTATTGCCCCTTTGCTGTGTGCTGTCTGGGGTTGCCCTGCAGTAGCTGTTTCTGCCAAGGAGAGGAACTGTGTGTGTATCCTGCTTGAGAAAGTATCTCCAACGGCTTGGAAGTGGAGATTGCCCCCTGTTCAAGAGGTCTCAAGAACAGCAAAGACCTCACCATCCTTCTGGGCACCGTCTCTGGAACCGCTGGTTTCATTCGCCGCAGAAGAAAGGAGCAGCCAACTATGTCACCAAGTCCGTCGCAGTGTTCCGTGTCGTGAAGGCACTGCAGAAGGCCCATCCGCACTCGCACCGTAAACCTTGGTCTCACCGACGCCGTCTGGACGATTGTGACCGAGCCGCTGCCTGCACCACCTCGTGAGGGCACCGCACCCTGCACCGCTTCCATTCTGCAACGCAACCACGACGGTTGCCCCGACCGACTTGCACCCAAGTATCGGCCGCAACGAGAAAGGTACTGTTCACGAGTCTGTCAACGCTTTAGCTAGCCCGTACCGACGCGGTCGGCTGGAACTGTTAGACTCTGTTGTTTTCAGCATCGCGGTAGCCCCGGACGGAGCTACCGACTCGGAGGAACTATGTTTTGGGGATATTTCTACAATTTTAAGGATATCTTGCAAAGTAACTATTTTTACAGTATTGTTTGTTGGATTTTTGTCCTATTTGGTCTATTTTTCTAAACTGGTGTGGTGTCGATTTGTAGTGTTTTCACTGTGTTACTGTATGCAAGCACAAATGCTTTGCACACTGCCTATGAGATAAGCCTGTCTGCTCGTGCCAAGCTACCAAGGGGGTGAGCAGGGGTTATTTTAGAAGTGTATCCCCCTTACCCTGACTAGGAAGAAGGGTCCCTACTTGGACAAAAGTGCAAATTCTTGCCAACTAGAGACCCCCATTTCTAACAGTACAACTTACTAGGGACTTACAGGGGGGGCAGAAGTACCAATTGGGGACATATGTTTGGGGAAGGAACACTGGTACTGGGAACCTGGACAGCAGAGACCCAGTACTTTACAGTCAAAGTTGCATCAAAAGCCAGGCAAAACGAGTGGGGGGTGTACTGCAACAGAACCCCATTTACTCACAATACATACACACCTGTGTGAGCCATGACCCTGGAGGGCATCAGAATCACATCGATGCTCCATTTGAGTAGCAGCACCAAGGATGTATTTGTGTGTATGTGTCTGTGTTTGGCCCAAAGATGATATCCAATAATTAAAGAAGTGGTTGTACCACAATTCAGAATAGTCCCAGAGTGACCCTAAATTGTCTAAATGAATAAACTTTGGAACTAATTATGGTTCTAAGTCATCTCTGCCCTCTGGAGAATACCTAAAGCTCTGTTACAAAGCGAAGCATAGGATTTCCAATGGAACACTAATAATGGGGCAGAGACCCCAGGACTTTATGGCCAAAGCTTGCAGCACCACTCCTGAAAATCTTGAGATTCCCCATTAAGGCATTAAAATACTCCTTAATTGCATCATTAGATTTAGATCAGTTAGGTTGCTGTTGGTATATTTAAAATTCAAAACTCTCATCCCTGCTTTATACATAGTTTTAGGACAATACATTTAATTTATTGTTTACCCTTGCTGCACGGGCTTAACACACAATATCAGGAGTGGGTGGACATAAAGACAAATGGAATAGTTTAAGTGTTTAATGAAGTCTAACTACATAGCATTGGCCTGCATTCTAATCTTCCAGCCCATAGTGAATAATGGGACAGTGGAAGGCAGTATGGGCTGAGTGGAGCTCAAACGCTGCTCTGTGGGAGAAAGTCCACCTTCACTGACATGTGAGGCTTCTGATTCGACACTCAGCAGCACACACGATGTGCGCTTTATCTCACTGCTTCATTGTCACAAAGTGTGCTCTTGAATATTTAATTAATGATAAACACTATGGGTCTGAACTAGATCTCGGTGGATGGAATACTCCGTCACCAACGTGACGGATATCCCGTCCCCGTATTACGATCTCCTTAGGATAGAATAGGATCGTAATACGGCAGATGGGATATCCATCACGTTTCTGTCTCCAGTCTCCAGGGCCCTAATGCAGGAGCAGATTCCGCCCCACATGCTGCTTCACCATTTGATCGGCGAGTTTGAGAGCTGGAGATTCAGCTGCGGGAGAGGTTAGAGCAGTGGGTTCACTTGAACGCCATCTTGCCTAGTGTCCATGCTTTCCCATGTTTAGATTAGTTTGTGCTACAGTATGGTGCTTATGTGGCACACAGGTGGGTTTCTCCATATTGCAAGACAATAGCCAGGCTGGTTTACTTTCTCAGTTGCTCATATTGGCTGGTTTGTAGTCAAACTCTGACTTGCAAATGAAACAGTGACATTTTTATGCTACTTCAGCTCTGGTTTATGAAGATATTCAAAAAACCCACTGGATGGATTTACAGCAAACAAAAATATGCACACAAAGGACCATCATTTGACCTCACCTCTGCAATTTGTCAGCGAGTCCGAGGGCTGGAGATCCGTCTGCGGGAGAGGTGAGAGCGGTGGGTTCACTCAAACGCCATCTTGCCTAGTGTCCATGCGTCCCCATGTTTAGATGAGTTTGTGCTACAGTATGGTGCTTATATGGCTCACAGGTAGGTTTCTCCATATTGCAAGACAATAGCCAGGCTGGTTTACTTTCTCAGTTGCTCATATTGACTGGTTTGTAGTCAAACTCTGACTTGCAAATGAAACAGTGACATTTTTATGCTACTTCAGCTTTGGTTTTTGAAGATATTCAAAAACCCACTGGATGGATTTACAGCAAACAAAAATACGCACACAAAGGACCAACATTTGACCTCACCTCTGCAGATTGTCCTACGCTTGGCAATCAGTATGAAACCTTGTTAGATAAAATGTATCTGGACATACATATTGGTGTAAAAAATTTGTGTAGATTCACCAAATGACGCCTGTATGGAAAAAAAACAATTTTTGTTGTGGTGCCCCAATTTTTTACTGTATGAATTTGCTTGCTTTAGAACTTTGCACATGTTACTACTGCTAAACAGTAGTAAAGTGTATGTGCTCCCCCTCTAAAATATGTGCAGTACATTGAAGCTTCCTACTTGACCAATTTACCTTCCCTATAAATCCATTGTAAATGGTACTTAAAGTGCACCTATGGTATGGAAATTTAAAAGGCATATGTAGGCTGCAGTTATTGTTATTGTTATTTTAATTTTATAAGGCGCACAGCTACCCTAGGGTTTCCCGGCGCCGCCTGAAAGGAGCCAACGCAGACAGAGGGGTCTAAATGTTAAATAACCAAGTTTTTAAGCCCCTACGGAAGTTCTCATATGAAGATTCAATTCGAAGATCGATCGGAAGGGAGTTCCATAAGGAGGGTCCCAAATGAGAAAAGGAACGATCGCCCACGCGTACTAGTCTCGTCCTAGGAACAATAAACTTGGCCTGGGTAGCTGAGCGCAGAGCACGAGATGGCACATAAGGATGAACAAGAGTCTTCAAGTAGGGAGGTACCTTTCCAGATTTTATCTTGAACATGAGACGCAGTGCCTTAAACTTAATGCGGCTTTCAATCCTGAGCCAATGGAGATCCCGGATTGAACTGGAAATGGGAGCAGTTTTAGGTATCCTGCAAAGCAGCCTTGCAGCAGCATTCTGCGCTAGTTGTAACTTGCGTAACACCTCCTTGGCGGCACCCAGATACAAGATGTTGCAGTAGTCCAGTCTTGAGGTGATGAGAGCCTGGACCACCGTACGTTGGGTAGAGGAAGGCAACATCCATAAGATTTTTTTTAGCCATCTAAGGATACGTATTTAGACCACCCACATATCTGAGAAATATATATGTCCGGCAGGAGCACCACTGGCTCTAGCTGGGCTGCAATTTGAAAGCACTATAGTGAAACATAGCAGGTAAAAATCTATTTGCCATGTAGGAAGCGCTTATATTTATATATACTTTTGAATAAATAAAAGGAGGAGGGTGCACTACACAATTGAGTTATTGTGCCCTCACAGTGCAATACAAGCCAAAAGTTGTTTTACTGTGAAGGCCTTGCTAGACGTTTGGCTACATAAACTTAAATGAGCAGACAATCCTAATCCCCTATCTCAGTTTAGGAAGACGCTAGAAAAACACTTCAAAAACGGTTTCTGCTTGGTTTTTAAAATGTGATATAATTGTGAAATTGGATGGTTGATAAATTAAACAGAAAATAAACTTTTTAAAAAGTGCTTTAGGCTGTGACAGTCTGAATTGGCTTACAACTAGTTCTACCCTTTATATCTACAGGGCTAGTTAACTACCATCACAGGACCCTCCCAGACAGCAAGGATCCAGACTGGGCTGCTTGTTGGCAGATGGGTTTTGTTATCTTAAAAAGGGCCTCCTGGGTAACTTTTCTGAGGTCTAGGTCACTCACACCAGTGGGTATCTGGTGACTGGGAGTTGCACCTAATATGCCTGGCCAAAAATCATACTGCCCCTATATTGTAAACAACAAGAATATTGACTGAACAATATGATATAAACAGTAATATTGAGTACAAAAATAAAAATATATAAATATAAATTTTCGCAAAACATAATAGAATGAGAGAAAATATCAACACAATGAATATAAAATAGCAAACATATTGATACAAAATAAAAAGGAACACCTAAATGACTATATAACCCCAAAACGGAATGCTTTATAAAGCAAATTTATAAGTAGCACATTTAAACCATGCATTATGCAGAAAGTAATGTCTACCTAATAGAACAAAGCAACACAAACTGTAAAAATGTTTAACAAATGCTGTTATTTACTACTAAAATCTATCTATAAGTTAAGATTTCCCTCATCATATTACAGATACACTGCTGCAAATCGTTCAGATTTCATATAGTACAAAATAAAATATCAAAAAATCTTGATGAAGTTTTAATGTTTCCCAACCCCAAAGACAAGAAACCAGTAATTTAAAATATCTTTTGTAATTCAAATTTAAATCTAAAAGCTAAATTAACTGTAACCTCTCTAGAAAGTTTTATATCATTACAGATCTGACAATGTCTAATGAACCCACCTATTCTACTTTACAAAAGGGGAAGCATCTGTCGACTTGTAAGGGGTACACCTACCCTAAAGGAAACCCTACAGATGAACAAACACATTGGAATTATACTAAATGATGTGCCAAAGGTTGCTATCAGCATGCTATGAGACACAGAAAATATCCGAGAGCTTACTCATCTGCCTTCAGTGACCATAACAGAAGTGAGAGTTACAGTATATGACCCAAAATTTGCGGCATTAATCATTAAAAGTCTACTGCCTCAAATCCCATTTCTACTAGGTAATCGAATACCTGCAGTTCCAAACCACATAAGAACCATTGACAAAACATATATAGATGAAAAGCAAGCTACGAGTACCCAAAGCCTTTGTAGAAATGGACAACCCCTTTAATCTATCACAAACAAAAGAAGAGGTCCTCCTCTATGATAACAACATGATTGAGAACAGAATAATAATTTTCAGTACTGCAAGTAACATACTAAAATTAACCTAAGTACAAGTGGATGGGACCTTTAAGTCCACCTCTTTAGCCAAATCTACAATATGTACAGATGGTATTACATCAATAATAATCCTTTAGAATATGCCCTTTCGTCAAACAAAGAAACTTCAACTTACCATAAATGTATCTCAGTACTAGATCAACAAACAATTAATATGCACCTATTAAAATAGCTATTTGGCGGCACTTACAAAGATATACATTACAAAACAGCCTGTGTGAAATCTAAATTACTCTGGCAACATTTGAGTAATTTTGCGAATTTCACGTTATGCTAGTTACATTAAGCCACTTCACATAATTATGCACCATTCATGGTAAAATGTACAGCGATTGGCGCAATTCACAGTAATTTGTGGTAAAAAAAGTACTGCAAATGCACAGGAACAACAGAACACGAGCAGCTTTGTTCGCGATGTTCTTGTTTAAATGCATCTACGCACCAAAGATCAATGCAGTTCCCATTTAATATTTAAATTTAGCACATGTAAGTATTTAGGGGTGGCATGGTCAGAAGATACTTTTCTACTTCCAATAGCGGAAACATTGGTGAAACTGCATCATGTTGAGGGATTATATTTACTATTTTAACTTCTATTCGACAAACATATAAATGGCAGTTGGAGAATATTGTAATCTAAATCCAAACTCTCAAACATAAAAGAGTACCATTTGCAGGGGTTGGATATGCTTTCCTAACTCCAGTCCGTCAAGATTTTAGGGAAATGTTGCATTTGTGGGGAGAAGGGGGTAGGGGGATTACATTTAGTAATTTAACCCAAATCCCAAAATTGTTGTTGAAAATATATAAATGAGGAATATAATATTATAACTTAAATTTAGAGGTTGAGATATACTTTACTTTTTAATGATAGTTGAACTCTTAACCGCTTCGCCGCGATCGGAATTCCGCCCAGGTGCTGGACATTCCGATCGCGGGTGTGGTCGTAACGAGCTCAGCTCGTCATGCGCACAGCGCGACCGCGCAGCATGACGAGCTGAGCTCGTCATGAGCATCGAAGGGGTTAAATATTATAAATGATTGTAAATAATAAATAACCCTAAAATATAATTGTTGGAAAGTGGATTACAAGTAATAATAAGTAGGGACCTACCACAAGTAACAAGGCCACAATCATAATAAAAATGTTCAGTCAAGGTTTAAATAAATTATTCTCTTACTAACCATGTGGTAGCTGGCAATGAACAGGCAGGCTTCACTTAGAAGACAGGTGTGTAAAGCATTTTTAAACACCAATATATTAAATAAGTAAGAGTGAGCCTGTGCTGTCCTAATGTGTCATTCTCCCTTTGAAGACCAGCCTGGCTACTCTACCTTCATACTGCCTTTTGCTTCATTAGCTGCAGTTCTCCACCCATGGGATATCTTTTGTCTTTCTAGAAGGCCACTTCACACCTCATTGAGACAGCTTGGCTCAGCCTGGAAGAGGCTGGCCAATCAGGAGAGGGCAGCTGAAAGATTGGATTTTCTGTAATAGTTATAGCAAATCTAACAGTGGAAAGTTGTGGGAATTATCATACCTATTCTTTTAAGTCCTTGAATTACATTTCTAGCTCGCTCCTGTCAATATTTATACTTAAATAAACTATTCCCATGTTAGCCTGTGGAACAAGTTCAATGGGGAACAAAGGAATTGACAGTTTTCCCTCACTGGGGCTTATAAAACATCTTTTATATTGTCCCTGCTTATAGTTACAAAGCACCCTACCCCTGGGGCACCTTGGAGGACCGGGGTGGGGGGCTTATGTGACACAAATAAGGTTATTTGAGACTTTGGAAGTACCTTCAAATCCAAAGTCGAATTTGCATATACATTTAATGTAAAGTCAGCCTGAAAAAGCAGTGCTGTATTTAAAATGACAACAAGCACCACCGACCCCTGCCCTCACCACATCTTCAACAAAGCGAGCTCCATCATCGCACCCCAACTCCGGAAGATCATCAACAGCTCCTTCCAGACCGCAACCTTCCCGGAGAGCTGGAAATACGCCGAGATCAACGCCCTACTCAAGAAACCCAAGGCGGACCCAAAGGACCTCAAGAACTACCGGCCCATCTCCCTGCTCCCGTTCCCGGCAAAAGTCATTGAGAAGACTGTCAACAGACAACTGACCCGCTTCCTCGAGGAGAACAACATCCTGGACTCGTCCCAATCCAGATTCCGCAGTAACCACAGCACAAAACCGCCCTCATCGCCGCCACCGACGACATCAGGACCCTGCTGGACAACGGCGAGACCGCGGCCCTCATCCTCCTTGACCTCTCGGCCGCCTTCGACACCGTCTGCCACCACACCCTACGCACACGCCTCCACGACGCAGGGATCCGTGACAAAACCCTGGACTGGATCACCTCCTTCCTCACCGGTAGAACCCAGAGAGTCCGCCTCCCCCCATTCCGATCCGAAGCCACCAAGATCACCTGTGGCGTACCCCAAGTATCATCCCTCAGCCCGACCCTTTTTAACGTCTACATGGCACCGCTCGCCAACATCGTCCGATCGCACGACCTCAACATCATCTCATATGTGAGAAGTTGGCCTGGCATATGCTGTCCACTAATTATAGTGGGCACCTTGCATCAGTCCAAACAACCCCTAATTGGAGATAGGTTAAAGACAACCTTATTGAAAGCTATCCTAGTGGTAGCTATGGAGAGCAGCCTTCAGGCTAAGTCTTGAAGGAATGTAAAGCAGCTTGTTTTACCAGTCTATAATCTCTTGAGTGACCAAATGAAAGAGCACCACACCAGGTATATATTCAAAATATATGTATTTATTACTAAACACACCCCTCTAGTCTCTTTATGAGGCTAGAGTTCGAAATACATAAGTTATAAGATCTTAAATCACAGTAATAGCACAAATACACGTTTGGGCCCTAGGGGCGTACCAAACCATATACCAATAAAGTGGTATGCGAACCACGACTGAACTAGACACTAGGCCTAGAGCCTCTAGAAGTGCTTGGACCACAAGGAACCACCCAAGGTAGTGACACAGGGGACCCACGGGAGACGCGTGCAGTGTAAATACACAACCGCGATACGCCGTTAACTTCTATGGAGAAAGTCGGGATCGGGAAAATAGAGGAAAGGGACACTTAAAAGAGGACTAGGACAAAACCCTTTGAGATCTAGGACTTTGAAGAGTCTCTACCCACGGGAGCACCGGAGTACTCGTGTTACCTCACCCAGGGAAGCCGGGTGCATAGGTGCCTTTCGGGGTCGGGTTTCGTCGTCGATTCGAATGGCGATCTGCTGCAAAGTGCTGCTGGCGGCCAAGAGAAAAGTGTCCGGGTGGATCCAAGAGTGGATCGGAGTTCTGGTGAACCTGAAAGCAGAGGGGACAGAGTCTGGGTCACTAGCCAGTGACCAGGAAGGCGAGGGACAGATGCCCACCGATGTCGAGTGCTTCAGGTGCGTTGACGGTCGACTTGACTCTTCAGCCACGAGGTCCGGGAGGCGTTGTCGGTGACCAGGAGCAGGATTCGGGCTGGTGCTCGATGTCTGTCGAGTGCTGAGGTGTCGGCGACCGGATTGGACCCAACAAGCCTTGGCAACGGCAAGTCTCGAGTAAGATGTAGATCGTCGATGGTGCAGACCAGCAAGGTCTGTGGAACTCATCCAGCGAAGGTAAGTGAGGGCAGGCCTGGAGCAACCAGGATGCCAAGTAAGAAAAGGATTGGCCTTCGTTAAGGGCTACTAGCCAACGGGATAGCGACCGCGAAGGAGCCTCGTGACGCCGCATGTGGAGCTGGCTTACAGGACACTCGTGGAGTGGGGGCCAGTGATCTTTGGTGCAGGTGGTGCTGGAGGCTAGGGCTACTCGAAGCCCAAAGCACGACTTCTTGGGAGACCCAGAAGATGGTGCACTTGCAAATGTGCTCGGTGTCCAGGGGTCACGGTCTCAAGTTATCCACGATAGCCACGGGCCTCAGCTTTGCTGGGGACTCAGGGTAGCCTCGGGGAAGTCTGAGAATCCACCTCTGGTGATACGATGACTTCGGCGTCCGACGGGAGCTTCAGAAATGCGAACCGGACAGATGCTTCTTTGGTGCCTGCCAAGCAGGGGAGTCACTCCTTGACCCCAAGGGAGATTCTTCAGTCCTCTAATCTTGTCGTAGAGCGTCGAAGGTCCAGGATTCAGTTTCAGAGTTTCGTCCAGGTATAATCTAATCTTGCTGTGGCAAGGGTTCCCCATTTTAACCAGTAAAACAGGGAGGGACTAACTCTATGACCCCACCTATGGGAGGGTCAAGGGAGGGGTGGCTACACCCACTTCCCTTTGTCCAGTTTCGCGCCAGAGCAGGGGCAGGTAGCCCCTGAGCTGGTTTGAACTGGCATATGCACAGAGGAGCCTTTTGCTCCCCCAGTGCAGGACTTCAAAGCACTCTAAGAGTGCACCCACCCAGCCCCAATACACATTATCCTGTCTGGGGAGGTGGTCACACCTCCCTGCAACAGGAAACCTATTGTCCAGGCCTCCCCTGCCGGAGTTTCATCCAGCAGCAGGAGGCCAGACTTGTGTCTGTGGCAGCAGCATCCATTTTGTGATGCCAGGGCTTCAGAAAGAAGTTACCGGGTAAGCCAGAGTTAACATGTCTTTCCCTCTAGAAGGGTGGAATGCTACCCCCGCCACCAGGATTGGCGGGGGGTAGTATTCCAAGATGTTTGACACCAAACACGACATGTTTAGGTGCAGCCATTCCAAAGTTAGCATTTTACCGCGAGGATATAATGCGCTTAAGAGTATATGGTCAGGCTGCACTACAAACAGCATCAGAGATGGTCTCCCGAACGCTGCAGAGGGCCCTGCTCATGCAGGGGCACCCTCTCACATAGGAACCATGCACTCTGCCTTTAGGATTGATAAGGCCTGCCTTAGGAGTGACTTATAGGTTTATATGTGTGTATGTATTTAGTGATATAGGTAACCTATATCACAGTAAGGGGTGCATGCACCACCTTACCCAGGCTGCAGTAGCAGACCTGTGGTGTCAGTTTGGATGGCCTTCCAGGGGTGGCATAATACATGCTGCAGCCCCTGGCAGGCCTCTGAGGTACCTATGCCCTTGGTACATAGTATACCATATACTAGGGACTTATAAGGGCACTCCAGATTCCAATCAGAGATGTGCCTAAGGCACATGGAAACCTTTTACAGAGAAAGCAGATAGACTGGGGCCCTGAATAGCAGGATCCCAGTCCAACTAAGTCATAAACCAGCAAAACACCATAAAAAAAAGTGGGGGCAACCATATAGTCAGATTCCACCTTCCTACATAACCCCCCCAAACGAAAGGAGATAAGGCTAACCTTGGCCAGTTGAGCCTATATTGACTAAGTGGCCATATAAGGAAGCACCTGCACTAGCATGGTTGTCCCCTATGTTATGGTCCACTAAGCAATCCCTCACCCTAAGGGTATGAGAGGGTCTCCACCATGGGGAATCACTACCTCTGGTGTGCTTAGGTAAAGTACAAGGCTGGTGAGGTGTCTGAGTAGGGAAGTGAGGCCCTAGGAATGTTGGCCTCAGCTTCCTCAGATCGCTGGTCACCATGTATGCCTGTCTTTCCATGACTGAGTTGCACTTTGCTCTAAGGGTCAACCTTTGGCTGCCTACAGCTGGGGGTTGGGTCCCTTTGGATGGAACACTGGAGGGACATGGCAGGTTTGGAACCTTCTGGTCCCAGGTTTGCCCTTGCCTACCAGAGTCCTTCTGGGGAGGTCCCTACATAAAGGTATGGGGGATCCCTCAGTGTGTAGAGGAATTTTCACCTGGCTAGGGCTACTAGACTGGGTGCCCCTAATCTGCTGATGGGGGCTTCCTCTGGACAGGGGGCCCTGGGGGTCCACTGACCTCCCTGACCTCTGCAGCCCTGGGCTGACTGAGGCAGGGTAGAGAGGGGCAGGTTACCTGCTCCAGACTGGGTACCACCTTGGAAGGGTCCTCTGCCATCAGGGGTGTGGCCAGGCCAGGCCTGACTACCTCTGTGGCAGTTCCTTCACTAGGGGTAGGGTCAGTTCCCTGAGGAGGCTGACCCTTACCTACTGTCTGGGGGAAGAAGACTTTTCTTCAACCCTTGTGCTCTCTTTTGGGGGAGAGTGGGCCATTCTTTCAGGCTCCATCTCTCCAAATTCTTGGGCTGGGGCTGTGGCCATCACAGCCCCACTAACCTTTGCAGGGACGCCCAACATCCTAAGATGGGTTTGGTGTTCAACTTCAGCCCAGGCTGAAATTTCCAAATCATTGCCCATCAGGCAATCTACAGGTAGGGTTGGGGACACTGCCACTCTTTTGGGCCTGTGACCCCCTCCCAGCTGAGATTGACTATGGCCATGGGGTGATCTGTTCTGACACCATCAATGTTGGTCACCTGGTATTTAAACTCAGGTAAAAGCTGGTGAGGGGGGACTAGTTTCCCTGCCACCATGGTGACACTAGCCCCTGTGTCCCTAAATGCCACAGCTTTCTGACCATTAATCATTGGCTCCAGTCTGTACCTGCCCAATGCTATGGGAACCATGGTAAAGGTGGCAAATCCTATACCGCCATCAGAGTCAGAGGAGTCTGTTGAGGGGTCCCTGTCTAAACTAGGGCCCACCTCTGTTCCTCTTGCAAAAGCACCTAACTTTTTGGGTGCACTACTCCCAACTGGAGGATTACTACTGGTAGTACCAGGAGGGGTGGTAGTAGTTGTGGGAGGAACATTTTCTTTATTGCCAATCCTGGGGCAACTGGGATCAGTTTTCCAGTGCCCAGGCTTTTTACAGACATGGCAATATGGTTTCTTTTCAGGAGAGGAAGGAGTTTGGGACCCACCCCCAGAAGAGGAATTTTGGGGCCCTGTAGGGGACTTATCCTTAGATTTATCCCCACCTTTCTCTTGGGACTTAGTAGAATCTTTCTTCTGGTCACCACCCTGATTTCTAGTTTTTACTCTGGTTCTGACCCATTTGTCTGCCTTCTTTCCCAATTCTTGGGGAGAGGTCAAATCAGAGTCCACCAGATACTGGTGCAAAAGCTGGTTTTGACAATTATTAAGGATCTGCTCCTCATAATCAAATTGTACAATCCTAAAAGTCATGCACTTTGTTGCCATGTATCCAACCTTCCAGAGCCTTTGTAGCACAATCTACAAAATCAACCCAGTCTTGAGTCTGAGCTTTTTGGGTGTCTCTGAACTTCAACCTATACTGTTCAGTGGTTAGGCCAAACCCATCTATCAGAGCACTCTTCAAGACTGTGTAATTGTCAGCATCCTCTTCTCTTACAGTGAGGAGCTTGTCTCTACCTTTGTCTGCAAAGGAGAGCCACAAGATTGCTGCCCACTGCCTCTGGGGGACCTTCTGAACTTTACAGGCCCTCTCCAGTGCAGTTATCCATTTGTGGATGTCATCCCCACTCTGGTAGGGAGGGACAATCTTGTTTAGGTTTCTATGGTCATAAGACCTTTCCCTATCTCTAGGGATATTGCTGCCACCATGGGACTCTAGTCCCAACTTTCTTCTCTCTCTAAGGAGATCTAGGGATTCCCTATCTAAAGCCAATTGCTTTTTTCTGATTTCCAGCTGAGTTTCCTCATACTGGACCAGCCTCTTTCTTCTCTCATGAGAGGATTCCCTCCTATGAGATGAGACAGAGCTCCCTATTGAGGTGCCAGAGTGGTTAGACTCCTGAGAAGGAGACCTAGACCTTCTGGGCACACTCTTAATCCTTCCTGGGGGACAAAGAGGGCATCATCTTGATCATCCTCATCATCATCCACAGGAGGGATTGGGTTTTCCAGGTCAGGGTCATTGTCACCCTCCTGGCCAGTTTCAGAGGGGGGCTGGGGGTATTGGTACCCCTAGCATCCTCCTCTTCTCCTGCCCCACCCTCAGCTCCTACCCCTTCAGTCCCTACAGGTCTTACTAAGGTCATAAGCCACCAACAACTCCTTGAGGTGTTGGGTGGTGGGGCTTTGGCCTGTCCTTATTTTTCTCAAGTTACATAAAGCTCTCAATTCCAAGAATGGGAGTGTATCATACTTGGAGGGTGGAAGCTCAATGGCTTCCTGCAAGGATTCTTTGGATCCTGCCCTTAAAGACATTACTAGTGTGGTGTGGTGTATGCACTACCTACTCTAGTGTGGCCTACTAAACTCTCTTGAGTTGTAGAAAGGGTTGTGCTATCCCTTAACACACAACTCTAAGTTCAGTAGAACTTACTGTTATTCTAAGCTTAAATTATATGTACCTTAGGTACCTTTAGTGGTTTTCAGTTGATCAATTCAATTGAGATTATCTGGTAAAACAATAGCAAGCTGGAATCCCACACGCTGCACACCAATGTGAGAAGTTGGCCTGGCATATGCTGTCCACTAATTATAGTGGGCACCTTGCACCAGTCCAAACAACCCCTTATTGGAGATAGGTTAAAGACAACCTTATTGAAAGCTATCCTAGTGGTAGCTATGGAGAGCAGCCTTCAGGCTAAGTCTTGAAGGAATGTAAAGCAGCTTGTTTTACCAGTCTATAATCTCTTGAGTGACCAAATGAAAGAGCACCACACCAGGTATATATTCAAAATATATGCATTTATTACTAAACACACCCCTCTAGTCTCTTTATGAGGCTAGAGTTCGAAGTACATAAGTTATAAGATCTTAAATCACAGTAATAGCACAAATACACGTTTGGGCCCTAGGGGCGTACTCAAACCATATACCAATAAAGTGGTATGCGAACCACGACTGAACTAGACACTAGGCCTAGAGCCTCTAGAAGTGCTTGGACCACAAGGAACCACCCAAGGTAGTGACACAGGGGACCCACGGGAGACGCGTGCAGTGTAAATACACAACCGCGATACGCCGTTAACTTCTATGGAGAAAGTCGGGATTGGGAAAATAGAGGAAAGGGACACTTAAAAGAGGACTAGGACAAAACCCTTTGAGATCTAGGACTTTGAAGAGTCTCTACCCACGGGAGCACCGGAGTACTCGTGTTACCTCACCCAGGGAAGCCGGGTGCATAGGTGCCTTTCGGGGTCGGGTTTCGTCGTCGATTCGAATGGCGATCTGCTGCAAAGTGCTGCTGGCGGCCAAGAGAAAAGTGTCCGGGTGGATCCAAGAGTGGATCGGAGTTCTGGTGAACCTGAAAGCAGAGGGGACAGAGTCTGGGTCACTAGCCAGTGACCAGGAAGGCGATGGACAGATGCCCACCGATGTCGAGTGCTTCAGGTGCGTTGACGGTCGTCTTGACTCTTCAGCCACGAGGTCCGGGAGGCGTTGTCGGCAACCAGGAGCAGGATTCGGGCTGGTGCTCGATGTCTGTCGAGTGCTGAGGTGTCGGCGACCGGATTGGACCCAACAAGCCTTGGCAACGGCAAGTCTCGAGTAAGATGTAGATCGTCGATGGTGCAGACCAGCAAGGTCTGTGGAACTCACCCAGCGAGAGTAAGTGAGGGCAGACCTGAAGCAACCAGGATGCCAAGTAAGAAAAGGATTGGCCTTCGTTAAGGGCTACTAGCCAACGGGCTAGCGACCGCGAAGGAGCCTCATGACGCCGCATGTGGAGCTGGCTTACAGGACACTCGTGGAGTGGGGGCCAGTGATCTTCGGTGCAGGTGGTGCTGGAGGCTAGGGCTACTCGGAGCCCAAAGCACGACTTCTTGGGAGACCCAGAAGATGGTGCACTTGCAAATGTGCTCGGTGTCCAGGGGTCACGGTCTCAAGTTACCCACGATAGCCACGGGCCTCAGCTTTGCTGGGGACTCAGGGTAGCCTCGGGGAAGTCTGAGAATCCACCTCTGGTGATACGATGACTTTGTCGTCCGACGGGAGCTTCAGAAATGCGAACCGGACAGATGCTTCTTTGGTGCCTGCCAAGCAGGGGAGTCACTCCTTGACCCCATGGGAGATTCTTCAGTCCTCTAATCTTGTCGTAGAGCGTCGAAGGTCCAGGATTCAGTTTCAGAGTTTCGTCCAGGTATAATCTAATCTTGCTGTGGCAAGGGTTCCCCATTTTAACCAGTAAAACAGGGAGGGACTAACTCTATGACCCCACCTATGGGAGGGTCAAGGGAGGGGTGGCTACACCCACTTCCCTTTGTCCAGTTTCGCGCCAGAGCAGGGGCAGGTAGCCCCTGAGCTGGTTTGAACTGGCATATGCACAGAGGAGCCTTTTGCTCCCCAGTGCAGGACTTCAAAGCACTCTAAGAGTGCACCCACCCAGCCCCAATACACATTATCCTGTCTGGGGAGGTGGTCACACCTCCCTGCAACAGGAAACCTATTGTCCAGGCCTCCCCTGCCGGAGTTTCGTCCAGCAGCAGGAGGCCAGACTTGTGTCTGTGGCAGCAGCATCCATTTTGTGATGCCAGGGCTTCAGAAAGAAGTTACCGGGTAAGCCAGAGTTAACATGTCTTTCCCTCTAGAAGGGTGGAATGCTACCCCCACCGCCAGGATTGGCGGGGAGTAGTATTCCAAGATGTTTGACACCAAACACGACATGTTTAGGTGCAGCCATTCCAAAGTTAGCATTTTACCGCGAGGATATAATGCGCTTAAGAGTATATGGTCAGGCTGCACTACAAACAGCATCAGAGATGGTCTCCGAACGCTGCAGAGGGGCCCTGCTCATGCAGGGGCACCCTCTCACATAGGAACCATGCACTCTGCCTTTAGGATTGATAAGGCCTGCCTTAGGAGTGACTTATAGGTTTATATGTGTGTATGTATTTAGTGATATAGGTAACCTATATCACAGTAAGGGGTGCATGCACCACCTTACCCAGGCTGCAGTAGCAGACCTGTGGTGTCAGTTTGGATGGCCTTCCAGGGGTGGCATAATACATGCTGCAGCCCCTGGCAGGCCTCTGAGGTACCTATGCCCTTGGTACATAGTATACCATATACTAGGGACTTATAAGGGCACTCCAGATTCCAATCAGAGATGTGCCTAAGGCACATGGAAACCTTTTACAGAGAAAGCAGATAGACTGGGGCCCTGAATAGCAGGATCCCAGTCCAACTAAGTCATAAACCAGCAAAACACCATAAAAAAAAGTGGGGGCAACCATATAGTCAGATTCCACCTTCCTACATAATACGCCGACGACACCCAGCTGATCCTTTCCCTCACCAAGGACCCCGTCACCGCCATACCCAACATCCACGAAGGAATGAAGGCCGTCGCAGAATGGATGAAGAACAGTCGCCTGAAACTGAACTCTGACAAGACGGAGGTCCTCATCCTCGGCTCCACCCCCTCCGCCTGGGACGACTCCTGGTGGCCGGCCACGCTGGGAGCTGCACCGACACCCACCAACCACGCACGCAACCTGGGGTTCATCCTGGACTCAACACTCTCAATGACCCAGCAAGTCAACGCCGTCTCCTCCTCCTGCTTCAACACCCTCCGCATGCTTCGCAAGATCTACAGATGGATCCCCACCGGAACCAGAAGGACGGTCACCCAAGCCCTTGTCAGCAGCAGGCTGGACTACGGCAACGCCCTCTACGCGGGAACCACGGCCAAACTCCAGAGAAGACTTCAATGCATACAGAACGCCTCCGCTCGCCTCATCCTCGACATACCCCGCCACAGCCACATCACTGCCCACCTGAGAGACCTGCACTGACTCCCCGTTAACAAGAGGATCACCTTCAAGCTCCTCACCCACGCTCACAAAGCACTCCACAACACCGGATCAACATACCTCAACAAACGACTCACCTTCTACACCCTGAATGGCCAGCTTCGCTCCGCTGACCTCGCCCTCGCCACCGTTCCACGCATCCACCGAACAACCACCGGCGGCAGATCATTCTCCCACCTCGCCGCCAAGACATGGAACACCCTCTCCATCCACCTGCGACAGACCCAGGACCTGCTGACCTTCAGGAGACTTCTCAAGACCTGGTTGTTCGAGCAGTAGCTGCACCCCCTCCCCCCCCCCCCTTCAGCGCCTTGAGACCCTCACGGGTGAGTAGTGCGCTCTACAAATGATTGATTGATTGATTGATTAAGTCAAATAGGCCTCTAAACCGATATTCCCTAATATATGCTAGGGACTTACAGCCAGGCTGTCAGTACCAATTGTAATTACACCTAATTACCATGCACATTTAATCACAACACGGGCCCTGGATCTGGTTAGCAGAGCCCAGGGTGCAGTCAGAGTCAGAAACCAGCTCCAAGTAGTCAAAATGGGGGGGGGAGGGGAAGTGGAGGGACACTGCAAACAGGTCCTGATTTCTCCCACAACCCCCCACCCTCACCCAACAGCCCAGGAGACTCAGCCTAGCCCTGGGAGACTGTCCCTGGTCTGTCAGGCGAGGAAGAAAGTAGAGATATCAGGCTGTACAATTGCAGGGCTGACTCTGCCTTACATCCTCCTGCCAAGGTCGCTTCCTCTAGGAAGCTGACCCATCTCTACAGTAACAGGACCCATTTTAAACTGACCCTTCAGCTGTTTCATTTTTTTCTTCCCTTTTTAATTTAGGTAGTGAAGTGCCCAACTCCTCTATCCCTAACTTTGCTAGGGCAACACCTAGCTTAACCACAGGGGTTACCCAACACTTGAGCAACCCCACCATGACCAACAGGGTCAGGGGGGGCTAACTTACTTTTGCCCATTGTGTCTGCCTCCCATGCCAAGTACAGTGCTGCCATGAAGGCCATCTCCCAGCTGAGGCTACTGACAGCTGTCAGAATCTAGAACCACACCCCAAGGTCTCCATCAGCAGGTGAGTGAGCTGCTTTAGGGACAGCTGTTGGTTCCTGGAACCTCTTTTGCTGTTTAGAGTGGGGGGCTACCACATCCTGTGGCAGACACCCTTCCTCCGCTCTCCCTTCTGTCAATGCAGGGGCGGCACCCTGCCACTTGACAGCTGCCTGACTGCTCAGGACTTCCTTGTGGTCAGGTAAGCTTCACCAGGGCCAACTTTGGGTTTCTTTCTTTTTGGGACAGAAAACCCTTGGCTCACTGGAACTCTCTTAAAGAGTGGCTTAGCTTTCCTCTTCTTTTTCCCTTTCTTTTTGGACCCCAGACTCCTAACTATAGGGACTGGCTCCACAGAAACTTTGGGTTGGGTCGCGCCCTGAGTGACCACCCCACTTGGGATCAGACCAACCACTGGGAGGTCATTGCTCAGGAGACAATCTAAGGGGAGGTCTGCACTGACTACCACCTTATACCAGGTAAGAGTACCCTCCCATTCTGGGGGCATTAATGAATGAATGAATGAATGAATTGACATTTATAGAGCGCATGGCTACCCGAAGGCATCCCAGCGCTAAGTGGGCAGATGAAGTCCCTATCGGTTATTTGGGGAAGAGCCAGGTTTTCAGAGCCCTACGAAAGGCAAGGAGGTTGGGTTCTTTACGAAGCTGAAGAGGGAGAGAGTTCCAGAGCCTGGAGGCATTGTAGGAGAAGAGTCGCCCCCACTTTTAGCCCTCCTGATTCTAGGAACCACGGCCAGATGAAGCTCATCTGAACGTAGACGTCTGTTGGCTCGATAAGGCTGAACCAGGGGGGCTATGATAGCTGGACCCTTTCCTCTAATCAGCTTGTAGGCTATACACAGAGCCTTAAAGGAAACTCTTTCCCGAACAGGAAGCCAGTGGAGCGACTTCAAAGCTGGTTTGGCCGAGTGATGTCGCGGGACTCCCAGGAGAATCCTTGCCGCACAATTTTGGACGGTCTGGAGTTTGGCCAGGACTGAACCTGGGGCGCCCAAATAAAGGGCGTTTCCGTAGTCCAGACGTGATAAAATCAGCGCCTGGACCATGATTTTTCTGGATTGCAAAGAAAAGTAACGGAAGCACTTTACGAAGAGTTCGTAACATACCAAAGCAGGAGGCCACCACCTTTCTGGCTTGGGTCCTAAATTATGGCTACAGGTTTGGTTGTGACCTCAACTGAGGCTACCCTTACTCTTCCTGTCTCTCCTAACACATGCATGTCTGAGGACACCAACCTGTCACTCACTATAGGGTGACTGGCATATGTGTCTCACAGGCAAATGGCAGGGATCCCATTCACCTGCATGGAGTGGAAAGTGCCTACTCCTACCCTCAGGGATCACCAGCTTACCATCTCGACCTGTCTCCCACCAAAATGCCAAGAGGACTTCCTCATCTGAGGAGTCCTCCTCTATGGCTACACTGGATAGCCCAGTGCTAAACACCTTCTTGAAACAGGTGAGGTCACCCCTGAAGTGACCTGACTGCTGGCAGTCAAAACACACCCTGTTTTCCAAGTAACTTTTCAACCCTGGGTTCCCCTGCCTCTGCTTATCAGAGTTAGGGTGGGACCTGTCCTCCTCCTTTTAGGGTTCTGGGGTACCGAGGGAGTCTCTGTGGTGGGCTTACCACCTCCCTCCTTAGGTTTTTGTGGGCCTGATCCCCCTTTCTGTAGTCTCCCCCCGGACTGTTGGTTACTCAGGTTTGCATCCACTCATCAGCTTTCAGGGCCAGGTCTCTTAGGCGATAAAGCTTTGAGTCCACTAGATGTTAGTGTAAATCATCTTGGAGGAAACTAGAAAATATATGCTCCTTCATGAACAAATTGTAGAGCCCCTCATAGGTACTTACCTGGTTACAATTAATCCAGCCCTCTAGTACCTTGATATGATATATGATATTTGTAGAGCGCACAGCTACTCAACAAGAGTGTCCCGGCGCTTAAGAAACCTCAGAGCTACGACTGTTGCAGACCCTAAAAGGAGAGAGAAAATCCTTAAGGTTGTTGCTGGAACAGCCAGGTTTTCAACATCTTCCTAAAGGTGAGTACGTCCAATACCTGTCTAAGAGTCACTGGCAAGGTGTTCCAAACACGGGCCACCCGAACTCGGAAAGAATGACCTCCAGTTCGGGTGCGGGAAAACTTAGGGACAACCACCTGATTCCGGAAGGATGACCTCAGAGTTCTGCAGGGGACATAATGAGTAACTCTCCTTCTAAGATAGTGTGCGCCCGTACCTTGTAAAGCCTTGAAGGCTAAAACCAGGGCTTTAAAACTGATTCTTTTACGGACGGGTAGCCAATGCAGCCCCTTCAGATGGGGTGAGATCTGGGCTCTTGCTCCAAGTATGAGGACCGCCCTGGCGGCCGCGTTCTGGACCACCTGAAGTCTTTTCAGAAGGTACTCCGGAAGGCCAAGGTAGAAGACATTGGCATAGTCCAGCCTAGAGATAATAAGGGCTTGGACCACAGTCTTCCTATGGGTGAGAGGCAGTAGGGGGAGAAATTTCTTAAGCATCCGCAGGAGGCCAAAGCAGGATCCTGCGACTGACTGGATTTGTGCCTTCATGGACAGGGTATCATCCAACTTAACTCCGAGGTTCTTGACCATGTTAACCGAGGCGAGGGGAGGCGACATGTCTGATGGCCACCATTGTTTCCATTCGTCCCAAGATGGAGAGCCGAAGAAAATTATCTCCGATTTCTCTGGGTTACATTTAAGTTGATTCTCTCTGAGCCATGAGAAAACCCTGGTCAGGCATTTGTTGATCTTCTCCCCTACAAAGTCCACGCCCTTTTCACATGAAAATAGAAGCTGCGTGTCTTCCGCATAGGATATTATTGTCGCGCCGCAAGCTTCAGCCAGAGGAGCAAGAGGGGACATGTAAATATTAAAAAGTTTTGTGCTCAAAATAGACCCCTAGGGGACACCCACCTTCAGAGGAGGGATGGGGGCGGCGAAAGGAGGGGACCAGACCTCTTGGTATCTATCCTTCAAAACGGAGGAGAACCACTTAAGCACCGTGCCACCCAGGCCGCACTCCTGTAATCTGTGTAGTAGTTGGTCGTGTGGCACGGTATCAAAAGCAGCGGAGAGATCCAGCAAGATCAACACCGCTTTCCCTCCTTTGTCTAGCTTCTCCTTGATGGACTCAGAAATTTCAAGCAGTGCTGTCTCTGTGCTGAAATTAGATCTAAAGCCGGATTGGCTCTGGTGGAGAAGATTGTGAGTTTCCACATGGTCCGTGATGACTGAGTTCACATATTTCTCTAATACTTTGGAGAAGAATGGGAGGAGCGAGATCGGTCTATAGTTGGATGCCACCGAGGGGTCGGCCGAGGGCTTTTTAGTAGTGGTAAAATGTTAGCTTTTTTCCAGCCGCTTGGCACTTGGCCATTCTTCAGCGAGGAATTGAGGACAGAGTTTGCGGCTGGGCTGATGACCTCGGCCACCGTTGCTAACACTTTGGCAGGGCAGGTGTCCATGGGGAGCCTGATTTAAGGCCTTTCATAATCTCCAAGGAAGTTTCCATTGGAAGAAGGGGGAACTGTGACAGAGATGGCCTCTCAACAGGCGTGTCGGGTGTTAGATAATTAGAGCTCCTTCCCTCCACCGGGAAGGTCTCCGCGAAGGAGTCTTGGATGGTCTTATTTTTATCGTGGAAATATGAGGTAAGTTGGCTAGTCCATCCCATGGTGGGAGAGAAAGGTCTGGTTGCTGCCTTCGGAGAAGAAAAACCTTTTACAATTTAAAAAATGTCTTTGTTTTTATTTCCCGATGACTCGATTTTAGAGGAGAAAAAAGATTTTTTTGCCTCATAGATGTTATTGTGGTGGACTTTTAAGGCTTGCTTGTAGCTTACTTTATCCTCGGGGTTAAAATGTTTGAGCCAGACTCTTTCCAGGCATTTACAGGAGCTTTTGCTCTGCCCTAAGAGCTTCATTAAACCACGGTGCGGAAATTCTCGCTGACTTAGTGGAGCGAGTGGAGGGAGGTGCGAGCGCCATAAAGTGTTGCTCCAACCACTTCTCCAGGCAAAGAGCATCCTTTTCTGTATTATCACTGAGTGAGAGCGGATGATCAACAAGCGCTTCGCTCAGGGCTGCTGGGGTAATTTGATGAAAGGGTCTTGAAGTAGTTGTTTGATGCTTCCCATGCGATTGAAGGCATCTTGCCAACTTACACACCTTAAAACTAATCATTTAATGGTCGGACCATACTAAGGGTAAAGGCACATCAATTTGGAGCTCTGCGTTCGAAAAAATCTGATCGAGTGTGTGACCCTTATCATGGGTGGGGTTACAGACAAATGGGGACAGATTTAAGATGGCAAGGGACTCAATCAGTGAGATGGTATCCTGCTCTGTAGGTTTGTCCATGTGAATATTGAAGTCGCCTAGCACCAAAAAGTGCTTATACTTGGGGACTAGGGGTGAGATTGACTCGGTAAGGGATTTGAGGAAGTTACCAGCTGGACCAGGGGGCCTGTATATTAAGACTCAAGCCAGGGATTGGTGAACTGATAATACACAGTGGAAGCCCAAGCATTCAGCTCCGTCCAGCTCTTCTGTAAGAACTATATTGCAGGAGATATCACTTTTAAAGATAATAGCAACTCCACCCCCCTTGCACCCCACACGGTCCTTCCTCAGGATCTGATATCCTGTGGTGGGGTTAGAGGCCTCAGTTAGCCATGTTTCTGTCAGAAACATGATGTCTGGGCAGGACTCTTGCAGCAGCTCCGAAACATGCAGTTCATGTTTTCTTAGGGAACGTGTGTTAAGTAGGAGTGCCTTGAAATGATCACCATTGCTGTATAGGGAGCTCATTCTGTAGCCCCTGTCTACATGATCCTCGCTCCCCTGGTTAATTCCCCCATTGTTGTTATAAACAGCCCAGTTACAATGTATGCACTTCAAAATGGTTCTATCAGGATTTATCGCAGTATGGTTGGGGCAGCATACTCTCTTACCAGTGTCAAATAGCACAGCACGGCTGTAAGTTGTAAGCTGTCCGCAATATTTGGGAAAACTGGCAGCATGGCCGGCGCTGGTCGCCTCCGGGACGCTGACGGGCGCAGAGGGGCTTGCCTTCACTGAGATATCCACAAATTCCACCCAATATTAGGTGCTGACTTTCTGGGTGTCTCTGAACTGCACCAGGTATTGCTCCAGGGTCAGACCAAATTTTCTGACTAAACATTTTCTCATGTGTTGGTAGGATACTGCCTCATCCCCCAGTAGGGTCAGGAGCCTATCCCTCCCAGCTACAGGGATCAATTCTCACAGGAGTGAACCCCAATACTTAGAGTGGACCCTTCTCATCTCAAGGGCCCTTTTAAATGCAGTCAGTCATTGGTCTATGTCATTCCCCTCTACATACATGGGAATTATTCCGTTGGGGAGCCTGGGAGTAAACCCACCACCACTGGACATTTCAGTATTTTCTTCTTTATTGTTGCCATCATTTCTTCTTGCTTTTGTCTCCTCCCACTTCTTTCTAGCTAGCTTTAACGTCTTCTCGTCCAGAGCTTTGGAAGCTAACTGACCCTCCAGTGCTTGCCTTCTTAGGGCTCTATCTGGGTCCTCTGTGGAGGAGCCTCCCATCCTCTCATTAGCTGGAAGTATGAACCTGGTACTAGAAGAAATGAATGAGGTGTCTTCATCCACCTCCTGGAGGTGGTTCGAGGGACCATTGTCCCACTCCGCTTCACTCTCTGGAGCTGTCTGTGCCCAGGCCTTCAGTGACCAAATCAGTTCTGTCTTCAGCCACTGTGACTTTATTCAGGTCAGCCAGATGTAGCTCCATGGTATTCCTAGTTGTGGATCACAAAACCTTTACAAACCAGAAATAAAACAAATTTAGAAAAATAAAAAGAAATGGATTAAAAATCAGTTTAGTCCTAATTTCAAAAATTCAAAAATCAAAAGTTTTGTTCTAAGTCATTCTAGAAGATTTTTAAAGATCTTAACTTAATTTACTGTGTGGTGTAATTTAAGCACAAGTATGAATCTTCACAGCTGAACACCAAATATTGGAAAGTGGATTATTAGTAGTGATAAGTAGGGACCTACCACTAGTAATAAGGCCACAAACACAATAAATGTTTCAGTCAGGGTCTCAATAAATTATTCACTTGCTCAACCCTTAATAGCTGGTAACGAGCAGGCAGGCTTAACTTAGGAGACACGTGCTTCAATCATTTAAAAACACCAATACATTAAAAATAAGACACAATAAACAATAACAATCCAACACCAATTTATAATAATAGGTTATATTTTTTTAAACAAATATACAGCGAAACACCAAAAATCCAATTTAGGGTAACAGAAATATGAATTTTTGAAGAATAAATACGTCCCAGTGCTTATAAACCAATAGTGCCAATTTGGGACATCTGGTCGTGCTTCACCGAGACAAAGTCAAAGTTTCAGGCCGACCGCAATGGAGACCTGGTTGGATACACTAAGTGAGAGGCCTCGCTACTGGAAACTTTTCTGAAGGATTTTATCTCGACGTCGAGCGGGCCTCTCCAGCTTCATCTGCTTGGTCCAGCTGGAGCCCCCGGTCAACAACTGGAAGTCTTGAGCTCCGGAGCTTTCAGCAGGACAAACCTGGAATCCAGGCTGGGGCGCAGTTCAAAGTAGTCAGCTTGACTCTCGACATTGAGTCGGTCACCTTATGGAGCTTTATCTAAAAGTTGCCCCAAATTTCTCCAAACTTCTGGAACTTCTTCCTGAAGTTGCTCTTGTGGGTTCAAAGTGTCCAAAACACCAATCCAAAGGTCTAGAAGTTCTGAGATGGTCTTTGGGATGTTGGGACTACAATTCCCACAATGGAACGTGCTCCAGAATGGGAACTCTTGGTGGAGATGATTTTAACCTGTAGCTTAAGGGAGTCCACTCCTTATTCTTGTGAAGCCAAGAAACGTCTGTAGGGCAGCAGTACCAGATTGTGTAGCCGGTGTAGTCCTTCAGAGTGCGGTATTTTGGGTGCAGATCAGGGTTCCAGCAGGGCAGTCCTTCTTCTCCTTCTTGTTTCAGGAAGTAGATCTGAGTTGCATGGCAACTCTTCCATATTTATTCAGTGTTCCTGGGCGTCAATCAGGGGGGCATCCCTGACCAATGGGATGCAGGGTGCCACCCTCAGGTATGACCACTTCCTCCAAAGGGTGGCATATTCTTGTCCCATAAAGCACTATTCTTCCAAAATTCAAAATGGAGAAACTTTCTCCTGGAGCGTTAGCCAACCCACTGATGCGGCTAAGATTCTATAACACTCCCTGTAGGAGAGTAGGATCTGCCTCGTATGTTGCCCCCACTTTTTTTTCTGATGTTTACACTGGTTTCTGGCTATAGTCTGGCTGGGACCCTGCCAATCAGGGCCCCAACCTCTCTGTTCTCTCTAAACAACTTGGAGTGCACTCTAGGTGCACTAGTGATTGGATACTGTGGTACCTTATGAGTACCTAGTATATGGTACCTTAGGTACCAAGGGCATAGGTACTCCACAGGCCTACCAGGGGCTGAAGCATGTATTATGCCACCCCTGGAAAGCAGACTAAATCTGACACCACAGGCCTGCTACTGCAGCCTGGGTGAGGAGGTGCTAGCACTTCTCACAGAGATATAGGTTCCCTATATCTCCCCTGCACACACATTCAAACCTATCAGTCACCCCTAAGGCAGGCCATATCAATCCTGAGGGCAGGGTGCTTAGTTTCTATGTGAGAGGGTGCCTCTGCCTGAGCAGGGCCCCTCTGCAGCTCTCAGAGTCCATTATCTGGGGCTGTTTGTGAATGCGGTCAAACCATATACTCTTAAGTGCATTATAACCTCGCGGTTAATGCTAACTTTGGAATGGCTGCATCAAAACATGTCGTGTTTGGTGTCAAACACTTTGGAATCATACCCCCACACCAGTAACTGGTGTGGGAGAATGATCCCACCCTTCTAGAGGGATAGACATGTACCTACTGTGGAAACGCAGTAGAATCCTGAAGAGCCCTGGCATCACAAAATGGATGCCACCAGTCACAGACACTGGACTGCCCTCCTGCTGATGACCAAAACTCGCAGTGGAGGAGGCCAAACAATAGGTATCCTGTCACAGGGGGGTGTGACCACCTCCCAGACATGGTTTAGTGTATTGGGGCTGGGTGGGTTCACTCCTAGAGTGCTTTGAAGTCCTGCACTGGGGGAGCAGGAGGCTCCTCTGTGCATACACCAGTTCAAACCGGCTCAGGGGCTACCTGCCCCTGCTCTGGTGCGAAACTGGACAAAGGGAAGTGGGTGTAGCCACCCACTCCCCTGACCCTCCCATAGGTGGGGTCATAGAGCTAGTCCCTCCCTTCTTTTCAGTATAAGATAGGGAACCCTTATCATTGCAAACTAGATATCCCTGATGATGCTCTAAAGAAGAATCCCGGACCTTCGACGTTCCACTACCTCTGGAAGACTGAAGAATCTCCCTTGGAGTCAAGGAGTGACTCCCCTGCTTGGCAGGCACCAAAAACTGCAACGATGGTTGCAAACTACGCCGCTCCTGCCGGATCCCGAAGTTCCTACAGCCCAGGAAGAGGATTTCCTGACTTCTCCAAGGCCATCGTGAGTCCCCAGCGAAGCTGAGGCCAGTGAACCCCACGAGTGATGAGGAACTGCAGACCCTGGGTACTGTGCACTATTTTCGAGTGCAACCCCTTCACGACAATCTACGAACTTGTGCTTTGGACCACGTGTGGTCCCAGCCTCTAGCAGAGATTCCTCCCAAGATCAGAGGCCTACCCCATCCCGAGTGACCGTGGGCCCCTGTTGAGTGAATCCTCCCGAGGCGTCTTCGCGATCCCTTGCCAGCCGGCTTGTGGGTCCCCTAAAGACTCTGCTACAGAACCAAAGGGCTCCCCTGGTTGCTCCAGGCCTGCCCTGACCTACCCTTGCTGGGTGGGTCCCCCAGACCCTGTTGGTCTGCACCGTTGACTTTTTGCACTTTCCACGAGACTTGCTGTTGCCAAGGCTTGGTGGCTCCGATCGGGTCGCCGACACCTCAGCACGCTGAAGACTTCATGGGACACGCCGAATCCAGCTCCTGGTTGTCATCGACACCTCCTGGACCTCCTGGTCGAAGAGTCAAGACACCCGTGAACGACCTGAATCTGTCGACGACGGTGGGCATTCATCTTCCTTGCCCCGGGTCACTGCCAAGTGACTTTGAACACTGTCCCCTCTGCTTTCAGGTCTTCCTTCTTCCGAATCCAGGCTTGGATTCCACCGGACACTTCTCCTGTCGTCGCAAGCAGCAAGTCTTCACTGGCTCCCATTGAAAACGATGCCGCGACCCGACACCAAAGGACACCTATGCACCCGGCTTCCCTGGGTGAGGTAATTTCAGCACTACGGTGCTCCTGTGGGTGTTGGCCCTAGAACTACTTACCCTGTAAGTGACTTGCTTGTAGCTACTCCTGAAGTGCCCTAAAACTCTTAATTTCCAACCGCGACTTGCCCCATTGAAGTCAACGGCGACCCGCGCCTGTGTTCACTCACTGCACGCGTCCCCCGTGGGTCCTTTACTTACCTACCTTGGGTGGCTTCGTGAGGCCCCAGCACTTCTGAAGGCCCTAGGCCTTGTCCCTTCGCAAGTCGTTGTCCTTAAGTCTCTTTTTTAGTATATGGTCTGGTACGCCCCTAGGGCCCCAGCCATATTTGTGCTCAACTTGTTGTGAAACGTTGATTTGTGCATATGTTCCTGACTTCTAATCTCATAAAGAGATTAGTAGAGAGTTTAGTAATAAATACATATATATATTTGATATATATACCTGTGTGGTGTCTTTTCATTTGGTGATTCAAGAGATTGTGTGGTAAAACAAGCTGCTTTACATTCCTCCAAGACTTAGCCTGAAGGCTGCTCTCCACAGCTACCACTAGGATAGCTTTCTGAAAAGGTTGTCTTAAGCCTACCTACCATAAGAGTCGAATTGTACTGGTGCAAGGTGGCCACTTTATCTAGTGGACAGCATATACCAGGCCAACTTCTCACATTGGTGGCAGCGTGTGGGATTCCAGCTTGCTATTGTTTTACCAGAAAATCTCTATTTGAATTACTAACTGAAAACCACTATAGGTACTCAAGGTACATATAAAGTCAAGCTTAGTATCAATAAGTTCTACTGAACTTAGAGCTGTGTGCCAAAGGGATAGCACACCCTTTCTACAGCTCAAGCTAGTATCAGTAGGCCACAAACCAGTGTAGGTAGTACAACACTGCACAACACTAGAATGTCCTTAAGGGTTGGACCCAGTGGATCCACCCAGCCTCAGTATAAAGACATGACTTTCTTTGACTTGAAAGCCATGCGTGCTGAAAGGCACCTGAAGATAGGACAGAGTCCCTCCACACTACACCTGATAGATCTGCTGACAGCAGATGATCTTAGATTAGCTCTAGGAGCTAATGGGTCTGAATCAGTGAGTGGGTCAATTACAGTGTCTGGGTCAGATGATGAACATCAGGTTGACCAAGACTCTGTGGTTGAAGGGCCAGGCCCCAAGGGGTCTGAACAGGACAGAGGAATTCTCCCTAAGAGAACTGACAGAGTGGGAGAGAGGCCTAGGTCCCTTTCTAGGGAATCTGACCACTCCTTTCACTCTGGCAGAGAATCTGTCCACCAGAGGAACTCCTACTTCCCAAGAAGAGAGACCTCCTCTGACAGAATGTACAAACTGCTGCAGTATGAGGAAGCAAGATTTGCCCTCAAAACCAAGCAGGTGGCATTAGATAGAGAAGCCCTTGAGCTCCAGAGAGCTTCTAGAAGAGAGGGGTTAGAACCCCCTGGTGGCAGCAACAGTGTCCCTAGAGGCAGGGAAAATCTCCCAGACCATAGGAACCTGAGCAAGGTTTTTCCTCCCTACCAGAGTGGGGATGATATCCATAAGTGGATAACTGCTATGGAAAGGGCCTGTAGAGTACAACAGGTCCCCCAAAAGCAGTGGGCAGCAATCTTGTGGCTCTCCTTTTCAGATAAAGGTAGAGACAAGCTCCTCACTGTTAGAGAAGAGGATGCTGATGACTATGAAGTCCTGAAGAGTGCACTGATAGATGGGTTTGGCTTAACCACTGAGCAGTACAGGTTGAAGTTCAGAGACACCCAGAAGGCACAGACTCAGGACTGGACTGACTTTGTAGATTGTGCAACCAAGGCTCTGGAGGGTTGGCTGGTTGGCAGTAGGGTTACTGATTTCAAGGGATTGTATAATCTAATGATGAGAGAACAGATCCTTAATAATTGCCAGAACCAGTTGTTGCATCAATACCTGGTGGACTCAGATCTGACCTCTCCCCAAGAGTTGGGAAAGAAGGCAGACAAGTGGGTCAGAACCAGGGTGAGGCAGAAAACCCAGAACCAAGGGGGTGACCCAAAGAAGCAGGATTCTAAGGGCTCTGAGAAAAGTGGGGATAAGTCAAAAGACCAGAAGTCTTCACAAGGGCCCCAAAAATCTGCACCTGGTGGGGAGTCACAATCCAACAAGGGAAAAGGCCAAAAGAAGCCCTGGTGCAAATTCTGTAAACAGAAAGGGCACTGGACTTCTGATTGTAACAAGTCCAAAGACCAAACCACCACCACTCCTGCCCCTAAGGCAACTGTTCCCCTTAGTTCAGCTACTGGTGGAGGTGGTACTCAGAATAAGGGTGTAGTAGGGCTGACCCTGGGTTCTGAAGTGGACTCTGGCCTAGTCAGAGTACCCACTCAGGCAATGCTGATTTGTGATGGAGACATTGACATGTCCTTCCTGGTGAGCCCCAGTAATCTGGGCAAATACAAACAGCAGCCTGTAATAAATGGCAAACAGGCTTTGGCATTTAGGGACACAGGTGCTAGTGTCACCATGGTGGCAGAGGATCTTGTGGACCCTGGACAGATCATCCTGGGCGAAATGTACCAGGTGACCAATGCAAGCAATGCCAGGACCAACCATAGTCTGGCAGTTGTGAATTTCTCCTGGGGAGGGGTAACTGGCCTCAAGAAGGTGGTAGTCAGTGCAGACCTCCATGTAGAATGTCTATTGGGCAATGATCTAGAAACTTCAGCCTGGTCTGAAGTAGAGTTATGGACTCATGCTGAGATGTTGGGCATCCCTGCAGAGGTATTTGCTGTGACCAGGTCACAGGCCAAAATGCATGACACTGAACCAGCTCTGGATCCTGAAACTATGGACCAGATGCTTCCCAAGAAGAGGAGCAGTAGGGGTAAGGCAGTGCCTCCCCCTCTGTCTCAGATCACAGACTCACCTCTTGAGGGAGGAGGAGCAGATCCTGAAGAAGGAACTGTCCCAGAGGGACTTGAGCCTGATCAGGTTGAGTTCTTGGGGGCAGGGGGCCCTTCTAGGGAAGATCTGAGTAAGGAGCAACAGTGCTGCCCCTCTCTTGAACCCCTCAGACAGCAGGCTGCTGCTGAGGCTGCTGGGAGTGCTAGTGGGTCCCATAAAGTTTATTGGGATGAGGGACTCCTATATTCTGAGTGTAGAGATCAAACCCCTGGAGCCACCAGGAGGTTGGTAATACCACAGAGGTTTAGGGGGTTCCTCTTGACCCTAGCACATGACATCCCTTTGACAGGTCACTTGGGCCAAAACAAGACCTGGGACAGGCTTGTTCCACATTTTCATTGGCCACATATGTCAGAAGACACAAAGGAGTTTTGTCGTTCCTGTGTCACATGCCAAGCCAGTAGCAAGGCAGGTGGCACAACAAAGGCCCCCCTGATACCACTACCTGTGGTGGGGGTACCCTTTGAAAGGGTAGGGATTGACATTGTTGGTCCCCTTGACCCTCAAACTGCATCTGGGCACAGATGTATCCTGGTGGTAGTGGATCATGCCACCAGGTACCCAGAGGCAATTCCCCTAAGGACCACCACAGCCCCTGTGGTGGCAAGAGCCCTCATTGGAGTTTTTTCCAGAGTGGGTTTCCCAAAGGAGGTCATCTCTGACAGAGGTACCAACTTCATGTCAGGATACTTGAAAGCAATGTGGAAGGAGTGTGGTGTAACGTATAAGTTCACCACCCCCTATCACCCACAATGCAATGGGTTGGTTGAACGTTTCAACAAAACCCTGAAGGGAATGATTAAAGGACTCCCAGAGAAGCTTAGGCGGAAATGGGACCTTCTTCTTCCCTGCCTGTTGTTTGCATACAGAGAGGTTCCACAGAAGGGGGTTGGTTACAGCCCATTTGAGCTTCTGTTTGGGCATCCTGTAAAAGGTCCATTATGTTTGGTAAAAGAGGGCTGGGAGTTACCTCTCAAACCCCCCAAACAAGATGTGAAGGACTATGTACTTGGTCTCCGCTCCAGGATGGCTGAATACATGAAAAAGGCAACCAAAAACCTGGAGGCCAGCCAAGAATTACAAAAAGCTTGGCATGACCAAAGGCTGTGCTGACTGTATACCAGCCAGGACAGAAAGTGTGGGTGTTGGAGCCTGTGGCCCCAGCAGCCCTCCAAGACAAATGGAGTGGCCCCCATACAATAGTTGAGCAAAAGGGAGAAGTCACCTATCTGGTGAATCTTGGAACTCCCAGGAGCCCCCTGAGGGTGCTCCATGTCAACAGATTGAAACCATATGTTGACAGGGCTGACATGGGCTTGCTCATGGCAACTGATGAGGAACAGGAGGAGGAGAGTGACCCTCTCCCTGACCTGCTCTCACAGAACCCTGATGATGGGTCAGTAGATGGTGTTGCTTTGGCAAGCAGCCTCACTGACCATCAGCAAACTGAGTGCAGACAAGTTCTGCAGCAGTACAAACATATGTTTAGCCTGACCCCTAGTCAGACTACCTGGTGCACCCATGAGGTGGACACTGGAGACAGTCTGCCTGTCAAGAGTAAAATCTACAGGCAACTTGACCATGTCAGGGACTGTATCAGGACTGAAGTTCAGAAGATGTTGGAGTTAGGTGTGATTGAGCCTTCAGATAGCCCCTGGGCTAGCCCAGTAGTCCTGGTACCCAAGCCTCATAGCCAGGGTGGTAAGAAAGAAATGAGGTTTTGTGTAGACTACAGAGGCCTCAATGCAGTCACCAGGACTGATGCCTATCCCATACCAAGGGCAGATGAGCTGATTGATACTTTGGCCTCAGCCAAGTATCTGAGTACATTTGACCTAACAGCTGGCTACTGGCAGATCAGGTTAGCTGATGATGCAAAAGCCAAAACAGCATTTTCAACCCCTGGTGGGCACTACCACTTTGTGGTGATGCCCTTTGGATTGAAAAATGCACCTGCCGCTTTTCAGAGGTTGGTGAACAAAGTTCTGGCAGGGATGGAAACTTATTGCTCAGCTTATCGAGATGATATTGCTGTCTTTAGTTCCTCCTGGCAGGATCACCTGGTCCACCTCAGAAATGTTTTGGAGGCTCTGCAGAAAGCAGGCCTCACTATCAAGGCCACTAAGTGCCAGATAGGGCAGAGTCAGGTTGTGTACCTGGGCCACCTTGTGGGTGGAGGCCAGGTTCAGCCTTTACAGAGCAAAATCCAAACCATAATGGAATGGGTTGCTCCAACCACCCAGACACAGGTGAGAGCCTTCTTAGGCCTGACTGGGTACTATAGGAGGTTTGTGAAGGGATATGGATCTATAGTGACCCCCTTGAATGATCTGACCTCAAAGAAAATGCCAAAAAAGGTTCAGTGGACAGCTAGCTGTCAGAAGGCATTTGAAGACCTAAAGCAGGCCATGTGCACTGCCCCCATCTTACAGAGTCCAGACTACACCAAAAAGTTCATTGTCCAAACAGATGCTTCTGAGCTGGGTGTGGGAGCTGTACTGTCTCAACTGAATGATGAAGGTCAAGACCAGCCAGTAGCTTTTATTAGCAGGAGGCTGACCCCTAGAGAGAAACGTTGGTCAGCTATAGAGAGGGAGGCCTTTGCTGTGGTGTGGGCCCTGAAGAAGCTGAGGCCATACTTGTTTGGCACTCACTTCCTAGTTCAGACTGACCACAAGCCCCTCCAATGGCTTAAACAGATGAAAGATGAAAACCCAAAACTTTTAAGGTGGTCCATTTCCCTACAGGGGATGGACTATACCGTGGAACATAGACCTGGGACCCAACATGCCAATGCAGATGGACTCTCAAGGTAGTTCCACTTAGAACAGGAAGACTCAACTGGTCAAGGTTAGTTTAGTGTCCCTGCGTTTGGGGGGGGGTTGTGTAGGAGAGTAGGATCTGCCTCTTATGTTGCCCCCACTTTTTTTTCTGATGTTTACACTGCTTTCTGGCTATAGTCTGGCTGGGACCCTGACAATCAGGGCCCCAACCTCTCTGTTCTCTCTAAACGACTTGGAGTGCACTCTAGGTGCACTAGTGATTGGATACTGTGTTACCTTATGAGTCCCTAGTATATGGTACCTTAGGTACCAAGGGCATAGGTACTCCACAGGCCTACCAGGGGCTGAAGCATGTATTATGCCACCCCTGGGAAGCAGACTATATCTGACACCACAGGCCTGCTACTGCAGCCTGGGTGAGGAGGTGCTAGCACTTCTCACGGAGATATAGGTTCCCTATATCTCCCCTGCACACACATTCAAACCTATCAGTCACCCCTATGGCAGGCCCTATCAATCCTGAGGGCAGGGTGCTTAGTTTCTATGTGAGAGGGTGCCTCTGCCTGAGCAGGGCCCCTCTGCAGCTCTCAGAGTCCATTATCTGGGGCTGTTTGTGAATGCGGTCAAACCATATACTCTTAAGTGCATTATAACCTCGCGGTTAATGCTAATGGCTGCATCAAAACATGTCGTGTTTGGTGTCAAACACTTTGGAATCATACCCCCACACCAGTAACTGGTGTGGGAGTATGATCCCACCCTTCTAGAGGGATAGACATGTACCTACTGTGGAAACGCGGTAGAATCCTGAAGAGCCCTGGCATCACAAAATGGATGCCACCAGTCACAGACACTGGGCTGCCCTCCTGCTGATGACCGAAACTCGCAGTGGAGGAGGCCCAACAATAGGTATCCTGTCACAGGGGGGTGTGACCACCTCCCAGACAGGGTTTAGTGTATTGGGGCTGGGTAGGTACACTCCTAGAGTGCTTTGAAGTCCTGCACTGGGGGAGCAGGAGGCTCCTCTGTGCATACACCAGTTCAAACCGGCTCAGGGGCTACCTGCCCCTGCTCTGGCGCGAAACTGGACAAAGGGAAGTGGGTGTAGCCACCCACTCCCCTGACCCTCCCATAGGTGGGGTCATAGAGCTAGTCCCTCCCTTCTTTTCAGTATAAGATAGGGAACCCTTATCATTGCAAACTAGATATCCCTGGACGACGCTCTAAAGAAGAATCCCAGACCTTCGACGTTCCACTACCTCTGGAAGACTGAAGAATCTCCCTTGGAGTCAAGGAGTGACTCCCCTGCTTGGCAGGCACCAAAAACTGCAACGACGGTCACAAACTACGCCGCTCCTGCCGGAGCCCAAAGTCCCTGCAGCCCAAGAAGAGGATTTCCTGACTTCTCCAAGGCCATCGTGAGTCCCCAGTGAAGCTGAGGCCAGTGGACCCCACGAGTGACGAGGAACCGCAGACCCTGGGTACCGTGCACTATTTTCAAGTGCAACCCCTTCACGACGTTCTACGAACTTGTGCTTTGGACCACGTGTGGTCTCAGCCTCTAGCAGAAATTCCTCCCTAGATCAGAGGCCTACCCTGTCCTAAGTGACCGTGGGTCCCTGTTGAGTGAATCCTCCCAAGGCGTCTTTGCAATCCCTTGCCAGCCAGCTTGTGGGTCCCCTGAAGACTCTGCTACAGAACCATAGGGCTCCCCTGGTTGCTCCAGGCCTGCCCTGACCTATCCTCGCTGGGTGGGTCCCCCAGACCCTGCTGGTCTGCACCGTTGACTTTTTGCACTTTCCACGAGACTTGCTGTTGCCAAGGCTTGGTGGCTCCGATCGGGTCGCCGACACCTCAGCACGCTGCAGACTTCGTGGGACACGCCGAATCCAGCTCCTGGTCGTCATCGACGCCTCCTGAACCTCGTGGTCAAAGAGTCAAGACACCTGCGAACGACCTGAATCTGTCGACGACGTTGGGCATTCATCTTCCTTGCCCCGGGTCACTGCCAAGTGACTTTGAACACTGTCCCCTCTGCTTTCAGGTCTTCCTTCTTCCGAATCCAGGCTTGGATTCCACCGGACACTTCTCCTGTCGTCGCAAGCAGCAAGTCTTCACTGGCTCCCATTGAAAACGACGCCGCGACCCGACACCAAAGGACACCTATGCACCCGGCTTCCCTGGGTGAGGTAACTTCAGCACTATGGTGCTCCTGTGGGTGTTGGCCCTAGAACTACTTACCCTGTAAGTGACTTGCTTGTAGCTACTCCCGAAGTGCCCTAAAACTCTTAATTTCCAACCGCGACTTGCCCCATTGAAGTCAACGGCGACCCGCGCCTGTGTTCACTCACTGCACGCGTCCCCCGTGGGTCCTTTACTTACCTACCTTGGGTGGCTTCGTGAGGCCCCAGCACTTCTGAAGGCCCTAGGCCTTGTCCCTTCGCAAGTCGTTGTCCTTAAGTCTCTTTTTTAGTATATGGTCTGGTACGCCCCTAGGGCCCCAGCCATATTTGTGCTCAACTTGTTGTGAAACGTTGATTTGTGCATATGTTCCTGACTTCTAATCTCATAAAGAGATTAGTAGAGAGTTGTTTAGTAATAAATACATATATATTTGATATATATACCTGTGTGGTGTCTTTTCATTTGGTGATTCAAGAGATTGTGTGGTAAAACAAGCTGCTTTACATTCCTCCAAGACTTAGCCTGAAGGCTGCTCTCCACAGCTACCACTAGGATACCTTTCTGAAAAGTTTGTCTTAAACCTACCTACCATAAGAGTCGAATTGTACTGGTACAAGGTGCCCACTTTAACTAGTGGACAGCATATACCAGGCCAACTTCTCACACTCCCCCTCCAGCCACTTCACTATTCTAATTACAAGCGATCCTATGTGGCTGGGGGTACAGGATGTGGGGTTGAGCCTGTGCTGTCCTAATGTCATTCTCCCTTTGAAGTCCAGTCTGACTACTCCTTCTTCATCCTGCCTTTTGCTTCTGCAGCTGCAGTTCTCCACCCATGGGAAATCCTTTTTCTTTCTAGCAGGCCACTTCACAACTCATTAAAGTTCACTTGGATTTAAGGTCCCTGAATTACCTTTCTAGCTCTCTCCTGTCAATATTTATACTTAAATAAAATATTCCAATGTTAGCCTATGGAGGTAGTTCTCTACAACAGGGAAAACAAAATTGGCAGTTTTTCCCTCACCAGGGCTTATAAAACATCTTTTATAATGTCCCTGCTTTTAGTGAAAATGCACCCTACCCCCGAGGCACCTAGGGGAGGCCATAGGGGTGACTTACATGTAAAACTAAGGTAGGTTGAGACTTTGGAAGTACCTTTAAATCCAAAGTCGAATTTGCATATACATTTAGGGCCTAATTACGAGTCTGGTGGTCCTCGGACCGCCAGACTCGTGGTGAGGCAGTGGTGGCGGTCGTACCACCGCCACATTACGACTCTAGTGGTTGTACCGCCCTGGGATCACCGACACCGCCAAGGAACTGCCGTTCCCTGGTGATGGCGCGATGGTCCAGAGGCATCCATATGCTTGGCAGGACTGCCGTGGTCCCACCAAGCATATTACAAGTTTCCTCTCCACCAGGGTTTTCATTGCGGTTCTTCTTCCATGAAAACCCTGGCAGAGAGGAACCAAAGGGTGCCCTGCAGGGCCCACTTGTGCCTCATGCCCTGTGGATGCACTCTGAGGGCACAATATGTGCCCCCCTGTGTGCATGCAGAGACGTTCCAGCATGGCTTGGACTTTTTAGTCCATGCCATGCTGGAACAGTTTTTGACATTCCCATTGTGGTCCCTATTTTATAGGCACCGCTGTGGAAACACAAAAGGAATCGCCCACCAATGACTAAAAAAGTAATTATACGGCAGGCGGTTCTCACGCGGGTTAGGCGGTGCGCGGCGGGGCGGTCCCGTCGCCCCATGGTCGAACTCGTAACCGGCCCCTTAATGTAAAGGCAGCCTGAAAAAGCAGTGCTGTCTTTAAAATGACAGCGGGCACCACAGTAGTGCACATTTATATACTAGGGACTTACAGTACCAATTTCAATTACACCTAATTACCATATACTTTTAATCAGAGTACAAGCCCTATGTCTGGTTAGTAGAGCCCAGGGTGCAGTCAGAGTGAGTCAGAAAACTAGCACCTAGTAGTCAAAATGGGGCAAAAAGTGGAGGGAAACTGCAAACAGGTCCTGATTTCTCACAATAATAACCCAAAACATTTGAAGTAAGACAACACTTTAAAAAATTGTAATATGTTACTTCAATTGATATAAACCCCATTAAACTGAACCTAATTTTTGTTAAGACACTCCAAGCACCCCAATCTCAATGAATACCATGACATGTAAAATAACATGTAAAATAAACATTTTCTTAAATTATACACCACAGGATACTTGAACCTCGACATCTTTAATTTTTTTAGATTTCAAATATTATTTTCATTTGTCTAATTAGATAAAACCAAAATAAAAATAATTGTAATTTCTTTTAAAATTTGTATAAATAAAACACTCTCAATACAAACTTCCAAAAAACCAACTAGCTGTTAAAAATGTAACATTAAGAAAATAAGAAAACAAATTGAAACTCCTAAAACAGAAATTAAACTGATTATAAAACTCTATTAAACCAATCCCTCACAAACTCAATAACCTATGATATATACAATAATCTTTATGTCTGCATTCTAAAATACATGAAGCCAAACATTTTAAATCTTTTAGATTTCAAAATTATATTTATTGTATGAATTTTATTAATCACTTGTAGGGGCCGATTCCGATCTCGGTCGGAGGCGCACCCAACACCATTCGGTCGGGAAAAAAGCCATGCGAAAGCCTGATTCCCGACCGATCCGTACAGCACACCGAACGAGCAAGTACGATGCGCACAACAGCAAAGAATCCTGCCGAGCCGTACTCACCCAAACCAGGTCCTGTTCTCCGACCGAGGCGAATCCGGAAACGCCCGAATCGAGTCGCACGGAAGGAAAATGCAGCCCCGTCCGGCCGGACAAGTACGATGCGCTTTCCGTACGCGCCGAACCCGCCGCTACGCACGGCACGTCAAAGCATCCGGGAGAGGTGCACATAAGCTCCGATTCGCGCCACAACACGATCCACGGCTCCGAGACGAACACGGCAGCGACGAGGACGACGCGAAGGAACGAGGACGAGGCGAAGCGACGAGGACGAGGCGAAGCGACGAGGACGACGCGAAGCAACGAGAAGGACGAACGACACGAACCAAACATGAATCCCTTTGTCCCGATCATACCAATATTCTACATATACTACCGGAACAGGCACGGACTGTGGAGAAGCTCGTGTTCTGTGGAATGTCTTGCTCTGAGTCATACTTCCCTATTTGTGGTGGATTTTGTACATTTCCGGAGTCATCTTTGTATAACTGTTTTAATCTTTCATGCCTTGTATTTTAATTCTCGGTTTTGTGCCTAATGTTTATTCTCTTACTCATTATCTCACAAGGACTTATAATAGTAAAAAGTGAATGAAGTTTTTAACTTTCAACCTTTTAAAAATTTTAGAAACTTTTAGGTCATAAATTCATCATCAGTGTTTTTTACTTGTCTTGACAATTTCGCCAATTCATGTATCAACAGTGTGGTGACATATTGCATATGTTATTTTTTTTTTTTTTTCTTTTATTCCTTTTCTGTTTCTTGTTTGTTGCTTTTATGATTCTAGTAATCGAAATAAAGCATTTGATTGATTGACATATACTACCGGAACAGGCACGGACGCGTACGGCGCAGAAGGTAAGCCAGACACCAACCACAAAACACATACAACACGTACACGACACATCACACACACACAGAGGGATGCCGAATATACTTACACCAGCAACAGCAGCACCATAGGGGCGGGATGCCCATCACCAATGCCACATATGCACACAGGGGCCTGAATGCGCACCACCACCGCTACCCAGGGGGGGCAGGATGCCTACCACTACTACCACCCTCACCCAGGGGGGGCAGGATGCCTACCACCACTACCACCCTCACCCAGGGGGGGCAGTATGCCTACCACTACTACCACCCTTAGCCAGGGGGGGCAGGATGCCTACCACCACTACCACCCTCACCCAGGGGGGGCTGGATGCCTACCACTACTACCACCCTCACCCAGGGGGCAGGATGCCTACCACCACTACCACCCTCACCCAGGGGGGCAGGATGCCTACCACAACTACCACCCTCACCCAGGGGGCAGGATGCCTACCACTACTACCACCCTTAGCCAGGGGGCAGGATGCCTACAACCACTACCACCCTCACCCAGGGGGCTGGATGCCCTACCACTACTACCACCCCACCCAGGGGGCAGGATGCCTACCACCACTACCACCCTCACCCAGGGGGGCAGGATGCCTACCACCACTACCACCCTCACCCAGGGGGGCAGGATGCCTACCACTACTACCACCCTCACCCAGGGGGCAGGATGCCTACCACTACTACCACCCTTAGCCAGGGGGCAGGATGCCTACCACCACTACCACCCTCACCCAGGGGGCTGGATGCCTACCACTACTACCACCCTTAGCCAGGGGGCAGGATGCCTACCACTACTACCACCCTCACCCAGGGGGGCAGGATGCCTACCACTACTACCACCCTCACCAAGTGGGGGCAGGATGCCTACCACCACCCCCACCCAGGGGGGGCAGGATGCCTACCACTACTACCACCCTCACCCAGGGGGGGGCTGGATGCCTACCACCACCCCCACCCAGGGGGGCAGGATGCCTACCACCACTACCACCCTCACCCAGGGGGCAGGATGCCTACCACTACTACCACCCTCACCCAGGGGGCTGGATGCCTACCACTACTACCACCCTCACCCAGGGGGGCAGGATGCCTACCACTACTACCACCCTCACCCAGGGGGGCAGGATGCCTACCACCACTACCACCCCCACCCATAGGATGGACAATGCATGACACAACCAGCACACCACAACCTAGGGAATGCAAGAAGAAGACATCCCCCAACACCATGACAAGCGTGTGTAGACTGTGTCAAATGCCTACAACACCGAACATGACTTCGAACATACAATGTGACCCCCTAGCACATGTGCCACACAAATATGTGTGTGGCACACACAACGCAAGCAGGCCATGACCATTGTGGCAATGGGGTCCAAACCCCCATCATCACAGTGACCAAAAGGTAAGTGTGGGGTCCATAGCTGCAGCACATTTTGAACATTGTGGCAATGGGGTCCAAACCCCCATCATCACAGTGACCAAAAGGCAAGTGTGGGGTCCATAGCTGCAGCACATTTTGAACATTGTGGCAATGGGGTCCAAACCCCCATCATCACAGTGACCAAAATGCAAGTGTGGGGTCCATAGCTGCAGCACATTTTGAACATTGTGGCAATGGGGTCCAAACCCCCATCATCACAGTGACCAAAATGCAAGTGTGGGGTCCATAGCTGCAGCACATTTTGAACATTGTGGCAATGGGGTCCAAACCCCCATCATCACAGTGACCAAAATGCAAGTGTGGGGTCCATAGCTGCAGCACATTTTGAACATTGTGGCAATGGGGTCCAAACCCCCATCATCACAGTGACCAAAAGGTAAGTGTTGACAAAGTAAGAGGTGCAACTGCCAAACTGCATGGATGATTCCTGGTCACAGAACAACAAACACATCAGTGGCAAAGTAGTGTATGTGTCCCATTGCAACATAAATTGGGGGAGCCAAATCCTGCAGTGCAAATAAGACATAACTTTGGCCATGTGCAGACAAACAACACCCATGGGGGCTGACACCGTCAACAATCATCAATGACACAATGACAGAAGTGACCATCAGAATGCAGACCCACATAATTGCACCAATGGGCACACACATGCAGATACCCTGTGGAGACTGCAGATGTGAGGTGAACAGATACCATACCATGGCAGCAATGGGACACACAATCAACAATTAGCACCAAATGAGGGCTCCCGTCCCATCAGCCTGGTCATGGAAGTGCCAACGGAATCATCAGCACAGATCCAACACACTTGTATAGCAATGTTGCACTGTCAACACAGATGAGTCCTTCCCCATTGATGCCCAGACCTGCATGTTCACTGGAGATGGCCACACTGTCAGGGAAGTAGACGAATAGAACAATGGCAGGCACAACAGATGTGCAGGGGTGGAAGCCACAGATGTGAAATTGCCAATCTAAGTAGGAAATCCCATTGCCAAATACTGAACACATGACACCCTCAGATGCTGCTATGGATGACATGGATACACCACAGGATAGGACACATTCCCCTGGACCACATGGGTTCCTGCACAGTAACACTTCATTATCATGAGACCAAATATCACCATCACTGCAGCAAGGGCATGGTTAGCATCATCAACATCATGTACATCAGAAGCAAAAGCACTAGAGAACAGAAAGTTGCTTTATTCAGCATATGTGGCATTAAAAGTAGAAGTCCGGTAGAACATAAACAAAGGCCAATGGCCAGTCCATCAACAAAGTCACAAGTGGGTGACAGTGGCAGATGCCACCCTACACATGCCTGCACAAAACCAGGGACAATCCACTAGGAGGGGCAACCGGGGGGTAGGCCAGGCACCGCAGGGACAGGATCAGGGCTCACCAGGAGGAAGCAGGGAAGGGGTGGTGGGTGCTGGAGAGCCACTGACAACTGCAGTGGAGGTGTCTGACATGGTGTGTGCCGGCACAACTGGGGGCATGGCTCAGATGTTGTGGGTGCCGGCACGACTGCAGTGGACCCTGCAGATGGAGTGGACAGGTCCGCCACTGCAGTGCCCAAGTCAGACAGGGTGGTAGTGGACTCCACTGCAGTGCCTACCACCAGGGGAGGAGAATGGGGAACAGGCAAGGTGGGCTGGACAGAGGGGAGGACACCCTCACCACATCAGTGGCACAGACAAGCGCAGCGGGGGTGTGGTGCCGGGAGAGCAAGTGGCAGGGGAGAAGGCCGGAGCCTCTTGGGGATGGTATATCTGTGGGTGGGGGAACCTGGGGCAGGGTGTGGTGGGGGCACCTGTGGAGTGGGGGCCTGAGGGATGGAGGAAGGAGACCTGGTGCTTGAGCTGCATGGCGGTGGCGGGGTCTTGCTCTTAGCACTCCGGGGGACTTGCGGGTGGGGGCCTCAGTCTGTCTGCGCCTGGGGGAGGGTGTCCGGGGCGAGGGGCACTCTGCTCCGTGTGGGGGCTTCCTCTTCCCCCTGGATGCTGGGGCAGCTGGATCGGAGGGGAAGAGGCCGAGGTCACTGAGGAAGAGGCGCTGGGTCTTTGGGGTTGCAGGTGAGGCAAGGGAGGGTGCTTTGGAGGGAGAGGCAAATGAGGACTGCGCAGTGCCCGTGGATGCGTGTGTGTGTACCAGGGCCCCATCCCCTGTGAGTCTGGTTTCAGTCCCCTGACTGTGCGTGCGTGTGCGTTTAGTTTGTGGCGTGTGTGTCTGTGTGCTGGACGTGTGTGTGCTGGTGTGTGCCTGTGCCGGTGTGTGTATGCTTGGGACGGGTAAGGTGCTGGGGAGTGTGGATGGAGCAGAGGCAGGAGGGGTGAGGGACTGTCTGAGGAGGGACACTGCTGCCGTCAGGGAGGAGTCCATGGACCTGTTGCCCCTCTGTAGGTCAGACATGCCCGATGAGATGCCCTCCATGAACGACACCAGCGGTGTGCGCATGGAGGACACTCAGCATGGCTGTCTGCCCTACATGGAGCTGGCGAAGGAGGTACACAGACTCCTCACTCAGGGCAGCAGGGGACATAGGGGCAGGGGGTGCGGTGCCTGGGCCAAAGGAGACACGCTCCCGAACATAGGAGCCTCCACGGACCTGGGGAATGGGAGCCGATGGGAGGGCGGTGGTGGTGCTGGTGGTGGCGGGGACAGCAACACTAGCTGGGGTGTGGTGGCTGCTGACACCCGCCTCCACAAGGGAGTCATCCTCCGAGTTGCTCTGGTCCTCAGCTGAGGTGGATGGTGCTGAGGACTCCTCTGTGTGGCTCCCTCGCCCTCCGTGCCACTGGGTCCCTCCGACCACTCCTCGGCTGCTGACCCAGTCTGGCTCTCTGGCTCCTCCTGGTCCGTGGAGCTGTCCCCTTCCGTGGCCGTGGATGTATCTGCAAACAATGGGGAAACAGACAGACATCAGTCACCTGCACCAAACGCACACACCACTGTGAGCACAGCACATTACAGAGCAAGCCCTGGCATCATTAGTTGTACATTGCTAAAAGTGCCCTAACTGAACAGGAGAAGCCAATTGTAAGTCTGATGCCAAGCATGGCACTCACATCCCACATGGCCTTGCACCCATCTGTCTGGTGTCTGTTGGATTGCAACACCCCAGTGTGGACACATGCACCAAGTACACAGTAGTTGGACAGTGCAGAGGACACGGTGTGGCATGTGGACATGCACACATCACAGCTCTTGCCACTGAGTCAGTACAGGTTTCCGGATGAAAGGGATGCCCAGAGTCAAATAGGAAATGCATGTGATGCATACCAGCGACAGACACCATGATGCACCCATGTCCTGATAGCCAGCGCCACTATGGTGTGCATGTAGCACATGTCACTACCCTGCAGGACCACCAATAAGTTGACACATGCCATGGCAGAGGCATGACTGCTAAGTCATACATCACTGTCTCAGTGATGTATGACTTGGCAGCCAGACAACAACACTATGCACTGTGTCACAATAGTAGGTCATGGGGAATGCAAGTCCTGGAGCTGCACAAGTGCACATGTACATCCCCCACACAACACATCATCTTAACCTCATCTGTCCAGGTCACACCTATTGGACATATGGGAGACCTGTGACACTACCCTCGGAACCTGAGCCCCTCACAATTTGCTGTGAATGGGGAACAGCTGCCTGAACTTCACATTCGCATACCCCAGTCTGCACGGGCAGCTGATCAAACACCTATGTGACACACAAGTATCGTCTCCTATGGTCACATCTCCAGGGGCATGCTGAGCCCTTACCAAGAAACACCCCAGCAGTCCTGGCAACTAATCCACAGCACACTGACACAGAGGCAGACACCTGAGGGGTCAAATCACTGTGCACAATGTGTCAGCTGATACACGGGAGTGGGAGTACAGAGTGCATTGCATGGCCTGGAGTAGGCATGACTGTCCTGCTCCACATGAATGAGGGATGTGCCCTGGACAGTGGATAGCTGGCTATGTATGTGTGACACACGTAATCTGCACACTCCTGGGGCCCAAACATTGTTCCCACCCGCTGCATGGGCGTGTGCCACATACCTCAGGCACATGTGGTGGCTCAGCTCAGCAAGTGGACCGCATATCAAAGCAACACGCAGATCACATGTCCAAACCCAGGCGTTGTGTGAACAATGGACCCACCCATGATGCCCACAACAGAGTTAGGGAAACAGATGCTGTCCCCCACCTTTAGTGAAGCAAACTGCAAGGACACAGTCCCAAGTGACACAATTCCCTGAATGTAAGGCCCACACCTGGGTATCAGATGAGCAGTGGGCAGTGCACAATAGAGGGACATGGCTCCTGGACAACATGACTGCTGCACTGTGGCAGTTGAACCAGGCCAGAGGAGGGCACAAAGCATGTAATACAGAGTTCACAGTGCAGTCTTTGACTCACCCCCTCCTTGCTGCTGTCTGGCCTTCAGCTGCCCATCCAGGTCTGGAAACACCACCGCCAGGATCTGGAGCATGTGGGGGTCAGGGTCCGTGTTCCGCCCCTCCTGCGAGGAGGCGACAGCTTCAGCTGGACCCGTGCAATCCTCCGGATCCAGCCCCGAAGGTCCTGCCACCTCTTCTGGCAGTTGCGGATCCGGCGCTTGTAGACCCCCACGGACCGGACAGCCCGGACGATGTCCTTCCAGATTTCCTGCTTCCGATGGGCATTAACCTGTCAGGATGACAAAGTGAAAAGGCCATTACCACACATGCAACATATCCGTGCATGATACAGTTGTATATACATGTCTCAATCACAGGGGCACATGATGTACACAGGCAGTGCAAAGCTGACCATGGACAGTTTGCCAGACGTCACTACATGGTATCATTGCATGGGAAGTAAAACCATGTTCAAATGCACTGTCACTGCACCATACCTGTCCAGTGCAAGTCACTACACACTATGGGGGTGACAACTACTCAGTGAGCCTGCTAGCCAATGGCGTGCAGACTCTCAGCCTTGCTAGTCACACAAAATGCACATTCAGAAAGGCAGTGCACAGAACACTCACCTGCTCCCCTGGTGTCCCATACAGCTTGCTGTACTGTGGAAGTAGGCTGTCCAGCAGGGCCTGGTTCTCTTCAAGGCTGAAGGCTGGGGCTCTCTCCACAGTACGTGCCATTGCAGGGTCCAGAGGGGCAGAGACAGCAGCAGTGCAGTGGCAGATGTCGCCCTGGAGCATGTAGTGCAGGCAAGTGAGCTCTCAGGGGAACAGCCAGCAATATATATGTGCTGGAGAGGCAGATACTGTCCCTTGTGTCCAAAGTGATAGGTCCAAGTCGTTTGCATCTTCTGAATCTGGCCAATCCATGGAATAGCAGCACCAAAACACGCCCACAGCATCCTTCAAATCTTCAACTTCATGACATACATGATTTTGCAACATTGTTGTGGGTGACCAACTGAATTTACAGCAACCGACTCGCTCGAAATTCGAAAACGCGTCTGTTGCCAGGCAAGCCCATTGTCAATGGGTGCGCACCGATCGGTCCATTGCGGTACAACGCGCACAGGGGTACAACGCGTACCCGCACACATTGAATGCAATGGGCCGGCCGGAGGCACCGATCGGTCCATTGCAGTACAACGCGCACAGGGGTACAACGCGTACCCGCACACATTGAATGCAATGGGCCGGCCGGAGGCACCGATCGGTCCATTGCAGTACAACGCGCACAGGGGTACAACGCGTGCACCGCACACATTGAATGCAATGGGCCGGCCGGAGGCACCGATCGGTCCATTGCAGTTCAACGCGCACAGGGGTACAACGCGTACCCGCACACATTGAATGCAATGGGCCGGCCGGAGGCACCGATCGGTCCATTGCAGTACAACGCGCACAGGGGTACAACGCGTACCCGCACACATTGAATGCAATGGGCCGGCCGGAGGCACCGATCGGTCCATTGCAGTACAACGCGCACAGGGGTACAACGCGTACCCGCACACATTGAATGCAATGGGCCGGCCGGAGGCACCGATCGGTCCATTGCAGTTCAACGCGCACAGGGGTACAACGCGTACCCGCACACATTGAATGCAATGGGCCGGCCGGAGGCACCGATCGGTCCATTGCAGTACAACGCATCACTGTACATGTGACTGGCATATGTCAGCATGCCTGTCTCAGATGGACATGTGCCAGCCACAGATAGCTCCCAGGGAGTGATGGGCACACCTACATCACGACAGCCTGTCCAAACTTTATCATAAGGCATGTAAGGCTGCATTTCCTATTGTGTGTATGTTGGTGTACATGTTGTCCTGTGGGTGTCACCTGTGGGCAGCCACCCCAGGCTGTGCACGTGTTCATGGGGACAGGATCCTGGGTGTTACGTGTACATGACCACTGTGATGTGCAACTGTTCATATCTGTGCATGTGCCATGGTCACATTTCACAGTGGTGTATGTGTATGTCATGTCACATACCCCGTGAGTCCCATGTGGGACGGTATGTTTGAGCCAGGGTGTCCCAGTGGCACAATAGTGATGGTCCTCCACAGTCTGTGTGCATGTAGTGTTTACAATGTCTCTGATTTCATGTGCACAATGGGAGACAGTCTCCACATCCACGTTGTGTGTGCATGGACTCTGATGTTGTGCGTCTGTGTCACAGACGTCCATGTCTGTCCTGCCGTGGCAAGGGGGGCCACTACCTGTGGGGGTCATGGTTGTTTTGCTGTGGTGTATACATGATACTCCATGTAATGCCAGTGTCCATGTGGCATTACAGGGTCCCTGGGAATGTACCTGTCGTTGAGCTGTGGTGCCTGGGGCACATCTGTCCTCACATGTCACTGTGGGGGTTATTGTGACACGGCAGCAGGAGATGGGAACTGTGACACGGCCTCATGATATCCAATGGGCCAACCTGGGACTAATTGATGCCACCTGTTGGACCGTGTTGACAGATGTTGGCCATGTATGTACCATACATGTCCTTCCGGTACTGCACACTTCATGTAGTTGTGCCTCATAATGATGTATGTTGGGATCTTGAGTGTGTTCAATGCCGCATATGTGGGGTGACTGACAATCTTGCTTACTTCTCCTCTGCACTGCAGGGCTCATGCTGTCCATCGACCATTCCCAGACCTGGCAACGATGGTGGAACGGGACAGCATCCGGACGGTACCGCTTCACCAGGCAGCTGATTGAGGATTTGGCAGTGCAGTTGTCCCCACATTTGCAGCCTGGCCGGCCGTATCCTACAGCGCTGACCCCCAAGGTGAAGGTGATGGCAGCCCTACACTTCTTTGCCACTGGTACCTTCCAACATACTGTGGCGACTGCTGGTGGGATGTCACAGACCATGTTCAGCCGTGTGCTCCGCGATGTTTTGGCGGCAATGTTGCTCTTCCTGAACCGGTACATCTATTTCCCTAGACTGCGACGACTCACTGACGTGAAGAGTGACTTTTATGCCCTGGGGAGGATGCCGCATGTAATTGGCTCCATTGATGGGACACATGTGGCTTTGGTACCACCACAGGCCCAGGAGCAGGCCTACAGGAACCGCAAGCACTACCACTCGGTCAATGCACTGGTGGTGTGTCTTGCAGACATGACCATCACACACGTGTGTGCCCATTTCCCTGGTTCAGCACACGATGCCTTTGTGATGAGGAGTAGTCGCAGGATGATGGCACAGATGCAGAACCAGCGTGCCTGGCTTGTCGGTGTGTACTGACTTTGTGCCATTGTGTGTGATCTGATCTGTAGTATTCCGCCCACTTTTCCAAGTCAGCTAATGTGCTGTCTTGTGGATTGTTACCTGCCTTGTTATGTTGGCCTAGGCCTGGCTGCCATGCTGCTTTTCTTTGCGCACGTTACACTGAGCCGGGCCTCCCTCGCCCTTTGCTCGTGCCAAGTTCTTTTGCACTGTCTGCATTTTCTGTTGTTCACCTTTTTGGGCTCAGTCTGCAGAAACATGTACAAGGTCGCATAACAATGTATTTTGGTTCTTCCTGATATGGCCAGTCTCGCGCACCCAGACATAACATTAGGTGCAATCGCCATGAAGAATTTGGTATGCTTTTAATACTGTGGTTTACTAGCGCTTAACACACTTGGAGAAATCCCTTTCAGTGAGAAGAGCTATGATGTCCTGCTGATGTAATTCTGCATCTAGAGACTGAGGTATGAGGGTTCGCTAGTCAAAGCCCAGAGGTCTTCTATTATTATAATAAACTATCTTACTGCAAGGGGAGGGTGGTAATGTTATTTATACGTTTATCCACTGAGCTCTGAGATGCTTTCCCCGTTTGTATTCTATGGAATTGTAACCATGCTGCTTATATTAGTCATATGCATTATGCTATTAGTACTGACACGTGTACTGTACATTAGAGCACGTAAGTTGGAATAAACATTTTAACCTATCCAGTGTCTCTTCCTACGCACCTTGTGGACAAGTACGAGTGAGTGACGAAAGAGTGTTCTTGCTTCTGCGAGTCCTGAGATAAAGATACCGTGTTCTGGGTTGTCCAAACATTAGTACTTGGGTGCTAATGGGATGCTAAGCTAGTTGGGTTGGGGTTTTTGGGTGCTACGGTATATGGTGGCAAACCACTGTATTCCGGGTCCCATTTTCCTGTGCATAGCTCTGTGTATGTGCAGAAACCTTACGACATGGCGCGACCACCGTGGGGCTGCTTAACTGCGAGACGCTTGAGTAGTACTTGTGCCTGTCCACAAACCCCTCACGTACGCTTCCGGAGGCGTAAGTGATGGTGATACCTCCTATATTGAACGTTTTATAGGTTCTTTCAAGCTTGAAGTTATTAAAAAAAGGTTAGCATAAAAACCCATTTTGTGCTCCCTGTTAGGTTGTCAAATATAACTGTTTAGTCATGGCTGGTGTGGCGATTGCTGCACATAGTCGAGGAGCACTCCGAGACCACTTAGCTGTGTATGGAGTGCCCGATACTGGGGTCGAGTTGGTCTTTGTGGTTCAAGCCGATCCGGCTTATCACTTTGAAGTGTTTTACACTTGGATCACTTTTGAAGCGGTGGATGCAGGTGATAAGCTGTTTCATGAATATAAGCCCACCGCTATTCCTGCTGCCTATCGACCCTATACTACTCTTGAAGTACCTCTCACGGCTTGGCAGCACCGTGTTTGGTTTAATGGCGCCCTACCACAACCAACTACCGCAGTTCGTTTAGGCCCCTTGTCAATTCAGGGGGCCACTTGGCCTGTATTGGCCGGGTATACCCCGCATCCAAATTATCTGGCATTACCGCTTGCGGAACTGCGCACTATGCATACCGAATTGGTACGAGTGCATCGAGCCCTAGTGACATACGTTACAGGTAGCCTACATGGAGCTGCTCCTGTAGTCGCAGGCCAACCAGCTATAGCCGCTGGAGTGACCATAAGTCCTGTCATGGTAAATTCTGTGATGGGCAAACGTCCACAAAATAAGGACGACTATCCTTACTGGCTTGCAGAAAAGTTCGATCAGATAGAAGCAGTGTTTCCCCATACATCCCCAGTAGATAAACACCGCATCCTCACGATAAGTTTGCCAAAAGACATAATCCCCGATTTGACATCATGTGAAAACTGGGGTAAGGTATTCGCAGCAGTTTATTCAAAATGTTTTGGAACTCCTTCCATGACGGTTCTACCCTCTGTAATTAAAAAAGTACAGGATGAACATGGCCCTGAAGCGGCTGTGGAATTAGGGATGAGACTAGTGGGAGTGTTTGATGTAGTAGCAGAGCTGATCCTTGGAAATGTCAAGGGCGATGCTATGAACTTTCAAGTAGCGAATGCTTTGGCTTTGGTCCCAGAGTTGGACAGGCCCCGCGAATTACCGAAAATTATTGCCCGGGCTTATAAAACAATTGGAAGAAATAGCCTGGGCAACAAGCCTTTTGTAAAAATGCAAACTCAATCGCAAACACAAGTTACACAAACAAAAAGTGCATCTGAGAAAGATGATAAACCGATCTTCACTAAAAAGAGTTGGAGACAGAAAAAACAGGGTAAGCAACAAAAGAAGCCGGGGTCGAGAGGCGCTTCCCCAGTTTCGGTTTCTTCTGAACGTACTTATGATTTACGTGATAGGTCAAGGATTAAATCACCAGAAAGGTTTCAGAGCTCTGATACGCGTTCTCCTCGTTCTTCACAGGCCCAGACGTCGTCACAGGCTGGTGGAGGAGGACGGCAAGATAGAGGGAAAGCAGAAGACTTTCATCTTCCTCGACCGCAATTTCAGAAGAAAAAAGTTGCCGCTGTCACAGCGAAATATGCCTCAGACCGTGAGAACGAGACTCCAGAATTGGACGTGGGCAGTGACCCTCCTAGACAGCGCCGCGGAAGTTACCATAGTGCGGGAGGCGCTACGTCCTCATATGAAGGCGACAGCAACTGAAACATTCGTTACTGTAGAGACAGCTGACACGAGAGTGGCACCCCCTGACAGACTATATAATATAGTCATACAAATTGAAGGTGACATACCGCGTGAAATAAAAGGGATTTTTTGGGAAAATCTAACCTCTTCATATGACATTTTGTTAGCAGAGGTGGATTGGCCACCCCCATTCGTTTTAGCTGCACATAAAGGAGAGGAGGTAATCCTTCCAAGCTTTTCACGGCATGTCCCAAAAGACAAAGCTGAAGCACTTGCAGTTGAGTGGGCTGTGTACCTGGCACCAGCGTTATACCGCAACCATGTGGGATGGGATGAAGAATCACCTCCTCATGCAATACCTTTGCGGTCACTACCGCAGCCACAACCCCAATATCCCATCAAACGGCAGGCAAAAGGCCCCGTCTCCGAAATTCTGACACAGTTGGAATATCAGGGAGTAATTGAACCATGCGTATCACCTATGAACAATCCCCTTTTCGTGGTTTCTAAACCCGATGGAACGTACCGCTTAGTTTTGGATTACCGGCATTTAAATACACATTGTCGGAACTTTGCGGTGCAAAATACACACAGTTCTGCGCTTGTAGACAGTCTTGTTCGTAAAAAATACAAAACGACACTTGACCTTTCAAACGGTTTCTACACGCACAACCTAGCCCCGGAGAGTGGTCAATGGACCGCATTCACTTCCGGTGGTAAATTATTCCAGTTCCGGCGTTTACCCATGGGCTACAAAAATAGTCCGGGTATATTCGCCGCCCGTGTTGTTTCTTTGTTAAATGACATTGATCAAGACGCATGTTCGTACGTAGATGACATCTATCTGACGGACGACAAATTATTTCAGCATTTGTCCCGTGTGGACCGCATTATTCTTGAATTTGCGGAGCAGGGTTACAAATTTAACTTTGCTAAATCACACATTGCTGAATTTACAGTTCTGTTCTTGGGCTATGAGCTCAACAACGAAGGTAAGGGCTTAGCCCCCATTTCTTGGAAAAATGTGCACATTTGTGCCCCCCAAATACTCTGAAGAAACTTCAGTCTTTGCTGGGGTTCCTGAATTTCGGGCGTACTTACATTCCCGAATATGCCCAGCGTATCAAGCCTTTGTATGCTTTGATACAACCTACTTATTCAAGGTCTTGCTGGCTGCCTGAGCATACCTCAATTCTGCAGTCTTTGCAGACAGACCTATTGGAGTCTAAATATCTTTTGACTCATGATAACCACACAAACCTGGTGGTTAGAATAATTCCGGGGGCGGTGGGATTCACATACTTAACCTTTAATGAAGGTGATACAGTACCCATCGCATACAAGTCACATCTGTACACTTCCGCTGAATTGCGCTTTACACTCTGTCGAAAAAGTTCTAACTGCAGTGCAAATGGCGATTCTAAAAGAACGCGCACTGGCACAGGGAAAGCGGATTCTAGTGGTAACACCCTGTCCTGCCCTAGAGGCAGTAACAAAGGCAAGTGTACCGAACTCAAAAGCAATGCATCCCCGTTGGATACAATGGGCTACATCCTTGACGTCTTCGGACGTCACTTTTGTTTTTGATTCTTCTCTGCAGACTCAGGAGTTTTTGCAGTATGAATTCGTTCATCCTCCTCCTTTGTTTTTACTACCGCTTGAGGATTACAAATGTGTGATCTACACCGATGGTTCGGCGCAACCGGCCACTGGGTCCAAGCACGCTTATTCAGCTGCATGTGCTATTGTTGCGGGTTCCTTTGTAGATGGAACGTTCAAATCCTCTGTAGTGCACACTCGCACACTTGGAGATAGTACCGCACAATTGGCCGAGCTGCATGCATTGCTACTTGCACTTGAGTTCGCTTCTCAGGATGAGACAACTCTTATTGTATGTGATTCCTTCTACTGTGTACAGTCTTACAATGACAATCTGTTTTTCTGGTCGAAAAACGACTACAAGGACGCAAAAGGGAGCACAATTAAGCATAAAACGCTTTGGGTTCGAGTGGCAGAATTGCAACAACGTCTGCCCCTCACACAGGTGGTTCACACCTTAGGCCATCAGCGGGTGGGCGCACACGCTATTGGTAACGATCTGGCAGATGAAGCTGCCCGTTCAGCAGTAGTCACGTGTTCAGTAGCAGCGGTTACCAGGTCCATGTCGAAAATAGACCCTGTTATATTAGCAGCTATTGCTGCAACCAAGGAAGGTAATAATTACCCTACAGGTTTCCCTTCCAAGTATTCTTACACATTAAGTCCCGATCAGGTTCCTTATGTAACTATACCTGACGTTGGAGATCGGCTGATCCCCAACGCGGACCGCAGGAGTGCCTTGATATCAGCTGCACACGAAGGCATGGCTTCGGCTCATGCAGGTGTGTCAGCTACGGTTTCCATCTTGCAGCAGCGTTATTGGTGGCGTGGGTTATATAAAGACACCCGTGCTTTTGTGCTTTCTTGCGATGTTTGTCAACAGATTAAGCCTTCCACGGTAACACGTCCACCACAAACCCCGCTCTGCATTGCTAACAGACCCTTTGGGTGTGTTTACTTGGATCACTGCGGTCCATTCTCATCAGACACTGCCTATAAATACATCTTAGTGGCAGTGGACTCGTGCACACGGTTTCTCTGGGTCTGGCCACAACGGAGTGCTGACGCCCGAAATGTAATCAGGGATTTGCGTGTCTTTGTGGGAATTTTCGCATGCGGCACCTTCCATTCGGACCAAGGTCCAGCGTTTGCCTCTAGGGCTTACAAGGATGCAATGGCTTCGCTTGGGGTGCGGGTGAAATTTTCGTCTCCGTATAGGCCTGAGGGCAACTCTATTGTTGAACGAATGAACCGTGACTTAAAGCAATCCTTAACAGCTAGGGTTATAGGTACTGGCAGGAACTGGCTGGCCCATTTGTATACCGTTCAGCGTGCACTTAATAATCTCCCTAGAAGACCTCTGGGTGGGCGGACCCCATACGAAATGCTCTTTGGCATAAGAATGTTTGTGCCTGACCTTGAGGGTCCAGACATCGCGGCGCAATCCGCCAAGTTTGATGTAGATAACCATTCTGCTATGTTACAGGACTTACAAGAAGCCCGAGACAAACTTGCAACTACACATTTGCCTTCAGCCACAGATCCTGCGTTGCAGATTCCGGTAGCCGGCTGGCTTCCAAAGGTTGGAGAACTGGTTCGAGAGAAGGTTGAAAACAAAAAAGAATTCGGCCCCTCTTTTCGTGCACCGGTTCCAGTTCTGGGCTTGAAGGGAACACGTACAGTCATTTTACCACCGCTTCCTGGTCGCAAGGAGAACAGATACATCTCAGTGGAAAATGTCAAGCTACAGCGCCTGGCCGATCCTGAATAGTGTCACACCAGCGGTCTCTTGTCCTGCCATTTATCGGACATATGTTCATAGTCCATCTGCACGAACGATCGCTGATGCTGTAATTGAGATGGTTGATTTGCCTGAATCCTCTACTTTGCCTGAAACTATAATTGATCCCCAACTCTCCACCAACATCGACGAGGACGAGTATGCTTATCCTGCATCTGAATCGGTGGCACATCAACCAATATCGCCACTAAGCCAGACTCGTTATTCCTTTGATTCGGATTCCACATCTTCAAAAGTTCCATCCAAGTTCAGTATTTTTATATCCTGGTTTAGAGACAATTTTTGATTCCACCCTGGACATACATCTGGTTGGTACTTTTCTTGATATTTTTGTTCATGTCCATTGGCTTTGTCACAGTGTTTTTTCTACTAATTAATGGTCACTATTTACCTGAACGCTCTGCTGTAGACTATGTTTCTGGAACTTTGGCTCCTCATTCCTCGTCTCACATCATGAAGCGTGACCACACATTTGTGAACATTTCAGCTTTCCCAGTTGCTGATGGCATCGTATGGGATGCAGTGAATTATCAAATCCATGGTCCGACGGAAATTATTAATGTACCTAATGTCCTTCGTGTTTCAATGGGTGATGTAGTACAAAATAATATTCATTCTGATGATTGGGATGTGCATGCCGTTGAAGCATTGTTTGCCGATTTAAAATATTATGCATCTTTTAATGCTGAAGATCTATATATGAATTCTGCTAATTATGCCGATTTGTACTGTCACTACATATTCTGTTGGTAAATTATGCAAACAATGGCTGCAACATTCGTCCCTTGATTCTGTTAAACAACATTTGTCCCTCCTTTCAGGCAATATTGATCTGTCCGACTTTGTTTTGGGACCTCGTGGTCCCCGACCTAAAAGATTCATTTATGAAACATATAATGAACTCTGGAAGCTATCACAAATGGAAGCTGCTTCCCGTCTTCGGGAAATAGATCAAGCAAATTTGGAAAAGGTGCTTGCTGTTGTTGACAATAGTATTAATACCCTGTCTTCTCGCATTCATACTTTGGAGAATATTGTGTCCTCTGTTGTTGATATTGTACAAGATGATGTTTCTGTGTTATATCATGGTCAGAATCAATTGCGTTCAGTTATGCAGTTTGCATGGACTTTACAAACGCTCAAGTTAGGTAAAGTTCCTTGGCATTTTTTGAACACCTCTGCCTTGTTTCTACCTTTTAACTTAACTGACAAACAGCAATTTATGTCCATGAAAGATGCAACTTACACTCTATTACATATCGAAAAGATGGATCCTTTGCCGTTCTCTGTTGCAGAACTCGATTCTGCTGTATGGCTAGTCCATGGGGTTATCGCTTTACCTTTTTCCTTGTTTGAATTTGACTCCTGCATGAAACATTATCCTGTGGGCCGTTACCGGCCCTTGGGCAGTGCTTTCCTGCATGAACTCTGGTCCTTGCCTTTCATGTATAAATGCCTTCGGGACGGCAAGGAAGTCTTTCTCACGGGGGAGTACTGCGACTCGACTATGGGTCATTCGCTTATTTGTAAACACATTAAATTGCATGGCTCATGTAGCGTTTCCGCTCCTAATCTTGCTTGTGTGCTGAAAGGTATTCCTGCTCCTGTTATTTCACCTACTTTCACTCTCCTTTCCAATGGTAGTTATTTACTTTTAAATAACGAAAACTGTTGTGGCCTGCAGGCTGGCATTCCTTACATTGTAACAGTTTCGCACAGGGTTGTCTGCTGCAAAAATGTGCTTTTTCCTCCCCCTCATGGCAAGGTTGATATCTCTATTTGGCCTTCCATCCCTACCATGGAAGCAGATTTCAATAGACTGAGCAGAATAAAGGCACTATTATTAAACGAGGAAGTTATGCTCACGTCCGCCCGGGAGACATTCATTCTCCAGGTGGCGAGTACCCACAGTGAAATACAGGCCCTTTTAAACACTAATCTCCCCCAACATTTTGGGGAGTTAATACATCGTATTTTTAACGCATCTAACACTGAAGGCCTAGTACACTTTTTTAAGGTCGTGGGGTCGGGCTTGGTGTCCTCCTTCCAAACTATTTTTGGTGCCATCCCGGCTTTCATACATTCTATTTTTTCCAGTGTCTTTGGCGGTTTCCCATTGATCCTCGCTTTAGCGGCTGGTGTCTTGCTCTTAATTTGCTTTCTGCGCAATGGCTGCTCCCCGATGGGACCTGCTCGATCCAGAACGCCTCCAGCTGCTCCGTGAGCGCCTTTTGGCAGGTTTTGGTGTCTTGCCATTGGCGACACTGAGTGTGTCATATACTCTTTCATTTCGCTTTGCGTATTTCACTTGCGTGCAACCTGTGATGACTTGTGTCCGCTGTCCTTTCACCTGGACTCTGGATTATTGCCTCTCCAATTCGTCATTGTCTGTTCCGGATTTTGTTCAGTTGATGGGTCCCTTAGAGGCCCATGAGCAGGACTGTTCCGTTGCTGGCTGTATGGCGCGTGCGGCTGCACTGGGGATTTTGGCGCAATGGGATATCTGGGCGGCTGCCCAGGATCTCCTACAACGAAGCTGTTTCAATTATCACGCAAGCTGTCCCGCATTGCTTCTGGATGCTCCCCTTGCTGAGGAGCATTCCTGCTCTTTTGATCTCATGGATTGGATGGCATCTATGTTTTTTGACGATTCCAATGATGAACTCTTGGAGGGTATGGCTTTTTTCTGCACTTACACTTTCATGGATTGACCTGCCCTTCGCCGTTTGGGCGCTCCCTGTGCTCCAACGGCTGTGTTTGTCCTCTGATGGGCCTCTGTCCTGGCCGCTGGACTGACCAGGGGAGGGTGTCTTGTGGATTGTTACCTGCCTTGTTATGTTGGCCTAGGCCTGGCTGCCATGCTGCTTTTCTTTGCGCACGTTACACTGAGCCGGGCCTCCTCGCCCTTTGCTCGTGCCAAGTTCTTTTGCACTGTCTGCATTTTCTGTTGTTCACCTTTTTGGGCTCAGTCTGCACAAACATGTACAAGGTCGCATAACAATGTATTTTGGTTCTTCCTGATATGGCCAGTCTCGCGCACCCAGACATAACATTAGGTGCAATCGCCATGAAGAATTTGGTATGCTTTTAATACTGTGGTTTACTAGCGCTTAACACACTTGGAGAAATCCCTTTCAGTGAGAAGAGCTATGATGTCCTGCTGATGTAATTCTGCATCTAGAGACTGAGGTATGGGGGTTCGCTAGTCAAAGCCCAGAGGTCTTCTATTATTATAATAAACTATCTTACTGCAAGGGGAGGGTGGTAATGTTATTTATACGTTTATCCACTGAGCTCTGAGATGCTTTCCCCGTTTGTATTCTATGGAATTGTAACCATGCTGCTTATATTAGTCATATGCATTATGCTATTAGTACTGACACGTGTACTGTACATTAGAGCACGTAAGTTGGAATAAACATTTTAACCTATCCAGTGTCTCTTCCTACGCATCTTGTGGACAAGTACGAGTGAGTGACGAAAGAGTGTTCTTGCTTCTGCGAGTCCTGAGATAAAGATACCGTGTTCTGGGTTGTCCAAACATTAGTACTTGGGTGCTAATGGGATGCTAAGCTAGTTGGGTTGGGGTTTTTGGGTGCTACGGTATATGGTGGCAAACCACTGTATTCCGGGGTCCCATTTTCCTGTGCATAGCTCTGTGTATGTGCAGAAACCTTACGACAGTGCACTTGTCTGTCCGTAGGTGACTCGGGATACCCCAACATGCCGTGGTTGCTGACACCCCTCAGGAACCCTGTGACACCAGCCCAGATGCGCTACAATGAGGCACATGGTCGGACCAGGAGAGTGATTGAGCGGACCTTTGGACTCCTGAAGAGCCGCTTCCGCTGCCTGGACAAGACCGGAGGGTCCCTCCCATATGCCCCTGCGAAAGTGTGCAAGATTATCATCGTCTGCTGCATGCTCCACAACCTGGCAGTGCGGAAGGAGTTGCCTCTCATCCAGGATGACAATGACCAACATCCGCCACCTGTGGAGGATCCTGGCCTGGACCACGATGCCAGTGACGATGATGATGATGATGGTGATGGTGATGTCCGCACACAGCTCATCACCAACTTCTTTAGCTGAATGTGAGTATCCTGAGGTGCCATGTCAATGATGTGAGTTGGCATGATGTGTGGGTGGTGCTCTGGTGCTGTTGGAGTGTGTCCATGGGCTACTTGACTGGATGTGTGTTGCGATGTGTGGTGACAGGTGGGCTGTACTCCCCAACAGTGTTGACATGCTAACTTGGTTCTGGGTGGGTATCTTGTAACATGTATTGTGCATGAGTTTTGCTGTTCTGTCCTGTACTCCATTGCTTTTGACTGTGTGTCATTTCTGTCCTTCACAGGGTACTTTCAGATTCGTTTGGTCAACTGTGTCCACCGACGACGTGATTGCACATCCAGGCTGGTAGCTGTTGTGTCCCTACAGGTGATGTGCGCCACACCCATGGACTTCCTTCCGTCTACAGTTGTTGACTGTGTGCCTGCTGCCAGGTGGGATTACCTTGCATCTGTAGTGGTTACAGCATGTTGCAACTGTGTAATAAACCTGTGCTTCACTTTGTGATGTGCGTTGTCTGTGGTCACACATTTGACTGCCATTTGCTTACTGCACCTGTGGGCTACTTGACTACAACTGGGAATGGGTGTGGTGTCTGTGCATTGCACCATCTTCCCTGGCAACATCAGTGTAGGCAATGAGTCAGATGGCCTAGGTGTGTATGTGTTGTGTAGCCCTGGTGGTGTGTCTCCCTCATGTGTGTCACGTTGCCTGTACTCACATGCCTGTGTTGTCCTTGCTGTTGCAGTTCGCATACACAGTGTAATTTTGCAGTTCATCATCCCCATAACAGCACCCACGTTGGAATCACGACAGAGGCAAGTATGGTGTATTAGTGAGTTTATTGTGATACATTTGTGTTAATAGTGCATAGGATGGGTAGTGCTGTACATAAATCTTGCAATCTCAAGTTCCTAGGTGAATTGAAAGTCCTGGTAGACAGGATCCCCAGTATCGGGCCACAGTTGTCTGACACATTGGTCCAACTTGTACTCCCCATGCAATGTGTGGGAGTAGTGTTGCCGTCAACAGGGTGAACAGTCTGTTCACAAAGGCGAACATCCAGAACAGGTTCAGGCTTCCTGGGAGTTGCGCTTGGCCATCGGCCTCTCACTTTTTCCCTCCTCGGACGACCCCTCTTCTTGGGGGGCCCCTCAAGTACAGGCTGCTGCGGTGCAGGGGACTCTCCGCCAGAGTCCTCCTCCCTCCCTGTGGCAGTTGCAGTTTGTTCGGCACCAGATGTTGTTGGCACACAGGGAGGTGTGGACTGGTTGCTGTTCATCTGGCGGAGGCATTGTAAAATGTCCCTGTGCACCGCCGTCCTCTCATGCAGTGCATCCCACTTGGACTCCACGCGGGACATGTGTGAGTCCACACGGGACATGTGTGACTCCACGTGGGACATGTGGGAGTCCAAGCGGGCATGATGGGCAGCCTGCTGCTGTTTAATGTCTCTGAGGAGCCCCACTACCTGGCTGAGCTCTCCGGTGCTGGACTGGTACGCATCAGCTATGCGTACCAGTTGTGGGTCATCATGCACACCAGCAACGTCTGCAAGCAGCGACCTCTGTCTCCCACCCCTCCCACCACCCCTGCTGACATGTGCAGTGTGTGCAGTGGCACGCAAAGATAACCCTGGTCCACCTTGGGGGTTGGTGGTGGTGGTGGTGTCCATGGCCCCAGGTTGGTCCAGGGTCACTGTGCTGGTGTTGCTCCTTGTTCTGTCCATGTCGGCAGGGATGGTATTCGTGGTGACAGTCGTTGGAGGGGTGGGTGCAGGGGGTGCAGCTGGTGGTCCTGCTGGTGCTGCAGCTGGTGGTCCTGCTGGTGCTGCATGTTGACTTGCACCGGATGTGCCAGGTTGTTCTTCATCGTCCGAGGAGGACAGAGGCTGTACGACGCCAGTGAGCTCGGCATCCTCTTGAGCCTGGGACTGGGACTCCTCAGCGTCTGCTGCTGTGTCCCCATCATCACCTGTTTTTGGGAGACACAAACAATGTATGTAATGTTTCTGCAGGCATCAATGGTTGACACACATGACAGTTGTGACTGTACCTCTGGGTGCGGGCCTGTACATTGCATTGTCCTAAGTCGTCACAGTCAGGGGTTGATATTGGTGTGGCACATTGTCCTGCATTATTTGGGCATATCTATGTATTTTCTGGGGTGTGAACATGGTCTGCATTGGTTGTGTTTGGTTGACAGCCGGCCCTCCTTCCCACCCACCCAGCCAATCAGTTATCCCACCATGGATCGTGCTTGCGTTGCAGGGAGTGGAAGTTGTCTCTCAGGATGTCAGTCAGTGGTGTCCTGCTGTTTGTTGGTGCACAGTTGCCAGCAGGGCCTTGTGCTCCCCACAGCAGTTGCCAGTGTCAGCCATCTTGTGAGTCCTTCTCCACTCCCTGTGATGTGAGCATGGTTCAGGGTGGTGTTGATGGGACAGTTGTGGGGGTGAGCTATGTCTGTGACTACGACTCCCATCATGCCATTGCCTCCACCCCACTTCTCAGCATTCCCATACTTACTTGCTTTTGTGTGGAGTTCAGTGTGTGTGGGTGTGAGAGCAATGGCAAGATGGCTGACAGTGGTGTCCTGCTGTTGGTTGGTGTGCAGTACCCAGCATGCCCTTGTGCTCCCCACGACACAGCAACAGTGTCAGACATCTTTGATGGGCCTTTCCACTCTCTGTGGGATGTGCATGCGTGAGTGTGAGCTTGCTGGGCCATGTGGTGGGGGATGTAGAGCTGTGACTACGACTCCCATCATGCTATTGCCTCCTCCCCCTTCCCAGCATGCCCATGCTTCCTTCCTTTTGACTCTGCTTCCCTGTGGGGTGGGCTGGCTGTGCTGACAGGATGGCTGGGAGTGTTGTCCTGGCAGTTGTTTGGCTAGAAGTCCCAAGAGTGTCCCTGTGCTTCACACAACATAACCCAGGGTGGTGGTTCTTTGTGGGATCTTGTGTTAGGATGGGGGCATTGCATTCTACCAGGTGGGTTCTGTGGAGTTTGTGTTGGGGGTGTGTGAGGGGAGGTGCTTGTGACTATGGTCAGTGCTGCAAGTCCCCCTTCCCACCCAGCTAGCCAGATATCCCACCATGGAACGTGCTTGCATTGCAGGGAGTGTAAGTTGTCTCTCAGAATGTCAGTCAGTGGTGTCCTGCTGTTTGTTGGTGCACAGTTGCCAGCAGGGCCTTGTGCTCCCACAGCACTAGCCAGTGTCAGCCATCTTGTGAGTCCTTCTCCACTCCCTGTGATGTGAGCATGGTTCAGGGTGGTGTTGATGGGACAGTTGTGGGGGTGAGCTATGTCTGTGACTACGACTCCCATCATGCCATTGCCTCCACCCCACTTCCCAGCATTCCCATACTTACTTGCTTTTGTGTGGAGTTCAGTGTGTGTGGGTGTGAGAGCAATGGCAAGATGGCTGACAGTGGTGTCCTGCTGTTGGTTGGTGTGCAGTACCCAGCATGCCCTTGTGCTCCCCACGACACAGCAACAGTGTCAGACATCTTTGATGGGCCTTTCCACTCTCTGTGGGATGTGCATGCGTGAGTGTGAGCTTGCTGGGCCATGTGGTGGGGGATGTAGAGCTGTGACTACGACTCCCATCATGCTGTTGCCTCCTCCCCCCTTCCCAGCATGCCCATGCTTCCTTCCTTTTGACTCTGCTTCCCTGTGGGGTGGGCTGGCTGTGCTGACAGGATGGCTGGGAGTGTTGTCCTAGCAGTTGTTTGGCTAGAAGTCCCAAGAGTGTCCCTGTGCTTCACACAACATAACCCAGGGTGGTGGTTCTTTGTGGGATCTTGTGTTAGGATGGGGGGCATTGCATTCTACCAGGTGGGTTCTGTGGAGTTTGTGTTGGGGGGTGTGTGAGGGGAGGTGCTTGTGACTATGGTCAGTGCTGCAAGTCCCCCTTCCCACCCAGCTAGCCAGATATCCCACCATGGAACGTGCTTGCATTGCAGGGAGTGTAAGTTGTCTCTCAGAATGTCAGTCAGTGGTGTCCTGCTGTTTGTTGGTGCACAGTTGCCAGCAGGGCCTTGTGCTCCCCACAGCAGTAGCCAGTGTCAGCCATCTTGTGAGTCCTTCTCCACTCCCTGTGATGCGAGCATGGTTCATGGTGGTGTTGATGGGACAGTTGTGGGGGGCAATATGTGTGACTGCGACTCCCATGATGCTATTGGCTACACTGACTTGGCCAGCATACACAGAATTCCTTCCTTTGAGTGGTCTTCACTGTGTGTTGGTGTTGTTGTGGTGGCTACATGTCTGGATGTGTTTGTTAGTTCTATTTGTGCCACTGCCTAGCTGTAGTTGTGTTTGTACATGTGTTGGCACAGTTGGATGTGACTTTTTGATGGCATGTGTTGTGTTTATCTGACTAACATACACATTTTGGGATGATTCTGTTCTGGTTGCTGTGTAATTGCTATGAGTGCATGGTTTGACTCTCCCCTTGACAGTGATGTGTGTGTTTTGTGGCAGTATATTGTGTACATTTGTTGTGTACTCACCAGGCTCTGGGATGTCCTCTAGTCCATATACGCTCACTGGCGGAAGGATGGCCCGCACCTTCTCCTCCCAGGGCCTGAGGTATATTGGCTTGGCAGGAGGGCCACTGCCGGTGTGTTGGCTGTTGATGTAGTCTTTCTTCAGCATGTCCCGTACCCTCCTGCGCACGTCATACCACCTGTTCTGGATGTCGGTCTTTGTGCGCCAACATGGTGATTGGGCGTTCACCCTGTTGATGATCCTCTCCCACATCTTGGTTTTCTGCGACATGGGGGTCTGTTGGACCAGTGTGCCAAACAGCTGTGGCTCCACCCTGAGGATCTCGTCTACCATGACTTCCAATTCACTATCTAGGAACTTGGGATTCTTCTTGGGGGCATGGTGATGGTTGGTGATGGTGGGTGATGTGTGTGTTGGTGTGCAGGTGAGGGTGTGTGAGTGTGTGTTTTGCTGGGTGTATGTGAGGTAGGTATTTGTTGGTGTGCTGATGGTGTGTGGCTTGTGTGAGGGATGAGCTGTGGGTGTGTGGTTGCTTTCTCTTGGGTGCTGGCAGTGGAATGGCATTTGCAAAGGCTCATGGTTGTGATTTGTGTCCTTTATATAGGTGGAGTTGTGGGTGTGTCTTTGTTCTCTGTCCCCACCCCCCCAGTATTTATTGGCTTGGTAATTGCTTGTTTGGCCTTTTTTTGGGTGATTTTTCCTTTGTGCTGTTTGTGTATGTTGGAAACGTTCTTGTGACCGAGTCGGACCCTGCATTGGTCTCGTACGGTGTTCTCCGTTTCGTTCACGCTGTGTTTGTGCAGTTTTCTATGCTGCGTACGCGTCGGTCACGGTGTATTGTGTTGCTTCGGCTCGGTTTTGTATGCGTGTCGGTCGTACGGCTTGGCCTCCGTCCGACTCGCTCGTGGTTTTCGCGCCTTGCATCGTACTTTGCGGTTTGGAGTTCGCGTGTACGTTTCGGTCGGATTTGTTCCGGGTGCGTGTTGGTCGGTTGGATTCGCGTGTTTTTCCGGCCGGATTGCTGTTTTCCGTGCGGCTCGGTCGGTCGACTTGGTTTCGGTACGTGTCGGTCGGATTTTTCGCGCCTTGCATCGTACTTGGCGTGTCGTGCGCCACGGGTACGTGTCGGTCGGTATTATTTCCGGATCCGAGTCGGTCGGCGCTTTTTCCGGCCCGAATCGGAATCGACCCCGTAGTCTTTCTACAGCAGCCATTACCAAACTGAGGTCCGCGGATCCCCAGGGGTCCGTGACACATTTCCAAGGGGTCCGCAGGCAGCAGATTTAAAAGTACTGCAAAGTTCCTTGTATAACCGGCAGTTTTATAGTAAAAGTGTCAAGATAACTCCGAGGATTAATGTAACTGCTGGACAGATATGGCAGTTTTGTCTAGTGGCAGCTTTGACCCATCAATGGTAGGACAGATGGTTAATATGCCTGCTGCAAAGATTGTGTACTATGCATTTTAAAGAACATTATTTTATTGGCATTGCTCAATGGGTTTCTGCTTTTGTCACAGAGATCATTTTGTTACTGTGCAGTACATAAATTACAATCTTAATCTAGCACATTGAACTATCATCAAAGAGCTGCATGCAAACTGCATGGTACAAGTTAGTCAGTTTTCTTTTTCCCCAGTCTTTAAATATCCTGATGCTTCTAAAAAAGGTTTGTTTGGGTATAAATAAATTCTTATTATTAATGTCAACGCTAACCACTGTGTTATGTTCTGAATCCTGAGTTTGTGCTTCTCCAGACCAAGCGCTCTTACAAAATGCCTACCAGTATTGATGGCATGTGAATCCTACACGTTGTAGTCCCCTTCGCCTTATGTAACCTTTTCTATACAATGATTTTCACATATAATTCATTGTCTCTGTATGTGTGTGATGTAAAGTGCTCCGACACCCTACACTGAAATAAAAGGTGCTATAAAACAAATGAAGTACATGTCACAGAGGGGCTATGGAGAGAAGAGAGGCACTGTTGGAGGGTGATAGTGAGGGAATCATTGAAGAGCCCCAACAAGGATTGTCATATCCTGGTGCAAAGCAAGGTCATCATTTACTACGCTTTAAAAGCTAACAATTGAATATAAAATGACAAATGTGTTGTAGAATGCACCAACTTTTCCCAAATTGTCTTGGGGGGAGAGCGCCCCCCTAAGCCCCACTTTGCATCTTTTTTCAATTTAAAATAATAACATTTTTGGGGATTTGAGTATTTGTTTGGTGCATACTTGCTTGTGTTTTCTTTGAAAATTACTGTTTTAATGTTTGATATTTAAATCGTACAAATTGCTTGGGGGGTCTCTGGCTTCCAATAGTGACTCAGTGGTGGTCCTCAGGGGTCAAAAGGTTGGGAGGAACCACTGCTCTTGGGAGGAACCACTGCTCTACAGTGTAAAATGAAAACTATTTTTCCTCAAATAAATTATAAATAAAACAATACCTACTCACCTAAAATAACCCACAATATGTTAAAAATAATGCAACACAAAAACTAAATTAAGAAACAAACTAATTGAAATAGAATTCCAAAAATATATAAACTCATTCAAACTAACGTTATAACACTAGGCAACTTACTCCCAAGTGAAGCAATGCATCCATAATATTTAAAACGATTGAATAGATACACTCCTAATTACATAAACCCAATATTTTTTAAATATGTGTTAAAATTGTATCTATTACAAAAAGAAAAATAATCATAAAAAATAAACTAATGAAAAAGAATTTTAATTGTTATATAAAAACATTACCCACCCAAAAAGCTCAAAATAAGCGGTAGCAAATAAATATGTAAATAAATACATGACGAAAAATAACTAACTAAACTCATCTTCATATAAAGAAGATAATAAATAAATATACTTTTGAATATTGTGTCCCACAGTATTTCTGCAGTCGCAAGATTTTTAACACAGTATTTTGGTCCAACTATATTTTGAACCTGATTTTCAGGGACCATACTAATTTCACGTCTGCTCTCTTAGTGGACAAGCATAGAGTTTAGGGCCTGATGAACAAAGAGACAGGTCGTAAATAGTGGGTGGAAATTGCGCACTGACTATTTGTGAAGCAACCAACGCACAAATTGATCAGGTTCCGAAATATGCAGTCACAGGGAGTCGCAGACAACCTGCTTAATGAATATTAATTAGGCAGCACACAGGTTGTGTTTAGATGCAAAAACACAGGGATGGTGGCCTGCAAGGAACAGCAGACCAACATACCTGTGTTTGTATTCTTACACAGGAAACATTTTTTAAAGCTGTCTTTATTCCTTTAAAGAAACAGTGGTGCATTAAAAAAGCCTGTTTGGGAAATCATCAGAGAGTGGGCAGTTGTTCTTTGGGTCACTTCCTGCTTCCCAAGAAGCCGTCAACATGATTCACAAAGGAAAATGTGTCCCAAGGGGAAACCTTCCTTTTGCAAACCAGTTATCACCTCAAATCTCAATGATTTTGCGAAATGCAGCTTTTTGCTGAAAAATCAAAAAGAGCTTTGTACATCAGGCCCTTGGTTATTTCTTTATTATCATACAGAATTACTTTATGGATGAGTGTACTCATCTGCTTTAGGAGGTCACAGCAGTAAACCTCTAGGTTCCAGTAACAATTGTGCTTGATGGGGTCATGAGTCAGTTTGTCTCTGTAACTATGTGTAGATCATTAGAATATCTCCATCTCAATTGCTCTCATAGAATGTCTCTTTCGTGCTATGCAGCCAATGTGTGTTCTATGCGTATAGTCATTTTGTGTGTGACTTTCCCTTTCTTGGCCTACCTTTTCTAGCAATGCAGTGTCCTGAGAACAGCCACTATGAGTTCTGTGGTGTAAGATGTCACAACGTCTGCCCAGACTACATGAAACATGCTGAGTGTGATTCCTCTTGCTTTGAAGGGTGCATCTGCAATAGTGGATTCTTCCAAAGTGAGGATGAGTGTGTCCCTGCTGAGCACTGTGGTTGTGCACACAATGACACATACTACAAGGTAAGTTATATTTGGAAGGTTTGATGTCATAGGAAGATGGTCTCATTCTGTGACCATTAGCATAAATATATAACAGGAAAGAAAATAATGACAGTGAAGGTTATCATCTTTCAAGCTGCAGGCTACTCCAAACTTTTCATTTTAGATTGACTTTACCTTTATATTTTGTCCCATATCAAAAGAGATTCACCCTTCTCTTCAGTCACACATATCTTGTTATGTTATATGAAGTTGATTTGTAGAGCGCTCAAATCACCCTTGAGGGTATATTGGTGAGCCAGTGGAGCTCCCTGATGTGAGGTGAGTTGTGGGTGTGGCGAGGTAGGTTGAGTACGAGTCTAGCAGCAGTGTTCTGGATGGTCCGTAGCCTGTTCAGGAGATTTTAGCATACAATGAGTTGCCGTAGTCAAGTCTGCTTGTGATAAGTGCTTGTGTGATGGTTCATCTGGTGTTCTGTGGTTGCCACTTGAAGATTTTCTGCAGCATCTGCAAAATGAAGAAGCAGGCAGAGCTCACTGCATTGACTTGTGCCGTCATTTTGAGATTGTCATCCAGGGTGATCCCCAGATTTCTGGCGTGGTCGATGGGTGCTGGTGTGGGCCCTAATTCTGTTGGCCACCAGGCGGAGTCACATGGAGAGGTCCAGTTTCCAAAGACCACTACTTCTGCTTTGTCAGAGTTGAGTTTCAGGCAGTTGTCCTGTGAGGAAGGAGCAGATCCAGTTGGAGTGCTGATACTTGGATGAAAATCTCATGAAGTCTTCTGATGATAGTGTGGTGGGAGACCATTTTGAAATCAATCAATCAATCAATCATAACATTTGTAAAGCACACTACTCACCCGTGAGGGTCTCAAGGCGCTGAGGGGAGGGGTGCTGCTACTGCTCGGATAGCCAGGTCTTGAGTAGCCTCCTGAAGGTGAGTAGGTCCTGGGTCTGCCGTAGGAGGATGGGGAGGGTGTTCCAGGTTTTGGCGGCGAGGTGTGAGAACGATCTGCCGCCGGTGTTCGCTCTTCGGATGCGGGGGACGGTGGCGAGGGCGAGGTCGGCGGAGCGGAGCTGGCGGTTCGGGGTGTAGAAGGTGAGTCGTCTATTGAGGTATGTCGGTCCGGTGTTGTGGAGTGCTTTGTGTGCTGGTTGAGGAGCTTGAAGGTGATCCTCTTGTTGACGGGCAGCCAATGCAGGTCTTTTGGGTGGGGTGTGATGTGGCTGTGGCGAGGGATGTCGAGGATCAGGCGTGCGGAAGTGTTCTGTATGCGTTGTAGTCGTTTCAGGAGTTTGGCTGAGACTCCTGCGTAGAGGGCGTTACCGTAGTCTAGCCTGCTGCTGACGAGGGCCTGGGTGACCGTTCTTCTTGTTTCGGTGGGAATCCACCTGTAGATCTTGCGGAGCATGCGGAGGGTGTTGAAGCAGGAGGACGAGACGGCGTTGACTTGCTTGGTCATGGAGAGTGTTGAGTTGAGGATGAACCCTAGGTTGCGTGCGTGGTCGGTGGGTGTTGGTGCTGCTCCCAGTGCGGAAAGCCGCAGAGAGGTCAAGCAAGATGAGGGCCTATTTTGTCCTAGGTCTAGGATGCTCCTGATGTTGTCTGCAGCTGTGATGAGTGCAGTTTCTGTGCTGGGATTTTCTGAAGCCTGATTATGTGCTGTTCAGTAGTTGGTGGAGTTTAAGGTAGCTTGTGAGTTGTTGTTGAAGGCCTTCTTGATCACTTTTAGTCAGTAGGGAAGCATGGAGATAGGATGGAAGTTTGCCATCTGGCTATGGTCAGCTGAAAGTTTTTTTGAGAAAAGCGCTGATTACTGCATGCTTCCATGCTTCTGGGAAGATGGTGGTGGTGTTCAGCTGGAGGTGTTCAGGATGTGCTAGTGGGTTCTGCTGACTGGTAATGCACCAAGGGTATAGATGTCATGGCGACAGGGGCCACTGGGGTCCCAGAGTGGACGGTTTCCATGATGGTGGCTATTTCTTTACTGGTCAGGGTTTCCATGTGGTCAGATGGTTGTCTTAGTTGGAGATGGGCAGGTCAGCTCTGTGTTTGCTGGGGTGTGGATGGGGTGGGAAGATCCTGCAGATGTTCGCAATTTGGTGTGAACAAGTTGGATAGGTCTTTGCACAGTTCTTGAGAAGGGGTGATGCTGTTGACGGAGGCCATAGGTGTAGTGAAATCATTGATGATGGAGAGGATTTCTTTGCTGCTGTTGGAGCTTCCTTTGATGGGTTAGTACTTTTTTCTAGGCCTCGTCAGAACTCGTGGAGTTTTACTATGCGGAATTCCACAGTGTTACCTAAAACCTTCATTGGATTTCACGGAGTTCCACGGAGTTCAGCGAGCGACGGAGTTTTAGTACATTGCGCTGCTCGCACTTATTTTTTACGCTGGGAACTTGTCCTGTGTTGGAAAATCAGCACGTACGGCACCACATGGCGTGTCAGAGGGCGTTGCTTCTTTCTTCCGCTTGAGTAGATTTTCTACTCAAGCGGCAGCTTTCAATGTGTGTGGCAGCTTTCTCAATGGGAGTGGTAGCGACCTGGTGTGACCGCCCACATTGAGAAACTCACTGGGAGGCGGTCTAGCGCTTGATTTTCTCGCTCACTCACCAACTTAACATTGGCGAGCCACCCACAAGATAAAAATCCGCCACACGGAGTGTGACAGCGTTTTTATGAAACTCTGCACTCCAAGTGCAGTGCAGAATGGGCAAAATTCCACAAACTCCACCGGAGGAGCAGAGTTTACCGCCCACCCCAACTTTTTTCTTGGTATATATGTTGCTGGTGTTACTTTGGAGGAGGTCTTGTTGGTGGATTCGTGGCAAGCCGTGCCACTTACTCTCTAGTTGTTTGCAGTGTCTTTTGGTGTCACAAAGGTCCCCTGAGTAGCAGCTGGATTCCTTGTTGATTCTTCTCTGTTTGCTGAGTTTGATGGGTGCCATAGAGTCTGTGCAGTTCTTGATCCAGTTGTTGAAGTTGTCAATGTCCTCATTGATGTTGATTGTAGGGTTGGATTGGTCCATGCAGAGGATGTTGAGCCAGTCTGATTACGAAATTTTGCTCCAGGTGTGGCTGTGTAGGCTAACGTTTGTGAGTGTGTCAGTTTTCATTGTGTTGACTTGGAAGTGGACTATGGAGTGGTCATTCCAAGTAAGGGTGGGCGGCAAACTTCGATCCTCCAGCACAGTTCGCAAAGTGTTGACACCCCGCACTCCGCTTGGAGCATGGAGTTTGGCAAAAAAAACCTCGGCCAAACGCCGGTGGAGCGGAGTTTACTGGATCGCGCTCACAGGATACTGCTGCGACCCTTTTGAGGAGATAAAAGGGTTGGTGCTGTGTGGTCACCATGGAGACGAGCTGGAAGGAAGAGGAGTGCAGGGCGTTGGGCATGGTTGGGAACAAGTGTGAAAAGAAGGGAAGAGGACATGGGAGAAGAAGAAGCAGGTGAGGAATGGGGGAGGTTGGGAAACGGCATTGGAGGGTGTGGGTGGGGGCAAAGGCTCCAAAGAGTGCCACAGGAACAGCTGCTGAAAAATCAAAAGAGCTAAAGGGCTGAAAAGGCTAAGGAGGCTAAAAGAGGACAAAAAAACAGACAAGAGTTTAAAAGGGCTGTAGAGGCAAAGGAGGCTTAAAGGGCGGAAAAGAGCAAAAAAGAGACAAAAGACTAATCAAGGATATTAGAGGAAATTAAGAAGAAGGAAAAAGGGTGATGTAGCGAAAGTTGTGAGACTGTGCAGCAGCGCATGCTTCGGCAGAGGGAGCAACAAGTGGGCCAGAGGAGCCTGAGTTTGAGAGAGTGCAAAGTGCAGACAAAAACCATGAGAAGGGGACACAGGAGATGCAAAAGAAAATGTGAGCAGAAGGCCACAAAGAAGGTGTGAGAGAGAGCAAAAGTTGTGAAAGAGAGAGAGAGACTAGGGACAGCGATGGGTGACTCAGACAACGGGTGACTCCAGCCAGCCCAGCAAGCCGGGTCTGAAAGGGCTTTGGAATGGTCAGGGTCAGAGGACCGGTCACTGTTAAGTGTGGGTGGGGCTGGGCCTAGGCACCTTAGCATAATCCCACTTCTTCTCTTATTATTTAGGATGCACATATGTTTCATGTGTGCTTCATGTAGAGGAGAGCCTGGTGAGGTGCTCAATGAACAGGGTATGGCCTAGTTCTCTAACGATCTGATGGCGATAAGCTTCCTAGGTAAAGGGCAACGCCATATTTTTATCTGAATGGCTCCTAAAGACCCCTGTTTTCATAAAATGCTGCCATTGTTTTTGTTCCCTTGAATTTTCAACGTAGCACACTGAAATTATTTCACCTCAATTATATAATGCTCACAAGTTGAAACTCTACCAGATGTTTAGTTTGTTTATTTTTGTTGTTTTTTTCTGTTTTTTTAAACTTAATTAACAGCATCGTTTGATTGCTTTATGTATCATTCCCGTCTATTACAAAACTATCCCAAATTTGCCACTTAGTAAAGAGTGCAAACTAATTTCAAATGACTACATTTCTTTCAGACGTTTTCCCTCTTCTTCCACACTGTGCATATTGTTAATCTTTCATTTTAAATTAACACATCCGTTTTTAAATGTACTAACAGAATGATGTGATCTTATCGGTTGGCAAGAGAATTTCATAGCATCTAAAAGGGGCATTGCAGTAAGAGCTGGAACACTCACTCCTTTTCTCTTCTCTTTGAAGCCTCAATCACCATCAGTATGATTGCTTCTAAAGTTCAATATAAGAATGATTTTGTTCGCAGTACACCTCATTATAAAATGACGTCCTGAATGTTTTCAGATGTTGAATAGCGAGAATACATGGGCTACACAACCAAGGTTTATGGAGCAGTAGAGACAAATTTGGGATTAGTGCCCAAGAATAATTTTGTCTACGTTTTTAAAAGGTCAAATGATACATAAGTTATTATATCAGTTTCTTTCATGCAATCAAAATTGTTATTGTTCTTTTGAGTGTAATTTCAACACCCTGGATAGGATAGGGATGCTGCAATCTGTTCAAGAGGTCACTAATGCTGTTAAATATTGGTCCTACTACACAGCATTGTGCATGTCTAAAGGTGAGCTATGGAGAAAGGTTTTAGTTGACGGTGGCCCATTCATCAGCAACATTATGTCACTCGGGAGCACAGAGTGATGTTATAATGACATACAGATTGGGAAAAAGGCCTTTTAGTTTGTCCATTTTTCAAATTGGTCCTTCTCTTATCAATGCTTTAGGAGACCTCCAGAAGATACACTGGCAGCAAGACACATCTTTTTACCAAGCTTTGCAGTGCTGTACTTTGCTTCATGTTACAGTGCTTATACAGCATGTTCTGCTCCAGCATCTTTCCGCGGCTCTGTAGATATTGGCATTCTTCTAGGTTGTTGTGATGTTGCCAAGCGTACAAATTAAAAACAATATTTGGCATAAAGAATGTTTTTGCAGACACAGGAAAGGCCTCTTCTCTCTCCAAGAAAGTATTGGCTTCAACCTGTGCTGGGCTGACCAGAGAGAGATGAACAGACAACTGCTGTTGTGCTGGGACTGTGGTGACAGTGGTGGTGGCGTGGTGTTGTGTGCTGCTGTTACCCCCATTGCTTGCTATGATGGGGAGAAGAGGACATAGAAAGACTTAGGGGCCGATTCCGATCTCGGCCGGTAGTGCTCCGAATCGGATTCGGATTTACCGGATCCGATTCGGAGCCCTGTTTCCCGACCGAATCGTACGCGGGTCCGGCCGAGCGAGTACGATGCAGGCACCCGCGAAATCTCCGACCGACTCGAATGCGGATTCAACACGCTCCGACCGACTTGCATGGACACGACTCGCACCACGCTATGGAGACGTATCCCGGCCGGGTAAGTACGATGCGCGCCGCGAGCAGTCCGACCGACTCGCACCGTCCGGCTCGAAAAAGCTGTCGGAGCCGGACTTTGGGGTCCGCGTCGGACCCCCTGTACGTGTAGGCGCGCGAGTCGCACACAGGGGGACCCCTGGGTCCCCCTACCTGTGCATGTACGCCGCGATGCGCATGGACGCGTACACGCTGTAGGGGGCGCCCTTGTCCGCCTCGCACCCATTGAGTCAATGGGAGCCCGCGTACGCGTTGTACGACAGGCTCCCATTGACTTCAATGGGAGTCCGACATGCGCATCGTACTCGTTCGGTCGGACTGCCAGAGTCCGATTCGGTCAGAAATCTCTCCGGGTCCGGCTCGGTCGGAGAGATTTCCGGCCGGAATCGGAATCGGCCCCTAAATGTATTGATCCAGGGTTTGATGTAATGTTATCTTTCTGATCCTGGGCTTTAGGACTATGAGCTAAATGTGATGCCTTCCTGAAGCCACAATGCTATCACACCGAAGGAATTTACCTGTCAAAGGCCAGTGTCTGCAAGAAGGGCCGCAATGCTGGGGGAAAAGACCACAGGCACATGACACCTCCAAAAGATGCCTTCGCATTCAGGAATGACAAAAGATGAAAATCCAGGTCAAAGCAAGCACAAGGCAGAACTGTAGAAAAACATGGCTGAAAGTACCCACTGGACTGACGTCGATCTTTAGCGATAAGGAATCTGCCCAAAAATACTACAGCTGAATTGTGATGCAGATCCAGATGGAAAAATCTTTTCTCTTTATAAGAGGAAACAGGAAGTAGAAAGTTACAAACTGTCATATTGCCTGGGCCCTTAGTAAGAAAACACACCTTGAGGATTTGAGCTGCCAACCTTTTGTCACACCTCGTGCCTCACAGTGGGTGAGCAGACAAAATATCGAAAATAATATATCGATATACAATAATATCGAAGTTAAAATATTGAAGGGACAGAATATCGAAGGGACAGAATATCGATGGACAGAATATCGACCCTAAGGTAAATAATATCGAATTTTTTAATATCGATGTTACTAATATTGATATTTGTATTATTGTTATGTATTTTATGTTTTTAATATGTATGTGTTATATGTGTTTTTGTTAAGTGTTCTACTTGTTTAAAAATATATGTATACAATTTTAAATGTTAATAAAAAAAGATTTTAAGTTAAAAAAAAATTGTTGTACTGTAGCGGGTTGTGGGTTTATAGGGGAATAGGGTGGGAAGTAATTTAATTATACTAAATTAATTATTAATTTTTAGGAATTATAAATTAATTTTAATTATTTTTTGCGTTTAAGTTCTGTAGCGGGTTGTGGGTTTATAGGGGAATAGGGTGGGAAGTAATTTAATTGTAATTAAGTTATAATTTATTTTAATTAATTGTTATTGATAATTATATAATTGTTAATTAATTAATAATTGGTAATTAATTTTTATTAATTGGTGTTTAATTTTTATTAATTCATTAATTGATCATCATGTAATTTAAATGTAATTAACTTATAATTTATTTTAATTAATTGGTATTGATAATTATATTATTGTTAATTAATTGATAATTGGTAATCAATTATTATTAATTGGTAATTAATTATTATTAATTAGTTATTAATTTTTATTAATTGATTAATTGATCATTATGTTAAGTGTATTATTTTATCATTGGAGTGTGTTGTGCGTTTATAGGGGAATACTTTTGGAAGTAATTGAAATCTAATTAAGTAATTATTAAATTTATTTTTGGGTATTGATAATTAATTTATTGGATATTAATTATTAATAGGTAATTTTTTAAAATTACAATTTTTGGGTTCTAAAAATTAATTTATTGTTCTTTTATTATTAATTGGTAATTAAGGGGCTCATTACGATACCCGGCGTAAAAAAATCCGCCAGGCATGGAAGCGGCAAAAATCCGCCCGCACACACCGCCTGAACACCGACCACGCCATTATGAGTACACAAACCGAAAACCGCCATCGGCGGAAAAATCACACAAAATACCGCCCGCCATCGTCCGAGTCGGAGTCAAACCGCCCGCCACGGACGGAAACACGCACGACAACACAAAACCGCCCGCCCACACGGCCGACACACCGCACGTGAAATTACGATCGCACCGCCATGAGCGCGGAAAAACCACAAATATACCGCCCGCCAGCGCAAACAACGCCGATGAGAATCGACACGGCAGAAGCCATGGCGCCCACGTACCTGCACAGAAACCATCCGCACACAAAACCAATAGCACACAACATGGCCAACAAGTCGACACAGCAAGGCACACACAAATACACAAGCACAGTACACATCCCGAAAACACCCCCCGGACAAACAAAAAATACAAAGGCCAGAACCCCAGACACAACACACCTGAAAACAACAGACCATGAGGACACACCCACATAGGTGAGTACAAAAGCAGCACTCCCACAGACCACAACCCCTTGCTACATTGCAAACCAGAGAGGAGAGGAGAGGACACAGTGACACAGCAAGGACAGCAGCACACCACAGAAACGCACACATCACAACCACCACCACCACCACCAAACACCACCACCACAAACCCCCTGCACATTACACAACACACACCGCACCAGCACCACAAACACCATGGCACCACAAAGGATGCCCAAGTTCACGCCCATGGAGCTGACGGTCATGGTCGACGAGATCATCAAGGTGTACCCACAAATCTATGGGAACATGGTCCAGCACACACCACTAGCCACCAGAAACAGAATGTGGACCCGGATCGTAGACCAGGTCAATGCAGTCGGGACCCTGCCCAGGAACAGAGTCGAGATAAACAAACGTTGGAATGACGTAAAGAGCCTGGTCAAGAAGAAGGAGGGCAAAAACAGAGAGCTGGCTGCCGTCACTGGCGGAGGGAATCCCGCGCTCTTTAAGACCTTCAAAGCGTGGGAGGAGAAGGTGCGAGTCGTAATCCATCCGGAGATCCTCGCCGGATTAGCAGGGGGAGTGGAGGCTGGTAAGTACAAACTAATGTATACTAGCATACCGCTATGTACTCACATGCGCAACCACCATGCCACAGCTCCCAGGGACAAACACCCCCATGTCCAGCACACAATACACAACACATCACACGCACATGCAACAGACACTACCACACACAGGCCAAACCGAACAACTGTAAGATGCGTGGGGACATGTGTACACTAAGCCAGCCACGTAACCACCAACAGGTCCCCAAATATGCCAGAAGCGCCACAACGAGCACCCACCACACCCATGTGTCCGCCACAGCTGCACTAACCGACAAGTAACAGGTAAGTGGCAGGAACACAAAGTGCAGTGGGTGGGAGGGTGGACAGCCCAAGTACAACACACACCAGGCCCCTAGTCCCACAGCACAGCAAGGAGGAGCATCCCCCACACCCCACAGCCACGTGTCAGCCACCGCAGTGCACAACGACAGCCGAAAGGTAGACATCACGGTCCACAGCAATCGGTGTCAGTGGGTGTCCAGCCACCCCCACGACCCACTACACCCCCCACCCCCACAGACCTGCAACATGGAGCACCCCCCGCTTAGAGCCATGTGGCATCCAGTACAGTGCACGCACGAACAACTTGCAGGTGGGAAACTGGACAGGGCTGGATTACTGGAGGCATGAGGACCATAACACCACCAACACATGGGACATGTCACGTAGCACACGGACACGCAGCACCGCCCACCGTCACGAACAAGTGAACAATGTGCACACGGACATGAACAGCAGACTCACACCCCACATGACCCATCACAGACATAGCAACACCCAAGGAGCCACGTCTGCATGCACAAGCCACACTGAATATAGTCCCACACGGCAGCCACTGTGCAACTCATCACACACAACCGAAACACCATTGAAGTCCTGTCCATGTAGCCCCCACTGCCTGTCAACCCCACACCCCACAACTACGCCTATGTAAGACAAACAACACTAGACGCAACAGAGCGGAACAACAGAAATGCACACGAACACCACTGAACCCATCAAACTCACAGACACACCATGCACATACAACATACCATCCATCCCATCCGTCAGCCCCAGTCACATGAAAGGCATGTCATCCGCACAGCTGCCACACATACAGCAGTCACGCTAAGACACATGCCCATGACCAACCATGTGCCAGAAGTCAATTAAGCGCACAACACACTGTGAGCAACAACACACAACATGGGCCACACCCCCCCCGAGCACTGCAGTGATGCACATGGCACAGGGCAGCACGCACACCAAGGAGATGGGACAACTGCAATACGTTGGCTGGCACACAACTATCACTCACTCATAACGATGCGTCCAATGCCATGTCCAGTAACCACAACAGACAGCAAATATGCAGGGCAAGTCAGGCATGCACACACCTCAGACCATGCACTGTCATGCTGCCACAACACATGTCACGTTCGGCACCCATGGCTCACAGCATGTACCCCAAAAGCATATCCCCTCCCAAATGCGAATCTGGGGCATGGCCCCCATGTTGCCATATGCGTTCCTAAGCGTTCCATTTGAACCCCAAAAGCATATTCCATCCCAAATGCGAATCTGGGGCATGGCCCCCATGTTGACATATGCGTTCCTAAGCGTTCCATTTGAACTCCAAAAGCATATTCCATCCCAAATGCGAATCTGGGGCATGGCCCCCATGTTGCCATATGCGTTCCTAAGCGTTCCATTTGAACCCCAAAAGCATATTCCATCCCAAATGCGAATCTGGGGCATGGCCCCCATGTTGCCATATGCGTTCCTAAGCGTTCCATTTGAACCCCAAAAGCATATTCCATCCCAAATGCGAATCTGGGGCATGGCCCCCATGTTGCCATATGCGTTCCTAAGCGTTCCATTTGAACCCCAAAAGCATATTCCATCCCAAATGCGAATCTGGGGCATGGCCCCCATGTTGCCATATGCGTTCCTAAGCGTTCCATATGAACTCCAAAAGCAAAGTACAAACCAGACCCAGGATGGGCCAGGAGCCCGCATACACCAGAGTCACAATGAGTAGGGGCAAAGCAACACACCCATCGGCATGGCCAATCTGTCCCATGCCACATGTGCACAGCACACAGTCCCATTGCCTAGCACACACAACTACAGATGCCACAGCCACACACTCGCCTCCGGGAAACCCATGTACGAGATTGCACGAACTGCCAATGTCAGACGACTAATACATACTTCGCCAGGTGCAACACAATAACAAATCTCATTTTCTCCACAGGTGACGAACTGCTGGACGCTGGGGATGGAGACAGCAGCCAGCACAGCCAGCCTACAAGCCCCCAACGAGGACACACGGATCTGGAGGATCTGTCCACCTCTTCGGACACGGACCACCAAGCTGGCCCATCTGGCGTGGCAGGGCCCAGCCGCTCCCCAGGACCCCTCCTACCCACCAACCCATCATCCAGGGATGCTGAACAGTCCCAGTCCCCTGCTGCCACTGTCGTTGCGGCCACACCCACGGTCATTGCGGCCACTACCACTGCCGCAACCGCCACCATCGCCGCACCGACCACCACCGCCTCCACCACCACCACGTCTTCGCTGGCACCAGCCCCAGCGCAGGTGGTGGCCCGGCCGACTGGATCCACCCTGGGAGCCACAGCGAGGACCGTGGTGAGCAATGTGGCTAGGTGGGCAGGCCGGTGGCAGCAGGACTGGTAGGAGGAGCAGGGTCAGGGAAACGCCAGCCTCCCCTGGGAGCCATGCCCTGCCTCAAATGGCCAGAGTCCTTGGGGCCTATGAAGAGGCCCAAGGACAATGGGCCAGGTCTGCTACTGACACGCGGGAGGTGCTGGGGGTGCTGAGGTCCATGGACGCCCATATGGGCCAATTCGTGTCCCGTATGGACCAACTCGTGGACCTCATGGGCCAGCTGGTGGTGGCGGTGGGGTCACAGGCAAGGCCAGCAACACCACCTCCGCCACCACCTGCTAGGGCGCAGGGTCGGCCAGCAGTGTCTACTTCCCCTGCGTCCACAGCCAGTGAGCACACCTCACCCACCACCAGCAGGTCGCCACCACACACCCCCCCTCCCAAACGTGGAAGGGGCCATCCGAAGAGGAAACAGATCTCCCGGGAGGACTTCGCACGCTCCAGTCGCAAGTGAGGCAGCCAGCCAGCCTTCCGCCAGCCTTCCTTGACCAGCCACTGCATTGACTTGCTCTACGATCCCACTCCACACAGCCAGCTGGATGGCATGTGTGTGTTGGACTATGGACATAGAACCAGTGGGTACACCCTGATCATCACGCAGCCATGACCGACAGCTCATTGTCACTGCACGCACCACTTTTGTTATCACCTTACACACAATCACATGTCACAGTTCGTAATAAATGCACCTTATTCACTAACTGCTGTTTGTGCCCTGTGTTTTATTTGTACGGAATACAACGGCCACCTTGGGCGGAAGGGCACCTGATGCGTGGCATGGCAATGGAATCCGGAGGGCCTGTAGGGACCTAGGGGTGGGAGACAGAACAGGAGCACATTCAATGAGTGTGTCACACACCCATCACACAGTACATGTCAACAACTACAAGCAATGTACACACATCGCACAGAGCAATAGGGCACAATGCCACAGTCACCAACAGTGGCATACTACCCTGGCCATGGAGCGTTGACACACTGCACGCAGTGAACATACGGCCACCCTGACACAGCACACACACACCTGCACAGATACAGACACATCATCCGTCGTACATGGACACTCACCGTCAAGTGAAGTAGCGGGCGATGAGCTGCTGGCGCACATTCCCAGCTTCCTCCTCTCCGCTGTCCACCTCACTCGAGCTGTCCTGGTCTGCGGGCTGGGGCCCTGGTTGATCTCCGTCATCCACAATGAGGGGGATCTGCTTCCGAATGGCCAGATTGTGCAGCATGCAGCACGCCACCACTATCTGGCACACCTTCTGTGGGGAGTACGCCAGTGCACCCCCGGTGCGGTCCAGGCACCTGAACCTGGACTTGAGGAGGCCAAAGGTACGCTCGACCACACGTCTGGTCCTCCCATGTGCCTCATTGTATCGATCGTCTGCTGGGGTGCAAGGATTCCTCAATGGACTGAGCAGCCATGCCCCATTCGGGTACGCAGAGTCACCTGGGTGTGAGGGACACAGAGAACCGTAGCTATTCCAACTGGACAGGGGACAGCATCGCACAACCAGCACGCTACACCACTCCACATACTCACCGACAATACAGGCACGATCCTGTTGCAGATTGGCCATCAGTCGTGGCAAGATGCTGTTGCGCATTATGTGTGCGTCATGGGCCGAGCCTGGAAACTTTGCACACACGTGGGTGATCACCATGTCCGCAAGGCACACCACTTGCACATTCAGGGAGTGAGTGTGCTTCCTGTTGCGGTACAGGTGCTCAGTGGCCTGTGGTGGAACAAGGCCGACATGTGTGCAGTCAATGGCTCCCACGACGTGTGGGATTCTGCCAAGGGCATAGAATGCACCCTTCACTGCCGCCAATTCACGAGCCCTGGGGAAGCGGATGTACCTGTTCCGGTACAGCATCATGGCTGCCAGTACATCCCTCAGCACCTTGCTGAACATGGGCTGGGACATCCCTCCTCCACTGCCCACTGTGTGCTGGAATGACCCAGTGGCGAAGAAATGCATGGCGGCCATCACCTTAGCCGTGGGGGTGACAGCAGTCGGATACACCCTGCGGGGACGGAGATGGGGCTCTAACATGGCACACAGTCGATGCAGAGTTGGCCTGTCCAGCCGAAACTTCCTGATTACCTCTGTATCGTCCATGTCCGCCAGCAATTGGTATGGGCGGTCAATGTTCGGTCTCCGCCTGGGTTAAATGGCAGAGGACACATGTCAAAGCAACACGGCACATAGCAATTTCGCATACACATCACTGACATGACTGAGCAAGCACATGAGCCACAGCCCAGCTGTCAAGCTGGGACGGCACGGCCACAATACACTTACACAGGTCTCCCAACAATGGCAATGGCAAGTGAGACATACCACTGCCATGTGCATGCACATGGGGATCTAGGCCCCAATGACTTGCGGGGCGTGCTGATGGGGACTGACTGCATATTCGTCAAGCGGCAACGCCACGGCAACATGAGTGTCTGCTGAGCATGGAACTGCTTCTGAGGCTGGATGAGTATGGCACACGACGACGACGATGTGGGCACGGGCTGAGCGGCCAATTCAAGTGGGACCTGTGGCACGAGGGGATATGAGACAGTAGTAGGTGTCAGCACTGCACCCTATGTACAGCACTGTACGGATCACAGCTCCCGAAACATTGACTGGTGTCCACATTGACAGCCCCATGCCAAGACGGCTGTGTGCTTGCAGTCACACGTCACAGGTGAGAGGTTACATTGCACGTGCCAGGTGGCAGTCGTACATAGTGGGAGCTGGCATGTGTGTGCATGTGTCTCCTGTTCAGGATCCACCAGATGGGCGCTGACTCTGTACTGACCATTGGACACAGCATGTTCCGTGGAAGGCTTGTGTGTGTGGGATGGTGGCACTGGATGTGCCTCCGTTGGGTGGGGGGCCATGCACAGGGCGGGTACGTCGATGATTGCGCATTGTTGGTCACGGTGGGTGCACCAGCTAAGATGTGTTGCCCTGTGTTCAATTCCTATGTCCGCATGATGATGGACTGTAGATGTGGGCAGACTACACATTGGTCGATGTGCTGTCTATATGCATGTGCCTTCACACCAGGCACAGCTGCCCCTGCACATGTGACCCCTGCTGGACTCGCTGCTGGGTCTGTGGAGCTGATGCACCTTCTGCGCATGGGGCGGACAGCTCTCCTCACTTCCCTCATTGCGCATGTCATGACTTTGCCGCAGGTGACATGGGTCATGGAGGGCCCACATGTACGCGTGGGTAGGCTACACATGATTGTACACTGGTCGCCACCCCCAGTCAGTGTTTCGAATGGGAAGGTTGTCGTGCTGGTGGTATGTTCGATGTGGCGGATGGGCGGGCCTAGGTGTGGGCTTACATTCCGGACATGGGGGGTAGTTGGATTGGCGACTAGTTGCAGTGCACACGGGACACGTCTCTTCCTTTCCACATCTGGGTCATCCCTTGTACTAACTGACAGTGATACAGTCATCTTCGCCCCAGCCCTCATGTCCTCCCCTCGCCCCCCAATATGCATGCTCACCTGCGAGGCTAGCGCTTGCACAGGCAGCCCCAAGCTCGCACCAGAGAGGGCAAGGAGTGAATGTGTGGGTCCAGTTGCATGAGTGGGCTGTCTCAGGGTATGATGTGTGGCGGGACGCCGTCCACCTGCGTGGTGCCCCAAATGGAGACCCGGCCTGCATGGACTATGCATCACAGTCTTCGCCTTCCGGATCCGCCACCTGCGACACCCAGTGGCTGTGGCTGCCCTTGCGGCCAGGCCGCGTCCGTCTGTGGCTGTTGGCCCACACATTCACTCTTTGGCCTCTCTGGGGAGGGCTCGGGGGTGGTGGCGCACGCGCTTGCACTTAGTCGCAATGGCATGTGTCGTGGTTGGTATGATGGGCAATGGATGGGATGGTGCGAGCCACCTCCCGTGACGTCAGTGCTGCTCGTGCTGTGGTGCGTCCCCCTACACTTCCATGTGACTTGTGCCATGCTAGACGTTGAGGTTCTATTGCCTGCGTGATATGACCAGGAGGAGCGCGAGGAGACCTCTCACACACCATGCTCCACTGCCATCCCGTGCCCTGTATCGCCTGTGCGGATTGACTATGTTGGGGTTACACCTGGTCGACTGGGGCTGTGTGTGCCTTGTCAAGGGGCATGGCGGGCGCACAACAGGATCCAGCTTGTCCACAGAGGGTGGGCTGAGGTGCGCCTGGTACCGCCTTGTACGTGTGCCCGGCTGCTGTGCACACACGTGTTCACTCCCCCCGACAGGTGTCCTCTCACAATGCCCAGGGAAGCGGTGGTGTACTGTTCATGACCCCTCCCAACACGGCGTGCTCCAACTTGGCATGTGCGCATCTACCCGTCGCACCCACCCACCTGAGCACTGCGTCCATACGACTTCAAACGACACATGTGTGTCTTCCACAGTAGTGCTACTCATTTGCGTTGACATCCAATACCAGTGGACTACATGGTCATGTCACGACTGCCGTGTACTTCACATACTCTCATCCTCTCTCATTCGTACTTGTGAAATGAGTCAGCGGAGACAGTTTTGGTTTCAAACATTATATTGAGTCATCTGTCCTCTGTGATGCAGTATAGTGGACACTACTGGCAGCGGAATACATGTTGAGGATATACTGAGCATGATTACAAATGGGATAGGGTGTGGGGTTACATCTGCTTGGCCAAGGCTGTGCTAATGTACATTTACGTATAGCTGCGGAGCTGCGGACTTTGACACAGACGGTATACATGTAGCCTACCAGACCGCTCGGCATCATGGGCACAGTCCATCTCAGTTCCATGTGACAGGTTTGCTGCGGTTGTTCCTCATGCACGCGTGCATGTGAGATGACATCAGGGCATGTGCTTGCATGCATGCAGCGGCGTGCCACTTGTTGTTGCACTGTGGTGGTTACTGGACATGTCACAGTCACTGGGGTCGTGTTGTTGTTGTATGCACTTGTCGTCCATGCAAAGGTCCTGGTATGGGATTCCCGGGGCGGGGGTGGGAGGGGTGCAGCACCCACAGACTCCAGGCGACCTATTCATGTCCACTGAGCGGTGTGTGTGTCCATGTGCGCTGGATCCATGTCGTGTCCTGGTTGTTCGTGCAGTTCCGTCCATGTGGGTGCGATGCACAGAGCCCATGCCACTGCCTCCCACGATGCATGCGGTGTTCCTGGATGTGATGGGGAACAGTGTGCATGTCCCGGTCATATCCGATGTCATGGCGATGTCGTTGATGGTGTGGTTACAGTTGCCGGTCGTTTGGTATGGCTGTTGTGGTGGTGACTGGCCAGTCCGTGCGGAAGCTGAGCATGGGTGCGGGGTTGGACTTCATAGGTCACTCGGGGAACCTGCGTTGTGGTCCGACGTATTTACAGGTTGTCAGGTATGCGATGCCGTCCAGCAGGGCTTCCATGTCATTGGTGGTGTACATGTTTGCCAGCCAATGAAGCGGATGGTGGCTGTCAAGGTGTTGTTCGTAGGTTGTCCCTTGGAGGACCATGATGGGGCATGCTGGGTGACATTCGATGTAGCTGTTCTCGATGATCCGTCGTGTGGAGGCACAGTGGTTCCATTTCAGTGCGCGTGCGATGTTGGCCACATACGCCATGCCCCCATAGGCAGAGCAGGCCCTGTCGTGTGCGTCCAGAGGGAGGAGTAGTGGTAGCAGGTCCGCCTTCAGACATGCCGGGTTGGAGAGGCATATCTCGACGGGATGCTGGTAGGGACACCTCCGACAGTAGAAGACGGGCATGACGCAGCTGAACAATGTGATGCGGTAAGTCAGTCGGTAACTTACGTTCAGCAGGGACAGGAGATCGCATCCCAATGTATGTATCGTGTTGGTTTGGTACAGCTTGAGCTGTTCGGCGTAGTTGGGTAGGTGTGTTGCGGTTGCCATTTCGCAGCGGTTCGTAGAGGTGGCGTGCTCCGGCTGTGTGTGCAGTCTGCAATGTGCACGCTCCGGGGTTGCTGTGAGCTCTGTGTAGTCGTGGGGAGACAGGACTTGTGTTCTGTTGGCTTGTTTGGAGGACACGGGCCCTCTTCCCACATGCTTCTCAGACAGTTCAAGGTCAGTGCTGTGTGACTCCTTCCAATTAACTTGCATGTGGCCGACATGGGGGAGTGTTTTCTTCTTTCTTTCCCGTCCGTTGTGTGCTTCTGTGATATGCGCTATCTGCCCTGTGGTCGGTCGCCTCGGCATGCCTGTGTTGGTCTATTCTTGGACAATGGCTGTATTCACCGGCTTCTGTCGTAGGGCTGTGGTTTCGGTGTTGGAATGGAAGGTCATTCAGTGCTGTCTGCTCTCCCTTGTGTGGGCGGCAGGCTGCCTTTCCGCTCTGCGTTGGGCCTTGTGTGTGGATGTAATTCTTAGGCCACCTGTTGTCGGTCCCCGGGCTCTTTGGTGTTCCGTTTCATGTGTCTTGTTCATATGTGCAGGGTGGTATGGGTTTTTCAGTGTGGTACTGGCGTTCCTCTTCCCGAAGGGGCCCTGCTTCTCCTAGTTGGTGTTGCCGCCGCTGTGTGCTTCGCCATGTTTGTTACACTGGGGTGTGTCCTGCTGTTGCGTGACTTCACTGACATGTGTGCGTCGGTTGTGTGGCGTTGGGTGTTGTCCGTGAATTGGGCGTTGGGGACATGTCTGTGGCCGGCCTGTCACGTGTCATGTGCGTTCGGGGTGGGGCTGATGTGTGTGCTGCTTGGTTGTGTCCCTGTGTCTGTGTGCGACGCATGCATGGCGCTGCGGTTGGCCTCTGCGTTGTGCGCATGTGTGGCGGCGTCATCGGCGCTTTGGGGCCGTGACGGGGTGGTTGGTTCCTAGTCCCAGGTGGTGTGTACACATGTGTTCTGCGATGTTAGGATTTGGCCTGTGTGTCATATGTGGATGCAATGGTGGATGTGTAGTGTGCACGCGCTGGTGGGGGTTGTCCGCTTTTTCCGCCCTTGCACTGTGTGCGCTGTTTGCGTGCACTTGTTGTGTGTGTGCCTACCTGCGTCTCCGCGGTACGTTGCGTCCTTGGTGGTGCATCAGCAGAAGCATGGGAAGGGCCTGCAGTGCTGGATTCATGCCCGGGGTGCCGCTTCTTCGTTGTCCGTGCTCTGCGTCCGTGTTTCCGCCTCTCTTTCACGTGCGGTGTCTCTTTGCCGTGGGAGCCGTTTGTTTGCGGCATCGTAATTTATGCGCCGGGCGGGACGTGTTTCGTCGGACGGTGTGTGTCAGTTGGGCTGCGCCGCTACGTGTGCGGGCGCACTTTGATGGCGGACGGTGTTGCTGGCTTGCCGGCGGTGTTTGGCCTGCTTTTCGCATCGTAATTGGGCGGGCGTGTGGACTGCTGCGTGCCGGCGGTAACTGGTGGTTTTTGCATCCGCCAGCACGGCGGTTGTGCTTCCGCCCGCCATCGTAATGGGCCCCTAAATATTATTAAATATTATTTATTGATAAATTTAATTAATATATTAAGAATTATTTATTAATTGATAATTAATGTTTAATTATTATTATTATTGGTATAAAAAAGCATTTAATTGTTTAATATTAGTTAATTGGTAATTAAGGTTTAATAATGTATATGTTTTTTGTTATTAAAAATATTTTATTGTTCAATATTTATTATTTAGTAATTAATATTTATTAATTATTATTTATTGGTATTTATTATTAATTTATTGTTAATACATTTTCTATTGGTAATTATGTTTTTAATAATTATTTATTGGTATTGGTAAATAGTTTAAAGTTATTTAATAATTCATTAATTATTTTTAAAAATTAATGTATTTATAAGTATGTTATTTGTAACTTCTACGCTATCCAACACTTCCCCTACTGTTGCACTCTCTGGAGTTGGAATAGTAATTTTTACCCCTACGCTATCCAACACTTTCCCTACTGTTGCACTCTCTGGAGTGGGAATAGTAATTTTTACCCCTACGCTATCCAACACTTTCCCTACTGTTGCACTCCCTGGAGTGGGATTAGTAATTTTTACCCCTACGCTATCCAACACTTTCCCTACTGTTGCACTCTCTGGAGTGGGAATAGTAATTTTTACCCCTACGCTATCCAACACTTTCCCTACTGTTGCACTCACTGGAGTGGGCATAGTAATTTTTACCCTCACGCTATCCAACGCTTTCCCTACTGTTGCACTCCCTGGAGTGGGAATAGTAATTTCTACCCCTACGCTATCCAACACTTTCCCTACTGTTGCACTCTCTGGAGTTGGAATAGTAATTTTTAGCCCTACGCTATCCAACACTTTCCCTACTGTTGCACTCTCTGGAGTGGGAATAGTAATTTTTACCCCTACGCTATCCAACATTTTTCTTACTGTTGTTTTTTTGGGGGTTGTAATAGTAGTTTTATTCCCTGTGCTATTTAATATTTTTTATATTATTTTAGTTAATATAGTATATAATTAATTTTAAAAATATTAAAAGTAAATTTTATTTTTTTAATTTGTTATTATAATTATTTAATTTTTATTTATGTTATTGTTTTATGTGTATAGATGTATTTGTAATTTATAATATTTTTTAATAATTTATAATTTATTAAATTAATTATTCAAACTGATTATAAAGTAAGTATATATATTATATATTATATGTATATGTTTAATTAATGTTTTATTTAATTATATATGTTACTTATTCATTTTAAAAATTATAAAATATTTTTAACTATGTTTATTTTAATTATAAGTATTATTTAGTTTATTTTACATATTATTTTTAACAAAAAAAAAACGATATTTTTGATAACGATATTATTGACATCGATATTTTTGTTGCGATATTTTTGTAGGTCGATTTTTTGACCTTCGATATTTTGTCAGTGATCCTCACAGTGGTGCCAAATGGGAGTTCCTGTGCTGCGCAATACCACTTGGAAGAAGCAAAACACAAGAGAAGACAGACCACAGTACAGCAGCATGAGAAAACCACCAACCCTGCCAAGCTGCTGAAAAAACTGTTAAATAGAGGCTCTCCACTGCCTGACTCCAGCAGGTAAATAGAATCAGGCAGATTGTGCCTTCCCACCAGGACCGTATGCCCAACAAGCCTGGCGGCCGGCTGGCATCTCTAACTTTGAATTTGAACTGCTAGTCTCAGGAAAAAATTCCCATCAGTTGGTACAACAGTACCAATGTAGACAGTGCAGATTTGCAGCATGAATTCAACAGCTGATAACAAGTGCATACTTTAAATTCCTCTGCCATATATTTTTAGGTATTGGTGACAGGAAAAAGAGCTCCTATAGGCTTTCACCTAAATTTGGAGAATTTACCTGCCATTTTTGTGATTTACTAAGCAATGCCGGAGAACTCTTGGGAAGCTGTGATATATTGAGATTGAGATCCTAGGAGTATGAGTAGAATAATTGTATACATTTGCATCTATGTCCACATCAAATCATTTGCCAGGATCACTGACAGAATAACAGAAACACAAATATTGTGTGGCCAGAATATCGTGTCAAAAATAACAAGGACCAAAATACTGAGAAAATAAGTGCAAATAGGAAAATATACATTTACTATTCTTAACTCCACATCTATGTACCTTGAAGAAATATATGAAGATATATATATTATACTTTTTGCTTCTTCCTCCTATTTTTTCCTGATCTGTTGTTGTTGGCTATAGGACTCTGGGCACTTTACCACTGCTAATCAGTGCTAAAGTGCATATGCTCTCTGTGTAAATTGTGAACATGAATGGTTATCCATGATTGACATATTTGATTTACTGGTAAGTCCTTAGTAAAGTGCACTGAAGTGTGCCAGGGCCTGTAAATCAAATGCTACTAGTGGCCCTGTAGCACTGATTGTGTCACCCAAATGAGTGCACCCACTTGCCAGGCCCTAACCTTCCCTTTTTCGACATGTAAGGCACCCCTTTGGTAGGCCCAAGGTACCCCCCTGTGCAGGGTGCAGTGTATGTGAAAGGTAGGACATGTACTGGTGTGTGTGACATGTCCTGATAGTGAAATACTGCCAATTTCGTTTTTCACTATTGAAAGGCTATCTTGCCCCATAGGATAGTATATGAAATGATTTGAACATCTTACAAGTATAACTTCCCATTGGGACAAGATAGAAAAATAAAGTTTAGGCTCTCTGAACTCAGAATTTAACAACACATCTTTTAGTAAAGTTGGTTTTTAAATTGTGTGTTTGAAAATGCACCTTTTAGAAAGTACAATACCAAAAAGGGGGGGGCTGTATCACACAGCTAGATTGGGCCAATAAATTACAAAAAAGTGAAATATCTAGCTGACCATTTAATTTGTCTGTCAATTACTGAACAGACTAAGACCAAAATCACGTATAAGATGGTCTACATCATTTAATTATTTCTTATTTGGAAATTTATTATACATGTTTTAGAAATACTCCTGGCGGAGATGGGCAACACTTCACAATTCACACTATTTGACAATTAGGTTAAAAAAAGTGAACAATTTACACAAATAAAACAAATTCCATTCGTGATTTCACAAAGGAATGCTTCACAAGTGCAAAATCAAGTGGAGACACAACATACATATATCAATTGAAAACATTACCAGTCAAGGAAAAAGACAACAAGGTACCCCATATAACCATCAAGACTTATTTAAATGGAACAAATTTGGGATACCGTCCAACAGAGGAAATAAGTTTTCATACAAGAGAGGATATATATTTTGAAACCATTATTCTCCTCAATTGCTATATACTTTTTATAAAACAAACTGTTTCCCTGTTGGTGAAAATGTGCCAACGCTTTTCGAAACCCTTTTTATTTTAGGACTTCTCTTCAGGGCTGTGACTGGGGTCTGTGAAACCAAAAAGAAAAGAATGCTTATTTAAAAAAAGGGATCTTTTTAACTTAACATTGTCCCTTCTGTCTTCTCTGTTTAGACAAGCAATGTGTACCTGTTATTCCTTAAGAATATTTCTGCACAATTGTAAGGTGCCCGATTTATTCACGTTGTTGACCGTGAGACCTGAAACATGAACGGGGCATAACAAAATTAGGAATAAAGGGGCCCATTACGATGGCGGGCGGAAGCACCACCGCCGTGCTGGCGGATGCAAAAACCACCAGTTACCGCCGGCACGCAGCAGTCCACACGCCCGCCCAATTACGATGCGAAAAGTAGGCCAAACACCGCCGGCAAGCCAGCAACACCATCCGCCATCAAAGTGCGCCCGTTCACGTAGCGGCGCAGCACAACTGACACACACCGTCCGACGAAACACGTCCCGCCCGGCGCATAAATTACGATGCCGCAAACAAACGGCTCCCACGGCCAAGAGATACCGTACGACAAACCGAAGCGGTAACACGGATGCCGAGCACGGACAACGAAGAAGCGGCTCCCCGAGCATGAATCCAGCACTGCAGGCCCTCCCCATGCTCCTGCTGATGCACCACCAAGGACGCAACGTACCGCGGAGACGCAGGTAGGCACACACACAACAAGTGCACGCAAACAGCGCACACAGTGCAAGGGCGGAAAAAGCGGACAACCCCCCACCAGCGCGTGTACACTACACATCCACCATTGCATCCACATATGACACACAGGCCAAATCGTAACATCGCGTAACACATGTGTACACACCACCTGGGACTAGGAACCAACCACCCCGTCACGGCCCCAAAGCGCCGATGACGCCGCCACACATGCGCACAACGCAGAGGCCAACCGCAGCGCCATGCATGCGTCGCACACAGACACAGGGACACAACCAAGCAGCACACACATCAGCCCCACCCCGAACGCACATGACACGTGACAGGCCTGCCACAGACATGTCCCCAACGCCCAATTCACGGACAACACCCAACGCCACACAACCGACGCACACATGTCAGTGAAGACACGCAACAGCAGGACACACCCCAGTGTAACAAACATGGCGTAGCACACAGCGGCGGCAACACCAACTAGGAGAAGCAGGGCCCCTTCGGGAAGAGGAACGCCAGTACCACACTGAAACACCCATACCACCCTGCACATATGAACAAGACATATAAAACGGAACACCAAAGAGCCCGGGGACCGACAACAGGTGGCCCAAGAATAACATTCACACACAAGGCCCAACGCAGAGCGGAAAGGCAGCCTGCCGCCCACACAAGGGAGAGCAGACAGCACTGAATGACCTTCCATTCCAACTCCGAAACCACAGCCCTACGACAGAAGCCGGTGAATACAGCCATTGTCCAAGAATAGACCAACACAGGCATGCCGAGGAGACCGACCACAGGGCAGATAGCGCATATCACAGAAGCACACAACGGACGGGGAAGAAAGAAGAAAACACTCCCCCATGTCGGCCACATGCAAGTTAATTGGAAGGAGTCACACATCACTGACCTTGAACTGTCTGAGAAGCATGTGGGAAGAGGGCCCGTGTCCTCCAAACAAGCCAACAGAACACAAGTCCTGTCTCCCTACGACTACACAGAGCTCACAGCAACCTCGGAGCGTGCACATTGCAGACTGCACACACAGCCGGAGCACGCCACCACAACGCACCGCTGCGAAATGGCAACCGCAACACACCTACCCAACTACGCCGAACAGCTCAAGCTGTACAAAACCAACCTGTTTCATACATTGGGATGCGATCTCCTGTCCCTGCTGAACGTAAGTTACCGACTGACTTACCGCATCACATTGTTCAGCTGCGTCATGCCCGTCTTCTACTGTCGGAGGTGTCCCTACCAGCATCCCGTGGAGATATGCCTCTCCAACCCGGCATGTCTGAAGGCGGACCTGCTACCACTACTCCTCCCTCTGGACGCACACGACAGGGCCTGCTCTGCCTATGGGGGCATGGCGTATGTGGCCAACATCGCACCCGCACTGAAATGGGACCACTGTGCCTCCACACGACGGATCATCGAGAACAGCTACATCGAATGTCACCCAGCATGCCCCATCATGGTCCTCCAAGGGACAACTTACGAACAACACCTTGACAGCCACCATCCGCTACATTGGCTGGCAAACATGTACACCACCAATGACATGGAAACCCTGCTGGACGGCATCGCATACCTGACAACCTGTCAATTCGTCGGACCACAACGCAGGTTCCCCGAGTGACCTATGATGTCCAACCCCGCACCCATGCTTAGCTTCCGCACGGACTGGCCAGTCACCACCACAACAGCCATACCAAACGACCGGCAACTGTAACCACACCATCAACGACATCGCCATGACATCGGATATGACCGGGACATGCACACTGTTCCCCATCACATCCAGGAACACCGCATGCATCGTGGGAGGCAGTGGCATGGGCTCTGTGTATCGCACCCACATGGACGGAACTGCACGAACAACCAGGACACGACATGGATCCAGCGCACATGGACACACACACCGCTCAGTGGACATGAATAGGTCGCCTGGAGTCTGTGGGTGCTGCACCCCTCCCACCCCCGCCCCGGGAATCCCATACCAGGACCTTTGCATGGGCGACAAGTGCATACAACAACAACACGACCCCAGTGACTGTGACATGTCCAGTAACCACCACAGTGCAACAACAAGTGGCACGCCGCTGCATGCACGCAAGCACATGCCCTGATGTCATCTCACATGCACGCGTGCATGAGGAACAACCGCAGCAAACCTGTCACATGGAACTGAGATGGACTGTGCCCATGATGCCAAGCGGTCTGGTAGGCTACATGTATACCGTCTGTGTCAAAGTCCGCAGCTCCGCAGCTATATGTAAATGTACATTAGCACAGCCTTGGCCAAGCAGATGTCACTCTGAAGCCCACATCCCACATGCAACAGCCAATCACATGTAACCCCACACCCTATCCCATTTGCAATCATGCTCAGTATATCCTCAACATGTATTCCGCTGCCAGTAGTGTCCACTATACTGCATCACAGAGGACAGAAGACTCAATATAATGTTTGAAACCAAAACTGTCTCCGCTGACTCATTTCACAAGTACGAATGAGAGAGGATGAGAGTATGTGAAGTACACGGCAGTCGTGACATGACCATGTAGTCCACTGGTATTGGATGTCAACGCAAATGAGTAGCACTACTGTGGAAGACACACATGTGTCGTGTGAAGTCGTATGGACGCAGTGCTCAGGTGGGTGGGTGCGACGGGTAGATGCGCACATGCCAAGTTGGAGCACGCCGTGTTGGGAGGGGTCATGAACAGTACACCACCGCTTCCCTGGGCATTGTGAGAGGACACCTGTCGGGGGGAGTGAACACGTGTGTGCACAGCAGCCGGGCACACGTACAAAGCGGTACCAGGCGCACCTCAGCCCACCCTCTGTGGACAAGCTGGATCCTGTTGTGCGCCCGCCATGCCCCTTGACAAGGCACACACAGCCCCAGTCGACCAGGTGTAACCCCAACATAGTCAATCCGCACAGGCGATACAGGGCACGGGATGGCAGTGGAGCATGGTGTGTGAGAGGTCTCCTCGCGCTCCTCCTGGTCACATCACGCAGGCAATAGAACCTCAACGTCTAGCATGGCACAAGTCAAATGGAAGTGTAGGGGGACGCACCACAGCACGAGCAGCACTGACGTCACGGGAGGTGGCTCGCACCATCCCATCCATTGCCCATCATACCAACCACGCCACATGCCATTGCGACTAAGTGCAAGCGCATGCGCCACCACCCCCGAGCCCTCCCCAGAGAGGCCAAAGAGTGAATGTGTGGGCCATCAGTCACAGACGGACGCGGCATGGCCGCAAGGGCAGCCACAGCCACTGGGTGTCGCAGGTGGCGGATCCGGAAGGCGAAGACTGTGATGCATAGTCCATGCAGGCCGGGTCTCCATTTGGGGCACCACGCAGGTGGACGGCATCCTGCAACACATCATACCCTGAGACAGCCCACTCGTGCAACTGGACCCACACATACACTCCTTGCCCTCTCTGGTGCGAGCTTGGGGCTGCCTGTGCAAGCGCTAGCCTCGCAGGTGAGCATGCAGATTGGGGGAGCGAGGGGAGGACATGAGGGCTGGGGCGAAGATGACTGTATCACTGTCAGTTAGTACAAGGGATGACCCAGATGTGGAAAGGAAGAGACGTGTCCCGTGTGTACTGCAACTAGTCGCCAATCCAACTACCCCCCCATGTCCGGAATGTAAGCCCGCACCTAGGCCCGCCCATCCGCCACATCGAACATACCACCAGCACGACAACCTTCCCATTCGAAACACTGACTGGGGGTGGCGACCAGTGTACAATCATGTGTAGCCTACCCACGCGTACATGTGGGCCCTCCATGATCCATGTCACCTGCGGCAAAGTCATGACATGCGCAATGAGGGAAGTGAGGAGAGCTGTCCGCCCCACGCGCAGAAGGTGCATCAGCTCCACAGACCCAGCAGCGAGTCCAGCAGGGGTCACATGTGCAGGGGCAGCTGTGCCTGGTGTGAAGGGACATGCATATAGACAGCACATCGACCAATGTGTAGTCTGCCCACATCTACAGTCCATCATCATGCGGACATAGGAATTGAACACAGGGCAACACATCCTAGTTGGTGCACCCACCGTGACCAACAATGCGCAATCATCGACGTACCCGCCCTGTGCATGGCCCCCCACCCAACGGAGGCACATCCAGTGCCACCATCCCACACACACAAGCATTCCACGGAACATGCTGTGTCCAATGGTCAGTACAGAGTCAGCGCCCATCTGGTGGATCCTGAACAGGAGACACATGCACACACATGCCAGCTCCCACTATGTACGTCTGCCACCTGGCACGTGCAATGTAACCTCTCACCTGTGACGTGTGACTGCAAGCACACAGCCGTCTTGGCATGGGGCTGTCAATGTGGACACCTGTCAATGTTTCGGGAGGTGTGATCCGTACAGTGCTGTACATAGGGTGCAGTGCTGACACCTACTACTGTCTCATGTCCCCTCGTGCCACAGGTCCCACTTGTTTTGGCCGCTCAGCCTGTGCCCACATCGTCGTCGTCGTGTGCCATACTCATCCAGCCGCGGAAGCAGTTCCATGCTCAGCAGACATTCATGTTGCCGTGGCGTTGCCGCTTGACGGATATGCAGTCAGTCCCCATCAGCACGCCCCGCAAGTCATTGGGGCCTAGATCCCCATGTGCATGCACATGGCAGTGGTTTGTATCACTAGCCATTGCCATTGTTGGGAGACCTGTGTAAGTGTATTGTGGCCGTGCCGTCCCAGCTTGACAGCTGGGCTGTGGCTCATGTGCTTGCTCAGTCATGTCAGTGATGTGTATGCGAAATTGCTATGTGTCGTGTTGCTTTGACATGTGTCCTCTGCCATTGTCCCTAGGCGGAGACCGAACATTGACCGCCCATACCAATTGCTGGCGGACATGGACGATACAGAGGTTATTAGGAAGTTTCGGCTGGACAGGCCAACCCTGCATCGACTGTGTGCCATGTTAGAACCCCATCTCCGTCCCCGCAGGGTGTATCCGACTGCTGTCACCCCCACGGCTAAGGTGATGGCCGCCATGCATTTCTTCGCCACTGGGTCATTCCAGCACACAGTGGGCATTGGAGGAGGGATGTCCCAGCCCATGTTCAGCAAGGTGCTGAGGGATGTACTGGCAGCCATGATGCTGTACCGAAACAGGTACATCCGCTTCCCCAGGGCTCGTGAATTGGCGGCAGTGAAGAGTGCATTCTATGCCCTTGGCAGAATCCCACACGTCGTTGGAGCCATTGACTGCACACATGTCGGCCTTGTTCCACCACAGGCCACTGAGCACCTGTACCGCAACAGGAAGCACACGCACTCCCTGAATGTGCAAGTGGTGTGCCTTGCGGACATGGTGATCACCCACGTGTGTGCAAAGTTCCCAGGCTCGGCCCATGACGCACACATAATGCGCAACAGCATCTTGCCACGACTGATGTCCAATATGCAACAGGATCGTGCCTGTATTGTCGGTGAGTATGTGGAGTGGTGTAGCGTGCTGGTTGTGCGATGCTGTCCCCTGTCCAGTTGGAATTGCAACGGTTCTCTGTGTCCCTCACACCCAGGTGACTCTGTGTACCCGAATGGGGCATGGCTGCTCAGTCCATTGAGGAATCCTCGCACCCCAGCAGACGATCGCTACAATGAGGCACATGGGAGGACCAGACGTGTGGTCGAGCGTACCTTTGGCCTCCTCAAGTCCAGGTTCAGGTGCCTGGACCGCACCGGGGGTGCGCTGGCGTACTCCCCACAGAAGGTGTGCCGGATAGTGGTGGCGTGCTGCATGCTGCACAATCTGGCCATTCGGAAGCAGATCCCCCTCATCGTGGATGACGGAGATCAACCAGGGCCCCAGCCCGCAGACCAGGACAGCTCGAGTGAGGAGGACAGCGGAGAGGAGGAAGCTGGTAATGTGCGGCAGCAGCTCATCGCCCGCTACTTCACTTGACGGTGAGTGTCCATGTACGACGGCTGATGTGGCTGTATCTGTGCAGGTGTGTGTGTGCTGTGTCAGGGTGGCCGTTTGTTCACTGCGTGCTGTGTGTCAACGCTCCATGGCCAGGGTAGTATGCCACTGTTGGTGGCTGTGGCATTGTGCCCTATTGCTCTGTGCGATGTGTGTACATTGCTTGTAGTTGTTGACATGTACTGTGTGATGGGTGTGTGACACACTCATTGAATGTGCTCCTGTTCTGTCTCCCACCCCTAGGTCCCTACAGGCCCTCCGGATTCAATTGCCATGCCACGCATCAGGTGCCTTTCCGCCCAAGGTGGCCGTTGTATTCCGTACAAATAAAACACAGGGCACAAACAGCAGTTAGTGAAAAAGGTGCATTTATTACAAACTGTGACATGTGATTGTGTGTAAGGTGATGACAAAAGTGGTGCGTGCAGTGACAATGAGCTGTCGGTCATGGCTGCGTGATGCTCAGGGTGTACCCACTGGTTCTATGTCCATAGTCCAACACACACATGCCATCCAGATGGCTGTGTGGAGTGGGATCGTAGTCCAAGTCAATGCAGTGGCTGGTCAAGGAAGGCTGGCGGAGGCTGGCTGGCTGCCTCACTTGCGTTTGGAGCGTGCAAAGTCCTCCCGGGAGATCTG